>VZRV01010998.1:242034-348189 GCA_013398115.1 Falcunculus frontatus | reverse complement strand
GCGGGGCTCCCGCCGCCCCTCGCCGCCGGAGCCCGGGGGAGCGCGGCCGCCCGGCTCCCGCCGCCTCCCGCTTGTGTTCGAGCGGGCTGGGAAATGCAGATGGCAGGCAACGCTGTGCGGCTGGCAGCTGGGAAATGATACGTGTCTGCACCCGCATCCCGCCCGCGGCACTGCTGGCCTTACCCTGCAACCATTAACGCTTCTCTCCAAAAGATTTAAGCCGATTTCGCAAGCAGGAATTCTAGCGCTGCACTGGCTCCCTGTGCAGAACGCATGAGTCACTATTTGTCAGGCAGAGAAACTGAGGTACCAGGAGTTAAACGCTATGGCCACATGCGTAGCGCATAATTGCCGGGGCAAGAATAAAACTGCACGCTCCCTATTCTCAGCCCCCAGCGTTATCCCTCTGGCTCGTTAACTTTGATACTTCTCAAAGACTAGAAAGAGCCAACACAATCTGCGGTTCAGTTCACATCTTTCTAGCAGGAGAGGAAATTATCTTAAATTGGCACCAAATGACATACTAAACTTCCCATTACCTAAAAAGCGTGTTTGAATGCAGATTTCCTTATTTTCCACATAAATCGCTTTACCTCACGCCATACACCTGTGCTCCCTGAGTGAAAAACTCCCCCTTTTGAGCAGAATTCCTGAGCAGATATAGTCTGAGGTAATAAACACCACAGAGAAGATTCAACATAAGCTCAGACACAGAATTAAGGCGAGCCGTGTAAAGTAATCCCCATAGTATGCAAATACAAATTAATGCAGCCTCCACAGCAATATTAGTCTGCCAAAGAATCACACCTTAGTTCAGCAGAGGAATTGGGTCGTTACTCATCCGTGCAAACCGAGTCATTTATTCTGCCGTCTCACCCACCCACCTACCCAGTAATGAAACTGTACTTACATTGAATCTGCACATCCTAAAAAGTTGTACTTTACTACAAAAACATCCTCCCCCCTGGAGATATTTTTTCACTGTGAAAATCAGACAGTCGTGGTTTTATTCACAGAACACCCTGAAGCACCTTCCAATTTTAGAGCCTAAGACTTTGATTCCCTTGTTTTCTACTACATGAAAATACGAAAATGCACGCATTCCCTACATTCTCCTGCACTTGCCTTGGCACCCAGACCTGTAAAGATACCTGTTGGCATAGCTTACTGTACATCAGCAGCCTAATTAGGAACATCCATGATCATCCATGCAACACACCCCTCCTTAGTACCTGGTAATTATGGTAATTATGATAAACTTACTGCCACACCCCCATCACCTTACCCCTGAACTTCCAGGGTTGTTAATTTTCAATACTGACTGCAGACTTAGCTGTTCTGTATTTTCTAAACAGCTTATGCCTGCTGCTGGGCTATGGTATAAACCCCAAAACAGAATAGGTCAGAGTCTTTTCCCTCTGTGGTCTGCAGTCCCCTCAGAAGCTCAGGGACTACTTCTCTTAAGTTCATAAAAAGTAATCAAGATTAGCAAAGCTACTGGCAATTGGCATTTATTATACAGAGGTATGCACTTCTACTGGATTAATATGATTATTTTTCTTCTAAATAATTTTAAATAATATTGTCCATTGTAAAAGACTGAAGAATCACAAGAAATGCTATTTGTTCCACTTTCTTGAATTCTTTCCAAGAAGTTCAGAACAAGCTTCTGACAAGAGCTTAAACATGAATGGGCTTTAATTTCTCAAGAGGAATGATAGAAACTTTCCTGTCTCAAGCTCCTTGGATTTGAGGCAGTATTTTTGTTTTTTCTGTAATTAGTTTTCCTTGCATACACAGCCAAGTTTATGTTACACCTTGTATTTTAGGAAGCGTTTCTCTTGGAAGCTGGTAATTATAAGATAACATTAACATTATTTTTTTCACATTTAAGATAACATGAATGTTTTCATGGTAACATGAATGATGGGCTGTGTTTTAAAAAAGTAGCAACTATCCAGAAAACTGTATAAAACTGCCCAAATGTGAGTCCTGTGTGCTCTACAAGCAGCTAGCCTAGTCTTTACAGGAAGGTAACACAAATGGAACAAAGATGCTATTTTGTCTCTGAGTACAGTGTATCCACGGAGACTCCTCTGGAATAAAACACTTCTATGTTTTAAAGGGAAATATTTTAAAAATCAAAGGGCTGGTAGCTGGAAGAATAATTTTGGAAATGATTGGAAAACAAAAAGGAAAGGTTGCTTCCTGTACTGCTTCAGCACTACAGGTATGAAGTTGTATACCAGTGTAGCCATGGTCAAACAGGAGAGAGCAGTCTTCTGCTACCTGCACTGGCTAAATGTCAGGGTGATGAGGAAAATTCTGCTGTAAGTAGAGTCAGTGGAAGTTTTGACATCAGCCTTTGTCTCTAATAGGTATTTACCCTCTCAGCAAAGCAGGTACTTTGTTATAATAAATAATGTCTTAAGGCTCTGTGCCTCTCTCACTTATCTTTCTATCAGTGCTATCACTCATTCAAGGAACACTCAGAGAATGTGGATCAGGCTTAAAGTTAGGCTTTATGCTAACACACAGAACTTCTGGTTCCTTCTCCAAGTTGTTTCATCAGATAGAATCACTCATACATTAAATTTTATTTTAATTTTTTTTTATTGTTTGATTCATTTTTTGATGTCTCCCTCTTGGCTTGATTATTTTTTAGAAGATACACAAATCTAAGGCTTGAATATGTGGCTTTTCAGCACTCTTTTCCACCCTTTCATAGAAATCTGTTGCTGCAGCAGTAGCTAATAAAATATTTTTACTTTTTTCTTCCTTCCTCCCTCCCTTCCCTCTTTCTCGTTCCTTTTTTTTCCTAATTTGATAATACTCCTTTTACAGTTGGAATCTTTTCCACTAATTCTTGCAGTCCCCACACATGAAGGTGGAGCTAACGAAGTTGAGTTTCTCCTCACTGTTAAATTTGGCCCAAGAGTATCACTTAAAACTCTAAACTGTTCTTTTGCTCTTTTGCCTCCAGCTTTCAGCAACTTCCATTTTCTCATTTTTTTATTTTGAAGATTACAAACTCGAGGAGAAGAACAGCACAGATCCAAATCAGCACTGTCAATACTAGATTGTACTTAAAGAGTAGGATTTTCCAAAGAGCTTTCATATCTCCTGCGGGAGCTATTTTGTAGAGCAGTGCTATAAGACAGATGCACAGTTGGGCCAATTCCTGTTGAGGTCCATTTTGTGTCTAGCTGGTCTACTCACACGAGCAAGGGAAAAAAAAAGATTTTGACTCATGCATATGTAAATCTATACCACTTACAAGTTGCATAAGTGCAATATTTTTAACTCCTGCAGAAATAAAACTTACTCAACACGGCTCATCTATGGACCATAGAGGAACACAGTTGTCAGTTTTGTCCAACCCAAATCCATCGTTTATGGCAACATGGCATCTCACCGCTTCACAGAATTAAGCACAAAGCCCCCCACTAATTGGTGCCCTGGCTTTTTCGTCCTTATTATCTACAACTACCAAAATTTGGTGTGTCTGGATTAGGCAGGTCAAAAAGGCTAAGCTCAGGTAGTAAGTGATTTCCTTTGAGTCTGAAGCTGAGGTTTACAGCTACCAGGATTGCTTATGAGAGTGATTTGTTTATTCATAGGCCATACACCAAAGATGTGATTTCTCCTGTGCTCACAACCCTCATTCTTCTGGTTTATAGTTCCTTTGCCTTATTGAAATGTACTCATGAGAGATCACTAACTGGGTGTATGGGCCAGTACCCCAGTAAGGAGAAGCTGTGCCAGTGAAGGATGAGGATGGAAAGGGATAAAAATGAATCCTCAGAGCTGAACTTTATATTTAGCAGGCTTTCAGATGGGGCTTGCAGCAGACAGACCATTGTACCCTTTTTAATGACAAAACTTGAGAAGTAGAGATTATAATACTAATTTTATCTGTTGGTAGGCAGGGGCATACAAAGGTTATATCACTCGCACAAGTCACATGTTAAGTCAGCATTAAAACCAAGAATAGAAACCTAAAGTAATGCCTCTCAGTCCAAGGTTTCTAATGATTAAACCATATCCTCTCCTTTGGCCTGCTCCACAGCGCATAACACAGTACAAAGTATACCTCCATGACATTTTGCACATAGATATTTAAAATGTTTTTGCAAGTCAGACACAATCATTGCATAGATATGCAACTGCTGCCACTGTGCATTCATCTGAAAAAGGAAGAGGGGACAGGTATGCCCAACAGGTAAAACTAACTACATTCAAAAATCTGGAAGTATAGTTACTGAAATCAGTGTTTCCAAATTATTGTAATTGAAAAGCAGAAGCTGACAGGAAACCAGTAGAACAAGAAACTCAATGGAACAACTGGAAGCAAACAGTTACCTTGCAGGCCTGCAAGTTAGGCTGGATGAAGATGATGCATCACCTTTAAGGGAAATAACACAATTTTGTACATGATGAGAGAAGTAATTAGCAGTCGAGTTAATGCCCTAAGGATTATGAAAACCTCAGGCAAGTGAGAGTTTAGCAGCAACAGATCAAATCTCAGCTGAAGTGTCTACACGTGCCTATCTGGCAGCTCATCAAGCAGCATTGCAACAGCTAATCTAAATGAACTTCAATATTAAATTGTGTTTGTGCAGGCAGAAATCATGTACTGAAAGAAAGGTGCTGTGACAAGACTTGTGGAAGAGTTCAAAAGAATCTGATTACAGATTTTCTGATTGCAGAGTGCAACCTGATAACTGGTTGCTAGAAGTGGAGTAGTGGTACCAATTTTTCAGGGAAGTACAAAAAAATCAGGTTTTTTTTTCAATAACAACTTAGTGCCAAAATTACTTTAAAAAATTTCCAACTCTGGATCTTTAGGAGTCAGAAAAAGACTAACTCAAAAAAGAAAGATCAACTATTTCAATTGCTCTGAGCAGTTTGTGATAACATGTCTACAAAGAGCAGAAATCTTGGAAGTAACTTCCCATGTGGTCCTTTGGAGTTCTGTTTGGTACCTGATGGAATCGCCACAGAGTTGCTTCTATTTGTGGTGTCTCCTGGGACAGCTTCTTCCAAATGCAATGGCTCACAGTTCATTGAATTTAAAGCTGTTTGCAGGCCATGAAACGGAGGTCTGCCACAAGGGCCAAGAAATCCTACACCCTCCATGGCAAAAAGCAAACCTAGGACAATTGCCATAAGTTACAACGCATAGGAGATATTCTGTTTGTCCTCAATAGGTATAAATAAGTCCCTCTCCTCAGTTTCCATGCTTGAAATCCCTCTTAGGGCATGTGGCAGTCCTTATTCAATAAAGGGCAAATTTTCTCCTTAAATAGTCAGAGGTCTACTGATTTCAGATGCAGTTGTCCTGAAACCTACTTCAAATATCCGTAATTTAACTCAGTAGTACACGAAGGGTATAAAGAAGCCATCACTACTAAATAAAGGAAATCCTAGTCAAATAGACAACTGTTTATTTCAGCTGTTTTACTTTACCAATTATATGTTTCAGAAATTAAGTTATTCAGTGTTTAACAAGTAGGGAAAATTATTGAGAAAACTAAACTAAATATCTTTGTGTAGTGGCAATATTGATTGCTGAGCTTTTCTACAAGTTCCACTGTGTAAATAAGCACAAAAATTAGTTTGGGATGTTTTAACCAACATGGATGTTATAAAAGCTACCTCATGGACTTACATTTCACTAGTGTTTATGTTCAGAGGTTCAAGAGTATCAAACAGGAGTCGGAACAAGAGGCTTGGAATATTCAGCACAAAAGAATGTTTACAGAATTGGGGAAAGCTGACCCCTTATCTAACCCACTCCATCTCTCACCCCTCACAAACGGTGGGGAACTATTGGGATAAAGAGGGCAGTTTATGCCTTATACCCATGGACCACATAACCTGGCAGAAACGGGCCCGAGCTGTGTCATTAACACGTACCCAAACCAACACCGTTCTCACTGTTACACTTCCACTTTGCTAAGAGCTTATCAGAAGTACACACCCGGTAAAAAATCCCCCAACATAAGAAAAGCCGCAGTAGCCTTATCAGGGAGAGAATTATTATCTCTTTTGCAAATAAAATATTGAGACATAATTGTAAAGAGATACAAATAAAAACTGCCCCTGGCAAAGCGAAGAGACTCGAATTCATGATTCAGCCCTAACACATTACAGCAGATTAATCCTTCAGTGCTGTTTGAAACGTACACAATAGGAGAGGTCAGCTACCCTTAAAACTGCATTTGCAGTTTGAATGTGCCTAACCCCAAATTGCTTCAGACCCAACGAGAGCAGTGAGGGTTACAGGAGGTGTCACACTTTCTGAGCATGAGGATGTCCATAGGCAGAACCCCAAACAGATGCACAGTAAATTTTCAGGGCTCAGGATGTAAACAGCCCTCGAGTCATTTCATACCATTTATATCAGTTATTCTGAGGTTACTTTTTTTTTTTTAATGGACAAAGGAGTTAAATTTTTTAATTGCTTATTTAGAAGCTACAGCATCTTTGCTCAAAAGCGAGACTGCCACAGTTGTATTTAACTAACCACACAGGGAAGAATGAAGAAAAATTGGAAATCGTATCATTACTCTGGCTTCTGAGAACTTTGCTTTACTAAGCAAAAAAAAAAAAAAAGAAAAAGAAAAAGAAAAAAATAGTCTCTGACCTTCCAGAACATTAAAAAAAAAAAGAAAGTCTGATCTGCTTATGTGGGCAGATTTTGGCACAGGGTAAACACCCGTGTTTGCTCCTCAAATTGCACAAGTCAGAAAATATTATCTCTGTCTTTCATCCAGGACACGCTTTTAAACCATTGCACATTTATGTCTGACAGTCTGAGGCAGGTTACTTTCTTCACGTGGAAGAGTAAGAACCGGGGCAAAGTAAATGTGCCAACTGCCTGTAATCTGGTGTTCCTAAAGAAGTAACAAGCACATCCTATAGTGGGCACACAAATCCTTACATAACTGCCAAAACTCCGGCTTCTCAAGTATTCAGCCAGCCATAGCAGCATCTCTGCCCCCAGCCAAAGCTAAAGGCGAGCACACAGTGTCTCAGATCTCTTCTGGGAAAGGGCCCGACTACTTAAGATAGAGTCTCGGGCCACAGCATGCAGAGTTTACAAAAGATAAGTTCAGGAAAGCCTGAAAGAGTGCCAGCCCCAGGGCAGCCAGTCCCATGCCAGAGTACAAAGTGTACTGGCACTCCGGTGTGGGGCTTTGGATCAATAACATGTGTAATAAAGCACATATTGACTGACAGGCTGGACAGGCCCACAGAGAGAACAAAGGGATTTTTCCTCTCCCAGTATGTTGACACTGGAGCCTAGAGCTTTGATTTGTCTCTACTTTTACGTGTTTACCTTTACATGTTTATCTTCTGCAAAGGCTGTTCCTGTGGGTTCTTTGGGGTCTCTCTCTTATTAAAGAAATTAAGCATCCTTCATGACTTCCTTAATTAAATGTTGTAAGTATGGTGCACTCAGTAGTGCCTGACACAAGGTTCAGAGATCCTAGTTCACTTGTTAGCAGGAGTTCGACATCAGTGAAGGAAATCAGGGATAGCAAAAAGGTTCTCCACCTCGAAAAAAGTAAAAAGAGCCCAAGATCACAGGTTATGTGAGCCCTGACAGTTCAGGTGAGGGGAATGAATAAGTACTGAAAATAGTGGCCCCAATGAGGGAGCCTCATTGACCAACCAAGCTGGTTCAGAGTGCAATCAACCTCACCTGGTTAAATGTTTTTAATCCTTTTAAAGTTGCCAAAGATCCACTGATATCCTCATCTCTATGCTTTTTTTCCATGAAAAAATATCAGTCCAGAAAATCAAGCTACAATATACACACAAAATCCTTTGCTACTCCATACACACGTGCTTGCTTTGTTTTCACACGTATCTCGAAGCCTGGAAGTCCCCAAGCCCAGATGAGGAAAGAAGACACCAATACTCGTCTTCCTTAAAAGTTCTTCCACGTATTTACAGTTTGTAAGCAACCACTGAAACCAAAAGCACGAGTTGAAAGTCTCCTTTCTTTGTGAATGGGTGTTTATGCCATTAACTTTTGTGGAGCTAGGCTTTTCCCCAAGCCTATGTTTTATAATTGCAGAGAATTCTATATAGCCATTGCCATTCAAACTGTGTGATATTTCTTAATAAACTGATGTATCACACACAACACATCGTGCCCTGATTGGAAACCACCATCTCAACCTGAACATCCAGGGAGGAATTAGTTGACAAAAGTTTTAAAAACTGCATCTCATTTCCAACGTAAGTACCAAATTAAATCCTACTTAACAAGGTGTTTGCTTATCCTAATCTTGTTCACACTTCACGGCAAAAAAATAGACACTTTCAGCTCTGTGAAAAATAACACTTTCACTATACATACTACATACATAGGACACCAGCTAAAATATCTTAACATTTTGTACTTTATTAATAATTTCAGTGTGTTCATCTTACAGTTCCCTAGTGAGAAATCATTTTGTTTCTTATACAGGAAAATCTCCTGTATATCTAGGCCACAGCTTGCAAAAATAAACAAATAGTCCATTTTCTAGGAGATTTGGCAGGTGGAGCAAGTTAAAACAAGGGGCAAAGACAGTCAAGACCCCAGGCTGCAAAAGGCTCATCCACCAGAGTCCCATCTCATTGCCATCCTGGCTGGACCCGATGATCTTAAAGGTCTTTTCCAACCCTACTGATTCTATGATTAAGTTCCTAAGTTTGTTACGCTGCTTGACAGGGCCAAAAAAATACATGAATTTCCTCAAGGAAAAAAAAAAACACGTTTGCAAACAAGTGAAGTTGCAAATTTTTTTTTTCTTTGCACTAGGGTTACGTCACTTATCTCTTGGGTACAGATGACATTCATAACCATGTGTCTGGACTCCAGCTAAATTATCACTTTCCCTTAAATAGTTTGAGGGAAGAAAAACAACAAGAATGCTGTACAGGCAATTAGGAAGGCTTGGTCTTGAGCTTGATTCTGAAAATTCTTTCAGTTGAGCCTCCAAATTTTTTTTCCTAGAGCTTTTCATGTACAAAAGATTCAGCATTTGTGCAGGCAGACTCAGGAGCTGCATGTGTAGCTGCCCAGCTGCACACAATGTGGGCACAGCACCTGCTGCACCAAAGCTCTCTGCAGACAAGTAGACATGTTCCAGCTATTCAGTCCAAGCATTTTAAATCATCTCCACCCTTTAGGAGACCTCTCTCTGCCTGTATGGAAAATACTTATTTTAGTGGACAAGGTCCTGCCCACCTGGATTCAGGTCCTATTCATGATCAGAAATTCGCAGCCAAATTCACAGCAGGTAGTACCAAAAAGCATTCTAAGATTTCTACAGCAAAATGTAATGACTTCATTTTAATAGGTAAACATGATGAGCTCCACAAATGACTGCTGAGGCATTAGACATCATTAGGCCCACAGAGAAAGCACTAACGTCCTGCAGTATCAAACTGTTTATCACTAATTTACAGAGGCTGAATTCACAAATACATTCCTATCATTTTGCAGTTGCCTAATTAATTACATATATTAAGCAAATTAAACTGAAGGATGCAGCAAGTACTCCCAGGGCAACCAATGGCTCTGTCACCAGCAATTTGCTGCTTTTGCATTCAGAAGCACTCACAATTTTCTTTTAGTGGCAAAGAGAATCATAAAAGGATGAAAGCAGAGATCTCACTAGTACAGCAGAAATCAAAAGGGACTTCTATTGCATTGAAATTAGTGAAATAGCTCCAAGAGAAGAACTTTATAAACATGGGCAGGAATGAACACATGTTCAGTCCTTGAACCATGTTGTCCCTATTGTGTGCATATGCATATTTTGTGTCACACAGACAACAGAAGCAATGAGTGAAATATCACCACAGTCATTTATTTTAAATGTATACTCATTTTTGTTAATTTTAAAAATACTGATTTCTCATGGTAAGTCAAAATCATCTTCCAAAAATAATTTCTGATACTTGTGGAGCTCTATTTAGATTTTGAAAAAAAATATTACTGGCATTCTTTTTACCTGTACTACAAGAGCACAGGACATTTGAGGAGTACAGGACATGTCTTCTGTCTTCACATACAGGAAAAAAAAACCCCAACAAACCAACTCAAAGTGTACCCAGATCAGAAGAGAACATACACAAGGGCAATTCCACAGCTATTTGGCAGTAAATTATAAACCAAGATGTATCCCTTAGTGGGGATGCAGAATGTGTGATCCAGAGTTTGGAATGTCCTCATTTCCTAACTTTTTTTTTTTCCTTTTTTTTAATCCATGGCAGAACTGCTGACTGCCACATTTCATAGGGAGAAGAAAACTTATTCTTTGATGTTTTAAGTGCCAGACTTAGGAATGACTAATTCTTCTGTTCTAGTATTACAGTAGCAGTTCTGAAAGAAAAAAAGACATAAAATGCCTCTTCCCATCTTTTTTTTTACCCCAATTTCGGGACATAATTTTTAGAATCTTCTTGGAGTACTCTGTGAAATCTTAAATGTGCCCTGTGATACAAGGTCAAAGCCCTTCTACACTTCTTGAGACCAGCATTTGTACTTTGAATTAAAGGTCAAATAAATCAAACAACTTAAATCCTACGCAACTAAAAGAACTCTTTCACTCCATATCCTCCACATCCTTATAGTGGTTTTACTTCAAGGTCCAAATCTATGCTATAATTACAGTAAACCTTTCTTGAATGAACAGAAAGTCCTCTGATAAACAGCAAAGGCAGTTAACTAAAGAATTCCATTGATACAGACCATAGCAATAACATTTTCAGGAGAAAATTTCTTGTAAGATATACCAAGCTCCAACCATCTAAGAAAACAATCTGAAATTTGGTTTCTTGCTTCAAAGCAGAAGCTGGCTATAAAGTTTTTCTGGAAAGTGTATGAGCTTCTGACAAGCCATCTCTTCCTATGAATAGGTGATTAAAGCATAACAGTATTTCACCAATATATTCATAATCTACATGGTCAAAATAGAAATAGCACTTTTCAAAGTATCTTTTCACCAGAAATCACAGGCTAGATCTCTCTGCCAGAACACAGCCTATATGTTATGTTCCCTCAAAGGTTACTCTGCTTCGATCAGTACAAAGTTTCCCCTTCAAAATTCTTCTATTAATTGAGGAGAACCCGTCTTGAGCCTTTTCTTCCATTTTAATATTTATTTCCTCTTCTCCTGTTCCTCGTGGATATCTTTTATTTTGTTTCCATTCCTGGCAGCTGTTCCTCCCAGCAACTGCCCTTGCACTTGGACTCTCTTGGCCACTCAAAAACATCACAATCTAGGCAGTCTAGGCTTGCTTGGATGGAACAGGCTCAAGTATTCTGTCTCTCTTTGGCATTTTTGGTACATGTCCAGAGCCCTCACTAGCTCTCTATCAGCCACTTTTTCATGCAATTTACCATAGCCCAATTGCTGTTCCAAATCAACACTAACTTTCCCCAAAATAGGCAGTTTTCTACATCTGTGCCTCAGGACACTTCAACTTCCAGCTCATTTTTTTCAGGGAGCACATGGTTACTGAAGCAAACTGATCCCTAACTCTGTGTGCAACGCATCACTTGTAAATCTCCATTTTAGCAACCACAAGCAGTTTGCAGATTTAGCTTTTAAAAGTCTCTTAAATTCTAAATACATTCATGTGCATACCAACTTGATTCTCTAAAGAGTCTAAAAAACTAAGATTAAGGTCCTCTGAGTACACAATTATCCCTATTCTACACAGAGCTGCTTTCTGAAACAGAAGGCACACCAAGCATTAGCTTTTGCTCACTTCTCAGTGCACTCGTTTTCACCATCCCAAATGTGGCTTGCAAAGGGCCTGTAAATCCAGATTTCTTTTCATGGTATTACTCATCAAAGCCTTTAAGGTCCTTCATCTGCCAGCTGAGCCATTACCTGTTTACCTGACAGAATGGTTAGGGGTTTGGTTTGACCACTACTTCTGCCATGAATCACATTACACTTGTGGAACTCTTCATAGAAGTAGTGCTGAAGCAACCTTATTCTTTGCATCATAAAGTTTACATTTCTCTGAGTGCATTTTCTCAATTATTGTACACTTGGTGAGAATTCAAGAGAATTCAGAAAGTAAATGGAGTTCGCTAATTTATAAGTAAATGCTGATGTTTATACTTTAGGACTACCTCCATTGCAAAAGCCATCTGCAGAACCAGACAGAAAGCAGCAGAAATCAATTTTGTTTATTTTGGTTAATAACAAACATTCAGAGAAAAATCACAATGGCACGTTTTTTTTGAAAGCATCCATGCCATGGTTTGAGCTGTGGCAGAGTCATGCTATCCATATTCTTGCTGTTTAGAAGAAAAAAACACCATGTATTTTTAAAAAGCCCAAATGAACAGGGAGGATTTTTGTGGAAAAATTCTCTGGAGTTCTATGATGCCAGTGAATGAAATTCAGGTCTGCAAGTACAATTCCATTAAAGTCATCAGCATTAAGAAATAGTCCTGCATTTCAGAAATGTGTTCCTTCAATACAGATAAGAGTCCCTTGAGCTTATTTTAGTGGTGAAAATAAGATCTACAGCTCTTTTAATTCACCAAAGAATATCTTTGAAAGTACTGAATTCTATTTCACTCTGGAAACCATCAACAGAATTCCCTACTAAAATTCTGTCACATACATCTGAAAACACCAGGATTAAAAGATGCTTTAAAGACTAAAACACCAAACTACTGTACTGATGACGTGCATTTTTCAGTAGAAAATGTTCAGCACCAAAATGCAAATATTTAAGCCTATTTTTAGGACTCACACCACACTTTCAATATTTTTCTTTTAGGTGGATGAGAATACAGCATAATTCAGGCTATATTTTCATTAGCAAGTTGTGCAGCACACTCAGAGCAAGTCTGAATAGCAAAACAGGTGTAGCTGTAAATTAAAACCTCATGCTTACAGGTGTTGCTGGAGGGAAGGAGAAATGCTTTATACTGGCTCTACCCTGCACTGAATGACCATTAGCAGTTAAAACACTATAAATATGGTCCTGTAGCCTGCCTTTTGTTTTAGTTTCATCTAAGAGGAACTCAGTTTGTGCTCCCCAAGACAATTTGACAACACAAACCAACAAAAGGCAGGGAAGGAGGATGAAGAGATTCCTTCACAGGACATCCCCTGTCAGAACTAGCACATTACTGGATATGCACCCTGTGATGATCTGCAGAAATACTTGAGGGAGAAACCATTTAAGAAAACCGTGGAAGAAAACCAGGAAAGAAAAGGATAAAGAAACAGCATGTTTCCATGAGGGTTCTATCCTTAAAAGCTCTCCTTGATTTAATAACCTAGTAGCTTTTCAGGAATGTTACAAAACATGCTAACTGTGGAGTAGCCATTTAAGAAGAGCAAAAAAGCCAAAATTTCCATTTAGTATTAAAGCACTTTAAGGAAACTTAAATGGGACAGTGGTAGAAAAACTAAAGTTAGAATAAAAAGTTGCATTTCTCAGACATTTTTTCTTTGAAAGAGAAGAAGTTGCCTGTAGAAGTATGGACACTGATATTTTCAAATACAGAAATAAATACAGATGCTGGGGACTAAGTGAACTTGATCTCTGTATATGGGTCTAGTTTGTCTCAAGAAGAATGAGAAACAGATTCTGCTCTTCATTTCATGAGTGCATCATCACTAAAGCACCTAGGAGTTCTCCAAGTTGCAAATTCATTCATCATTACGTCTAACTACATTACATCGCCCAGTAAGTCAACATTTATCTTCATCAAACTTAAGGAATATAAGAAATCAGTGTAATTAAACAGGAATTCTGACATACTGAGCCATTGCCATCTTGTCTCTCTAAACTGAACCAGGGCCCATGGACCTAGGCACAGTAAAGATATTACTAGTATAAATTTTGATACCTATTCTGATACCAATAGGCATTGCTACTCACTGATGTCAATACACTGGCATCGCTACCCCCTGATGCCTATAAATTTCAGAATTTTGATATTGACAGACATTGATATTTATACACATCATTACCTTTTGATAGCAATAGGCACCAATACCTTTATTTTTTAATGCCAATCTCAGTATCTATCTTAATCCACTGATAAGTAAATTTATCAGTACCTCCTAATTTTGAAACCAAATTTCAGTATTAGAATGCATCAAAACCTCTTTCAATATGAATTTTGATACCAATAGGCATTCAAAGATTAAGGTGCCTACTTAAAGGAATCAATACCTTTAATATCAATGTATGTCAAAACTAATCTCAATATTGGTAGGCATCCATAGCTATCGATTTCAAGGTTGATTTTTATATCATTAGGCATCAATACTTACTGATATCAAAAGGTATCAAAAGATAGGAATTAATACCTATCAATTTCTATAGTGATTTTGAAATCAACAGGCACCAATAGACATTGATAGGCATGAAAATCTATCAATTTCAAGAGCTACTGATTTCAATAGTCATCTATACCTATTGACTTTGATGCTGATTTTGATATCAGTAGATATCTATACCTATTGATAGTGATACCTTTCAAAAGCAAGAGTAGTTAATATTTATAATTTTTAATACCTACTGATAGGTTATAGACTCTGAAAGGCCTTTAGCAGAGAAATCCTTCAGCAAAATGCTACTGTGAGAACTCTACTTTTCTCACAGAAACTATGGAAAACACTGTTAAGGTTTTTGTAAACCAAACTCTCTATCTTTCACCTGCAACTTGTTTTTCAGACTTTGTTATGATGTTAAGTAGAAAAATATTTTTGAATGGGTGTTGTGAGTTTTAGCCAATTAGCATGAGAGGTGGATAGTTACTGACCAATGATCTTATGCCATCTTTGCGAACTAAGGTATTTAAACCTGTCAGAAATTAATTAATAAATGGCCTCTAATGGCCTCTTATGGCTCATTCATGATTCTCTGAATGGACTTCATGCAATTATTCCTCTTGGACCGCGATACATCGGCAACAATAGCTAAGTGTTGATAGACTGATTTGGATAAGAATTGATACCTATCAATACCTATCAATATTGATACCTTTTGATAGAGGTACTTATTGCTATGGCAGTCATCAGTAGATGTAATACCAACTGATAAGTACCAATACCTATGAATTTTGATATCAATTTACTTCTATACTCATCAACATCAATCAGTTTAAATAACTGGATATATTAAGAGGCATCAATTCCTATGGATGTTTACATACTGGCCAAAGAGCCATGTAAAATTTTGGTATGTAGGTTACAGGTTGTATTATTTGGTATGGAGCTTGTCCACTTCTGCTGTGCCTCTTGGAGCAAAATGTTGAAGAAAAATCATATTAGGTGTGCAAAATCCTGCATTGCAAGGGTCAATGATTGTGTGCAAAAATCAAAGTCACAGATGCAGGGGTCATTTGTTAATAACTGATCCTTGATATTTAGACAGAGGAGAAATATGCAACAGTCTTGCTATTTCATTATATCCAGGAATTCTAAGTACTTGCATAAGCTCAAATTAATTTGGTTTTCTTGGAAGTCAGTTATCTTTAAAACAGGTTAAGTTTCTCCTAAGCATCTCTCCAGATAGCTCAGCTTCAGCCCGCAGAGATATACTTCTTTGAGGTTTTGGAGAGTTACTAGTTCTACCTAGATTTCTCTGCACAGTAGTGGATACTCTGCCATGCCCATGGTTTTATTTCTGAAGGCTGACAACATAGCCCTTTTTTTCCTTTCAGCTGCAAACACCCTCTCTCTGCCCCACATACACCTCCAAAACTAGCAGGGCGAGACAGACACACTCCCACAGAGCTGTCTAAGAAGCTACAGTGCCACATGGAAAGACAGTTGGATTTACTGGCATTGTTTCTATCTTTAAATATTTTGTCAACTCTGGATTTGTGGTTTACATTTTCTTATGTGACTACAGAACAAACGATAGCTATAAAAGCTACTGCGTGCTCGTGTTATCCTAGCACAGATCAGTGTTGCAAAGGGAGTATCAGCATGCGTGTTGTCACTGGCACCTCTCAGAGAAGCAAGTTTTCAAAGTTCACCTCTTGCCTGCTGGAGAAGGCTAGGATGCCCAGACTAACACTCCTTGCTGGTGGTAAATGTCACCGTGGTATCGCATTACCACATCCAGTTTAAAAAAGTCTGACATTTAAAAGATACAAGCTTAGAAATCTCCTCTTAACTACACCACTGATGCAGTACTGCGTAGCAGGGAAAAAACAGTGTCTAGCAATTCAGACCACCTTCCTTTAGCACTTTTGTTTTTTCCAAGGGCATTTCCCATGCAAATAGTGACTCCGCCCAAATCCCATTACCTTAAAAACATTGACACAATGTTTTTGCTGTTCTCTCAGCCTTGAGAAGCACAGCTGACAGCCAATACTGAATCAGGGAATTCAGGATGGATATAATACACTACAGCAACACTTGCCACACCAAACCTGAGAATGGAAACTGAGAGTGGCCCCCACCCTTCAGTAAAGTCTTTCAAGATAAATGGGATCCCAAAGCTGTGCAGCTGCTTCATCAAGAGAACAGTCATGGTGCTGGATGGAGATTTTCAATTAAAACTGGCATACTTTTCACAAGTCATAACAGATCCATTTGTGAGTATTTAGCTACAGAAACAGGTTGATGCTCTTTGCAAACAAAACAAGTTAGAGGAGGAAGATTAAATGGCTCAAAATATTAGGGCCAGCACCTTGGGTTTTAAGTTATTTCTCATCATTTCTCAGCCTAAAGTGAGCTGTTGAGCTGCTCTATGAAGCTGGTGCTGAAACACCTTGTATCTCCTTCATATTTGGTTTAGGAGGGTCATTTTGGATCACAGCCTGGCCTAAGGCCAAAGCATCTTCACAAAATTGTTCAGAACTTTCTGAAGGGCAGTTATCCTTCAGGCCTTCACAACCTAAACTAAGGGTCTCTCCAAGCACCCACTGTCTTCTCATTTCTTACAAATCTTTCAGCACCACATTAACCTCACTTATGAATGCAGTGAGACACAAGGAAGAAAGAGGATCATTTGCAGTATTTGGGTGCCTGTGGGTATCATGGGGCATGCTACAGACTCACTCTGACACTGGATTTTTGTACTGGGTCTGCCTGGGATGGAGTTAACTTATGAGACTGTCTTTATCTTGTTCCATGATTTTTTTTTGCTTTTGGTCTTCCTAATCTCTCCCTTATCCCACTGAGGGAGGAACCAAGTAAGCTGCTACATGGGTGCTCAGCTGCTGGCTGAAGTCAACCCACAACAGCCATAAAGCCATAGCTTTTTATCATCAAACCACAAGAAAGGACTGGTGAAGGAAAGCTTGATAAGAGCTGTTGAAGCAGAAGCCTTGGCACAGCAGAAGGAAAATCAGTAACAGGGAACCATGCACCGGCTATCTGGGGTGGGAAGGATGATGTCCTCCCAGCAAAAACCCCTCCTCTTTACCTCTTTTATTGAGACATGAACTTCTGTGCCATTCAACACCACCCCCCTCTACACACACACACACACACACACAGACTTTGTGTAGCCTGTGCCACAGAGGAAGGTGGTAGAAAATCTCCTATTTCCCAAGAATAATGGAGAAGTGATCTCAGCACAGCAGCAGCCTCTTATGAGCATTTGCTCGAAATCTGCTCAATCTCTGCAGATAGGGAGCTCTGAAGAAGGCCGTGGGCTGCCCACTCTGGCATTCCTGCTGGTGCACAAGTCTGCCTGCATCTGCATCCCTAACTGGTAATGCTGTGGTACTACATGAACCCAACATCTTGTTTGGAGTAATGGCCTGACAGCACACAAAGCCAACAGCCCTTTCTCTCTTTCCCACCCCAAGAGAATTATAATTTATCCTGTCTGTGAGCTCTTTGCTGAAATTAGGAACCAACACAGCTCCCAGCCTCCTAAAACAAGGGGGATGACTCTGTCCTGCACAGCATTTCTGCAGAAGGACTGTCACAATTACAGATGGTCACATCCTTGTGGCTCCCCTTCAGGGGCTGACAGAGGATGGGTGACACAGCAACTCCTGATTGCTGAGAGCTGCAGCAGAGAGAAGGATTACTGCAATCCACCAGCACCTCAGCCAATAAGTGCTTTGTATGTCAGAAAAATGGTACTTAATCTTGTGTTTGTGGGTCAGGGACAAGCTCCACAAAGTTACTGCCCTGTGAGCAGTGAGTGTGAGAAAGGGGCTGCATTGTCAGCTCTCAGCACAGGAACCTCGGAGAGCTGTGCTTTTGCAGTTTGCATTAAACACAGCTCCCAGACACTGGGGCTGAGCTAGGTACTCACTCAGAGTTGGGACTAGAGAAGGAATTTCTGAGACAGCTGTTCCATGCAGGAATTTTTCCACAGCTGATGGCTCTGTGGGAGGTGTTTTAAAAGCATCAGACCAGCAGTGCATTGCTTCTTTGTGGCTCTGAGCCTGAAGCTGTAAGCCTACCACAAAGGTCAGGCACTGACTTCCCCCTGTTCCTAGAGCAACATAAAGCAGCTCATTTTGTGGGGCTGGGATCCAGGGCACTGGCACGAATGGTCACTGACTCCAGGAGTAGATGGAAACATGGAAGGAGGTATTTCTTGGCCTGTCCTTGCAGAAGCCTTCTCTGTGGAACTGGGATCCTGGAGCAAACTCCAGAACAGGCTCTCTCCTCAGGACTCTTCTACATGGTGCCTCTGTCAGATGTTGTTCTTGAGCCCTTCAAGGGCTCTACCTTCACTTTTTCAGCTGGTTGAATTCCTCATTGCTTGCCAGTCTCCTCTTTCAACAGCCATCATGATATTAATGACTTCCAGGTCAACAGCAGATGTATTTGATGGCACTAAAATCCCAGTTCTTGCACAGTTCAAGGATTGTCAGATCTTTGGGGCCCCAAAGCTGCAGCTTTCTGAATTTCATGAGGTAAAACAGGCAACTATAGACTTGGCAGAAGTTGGTGAACAAAGTAGAGAAGGCATTATACAAAGTGGAAACAAAGACAAACAGGAATTCAGCTCGGGAAGACAAAAGAGAAAGATGGGCAGTTACAGAAGGAAAAGGCAGTTACAGCAGGAAAAGGCTTTCAATTCCAAATAGGTACAGATGAATCAGGAAGGTTTCTTCAGGATGCTGTGAGAGCCATCAGCATTTGAGATCCTCATCTTGACCCTTCTGTATTTAGTCTTCCAAGATAACCTCATGGTGGGAAACCCCAAACTGAAGGATAGAGCCTAGCAAACTCCAACACTGGAGCATATTTGGACCTGAACTTCCAGGTCAGATCCCTCCTAGAGGAATCTAGTTGTTTCTAGATCCCTTTGAGAACTGAACACATATGCAGTAAATTGGGACAATCAAGAACTTCACTTTAAAACCATACTCCTATTTAAAACCCAGCTGCTGGATTTAGACACAGTTTTTGTCTTCCCATTACTCTTCTAAACCATGGCCAGGTATCTTCTCTCTTCTGTTTTTATTTACAAACAGGTAATTATTTTCCTGTACTTATATCTGGACATCAGTAGATGACATTTACAGATGTTTTTACTCAGCACTAAATGAACTACACCCATTTCCTAGCCCAGAAACATCCCTCCTCCCCATCACCACAGGTATCTAAATGCTTGTTTAACCTCATTGTCTAAGGATTAAATAGGCACAGAGTCTGATGTAAAAATCATGGTTTCTATTGAAAATAGCTAAAGCCTAAAATTAAGGATTACACTCCCTTTGTACTGGTCATTGGATAAATATGGTATCCATTTCCTAGAGTTCCCATGCTTTCAGAGTAAAAAAAATGCCTGAAATTGTTTGGGAGAGGGGGATGGAGCAAGTTAGTTTTCACTTTGTTCTTGGAATCAGGGTTGAAGAGAACGTATTAGGCAGTGTAAGTAAAGCTGTAAAATCATTGCATGTGCTAGATGGATTTTAGACACAAATTAAGATTATTTCACCTCTTGTGGGCTAAAAAAAAGCATTTTGAAGTTTCATTATAAAAAAATAAAATCAATCACTGTAAATCCTAAGGACTGTGAAGTCTAAGGTACATCCTCAGTTTTGTGGTGTTTTTTGAACTAGGAAGGGTCACGTGCAATGTTTGACCTACATAGTTGCAGCCCATATGCATACATAAATGCTCCAGAGTTTTCCAAGGGCACAGGGTTCTGGAAAAATAGCAAAGGACCATCCCCATAGAATTTACCTGCCAAGTACAAATCTTCCCAAAACTACATTATTGGCTATAGCTCTTGTGCACGGCACACCTGAGAAAACCTTTAATTGCAAAGCACTACTGATCTTCTTGTGGATTTAGGAGCCTCTGGAAAATGAAAACAGAGTTTCAATTCAGCAGCTAATAAGAAGACACACACAGAATCATTCTCTTAATAAAGCTGAAAAGCTCACATAAATTTTGGTGTCCTTGAGATACTGTAACTGCACCCAAGGTCAGTTCCAACTGATGCTGGTCCCACAGGGAGTTTTTTAACTGCTGTTCACTAAGCTGTAGTCATTCCTACTTTTCATGTCAATAAATCATAGTATTCATGCAATCAACTAGAAGTAGCTGTGGCCTGGTATCCCCATCTCATCATCATATGTGGGTCTAATGTAATTTACATAACCAGCACAGTACAGGCCAAAATATGCTAAGTGAGTCTTGCCTAATTATTTTGTCCAGAATTTAGACTCATGTTCACTCAAATTTGGTAAGTTAATTTTTGATAGAATCTATTTCTAGCTACAATTCAATTCAAACTGGTATTTTCCAAGTTCTGTTGAAAGCCAAGGAGATATTGACTGTAGTTCTAACACCTTTTCCCAACAGCTCACTTTAAATAAAACACCTTCTCCATTGACCTAAGCGAGTCCCAGGAATCTGCAGGAAAATTAAAGAATCCATCAAATTAACCTTGTGGCCCTCCTGCACTCTCCCATTTGCTTACCCTCTCCTAATCTGGGATCTATACATTTCTTTGTGAATACATTGCCTCCAGTGCTGCTTGGGACTTTACTACTATTACTGTAACTTGCCCAGTCATCTGCATCTGTTCCTAGTCTGTTTGTCTTTCTTGTTGAATAACTGTTGAAGGGAAAATTCAGATTTACAGTTGATACTTAGGAAAACAGTATCTGGCAAAATGCAGTCTTTTTCTCTTAAGATGCTGCATTTCTACTAAGCTCCTTCTGAAAAAATGTTTAGAACAGCACACAGGAAAAGGTATGGGACTGTAAGAGAAGCACACAGACACAAAGACAAGCCTGTATCATTTACAAACATCAGAAATTGTGTTTCTTCCGGTGATGAGACTACCACAAAGTCTAGTTTATTCTGCAGCCTCCTAAACTTTGGGTGTCAATGCCACATTTTTTCCCATTTTTTCCCCCAGCAATAGTCTTTGTCAAATAATCCTGAAATTTAAAATTAAAAAAAAAAAAAATAGGAAGAGACAAGGGAATAAAAAACCCTACAAGGCACTCGTCATTTTTGAAACACTGTATCTATTTAATATTAGAATTATTTCAAATACTGTGAGCCATCTGGAACATTATGGCTCTGTCTTGACTGCCAGAAATGGTTTTCTTTTGTTTATTCACTAGTAGAGACAGTTTCTAGTCTACAGAGAGTCTTAGTCTTATCACTAAACAAACCAGATAGTCAGTCATGAACAAATGAGTACAGTGAACCCTGTCCTTAAATGCCCCACAGCAACAGCCTGCCTCCCTTGGGATTTCACAGTAGGTGGTTCATCTATCACAGGTAGGCAAAGCCTGAAAACACGTTATTGCTGCTGGTAGAAATGGGGCTTCCTCAATGGAAATCCTTTCTTTCTGCAAATTCAAACCCCAGTGTTATGACCTTACTTGAGAACTTGTAATTTCTAATGAATATTCTGCAGAAAATATACACCCTATGTAGAAGGAAAAGGATATCTCAATGCAGATGCACTTCAACATAAAAACGGGTGATGCAACCAAGGCCTTTTGTCTTAGCTCTCAAGAGACACCTAAAACTTTATGTTAATATAATATGATGCAAATACCTTTTGTGTATGTGGTATGGGTGTAACATCTCTGATACTCCCACTTAAAGGAAATGAAAGAGTTCTTAAACCCCAGAGCTTGTAAACTTATCACTTCTGACATTATTAGGAAGCAAGCATAGAAGGAAAGTCTCTTTCAAAAGGAAAGCAAAAACAAAACACACCTCACCTCAAAACTATTCATCCCAGAACTGAGGCAGAACCCTTGTGGTACCACTGGCCAGGCACACAACGGAGCAGCCTTGTTTTACAAAGTCAGTTGACATCTGTTTGCCTAACACAAGCCTGTCCTGCCCTGACGTGTTCTCGTGCTCTCAGCAGCATCCTCAAGGCCTGATCTGATCACTCCCGGAGCTCCGAGGAAATCCGTCTCACACCAGAACTGTAATCGTGCCATTTTGAAGCAGATGTACGTTCTTATCATTGTTTGCTTGTAAAGCAACAAAGTAATTTACTCTTGCCTAATCAATCTCAGCTGTTAAGAGTAAACACATTTGCTTTAGACACGGTCTTTATTGTTAAGCTACTTTACTGCCTTTCTCTCCCTCTCTTTCACCTCCTTTAAAGATAAAAGAATATTGCTTTATTTTCACACTCAAAAATCAGAATAATTCCTTTTTCCCTTTTCCTCCAGTAACATCCAAAACCAATAAATTTTTGCACATTTATTGCCTTTTCTCTTTAATCCTCACAACTCTTTGTACGTAGAAACTTAATAAATTACAAAATGAAAAAAAAAAAATTGTGATATTGTATTGAATTTTAAACTTGCATCTACAAGATAGAAAAGAAGGAGCCAATGGATTTCTGCCCCAAACCAGAAAGATGTTAACAGTTACAACCTAATCAGTGTTTTTCTCTGCCATCGGACTGTCAGAGGTTACATCTTGCAGCTCTCAGCTACAGTTTCTCCCTTGCAGATGAACTACTGTATGCCCAATGCAAAAGCCACCTTCAAAGTGAGGCAGCATCAGCATCCCATTTCTTTTCAAATACATTTTTGATCCTTTTTTTATCTTCTTCTGGCCTTGGCATTTAAGGCACTTATTTTTGCCAACTAAAGTATTTGGGAAATTTGCCTTAAAGTATTTGGGAAAATCATGCATCTATAAAAACCAAAGCAAACAACAACTTCTTTGTACCAAACCATAAGCAGCTGAGCACTAGGGCAGGAATACCACTAAGAGGCAGATGTGCCCTCTCTGCTGTCAAACCCCCCCAGTTTGGGGACTTGCCCCCCCACTCCCTACAAACTAGTTCTAGTTTATCGACTTTTAGGGCACACTAAAAGGCCCATTTGTTCTCCCTAGCTGGGAGGAGACTAAGAGGACCCTGGTGAGAAATCATAAAATTGGCTCCATTCGCACTTCCAAGAGCAGTGATTTGGATGTTAATGATAGCAAAACTGAGAGAGAAGACACTCCAGAGAAGCCTATGTGTAAAATTGTTCCCAAAGTGTATCAGAACTGGACACTTAATTTCTAGAAAGAACAAAAGAACGAAAGAAAGAACAAAATCAATCAATCAATCAATCAATCAATCCATTCTGGTGCCTAAACAAAAAAGTTCCCTTATTTTCAGAGGTGTATAGTACATACAAATCACACTCGCCCAGCAGTCATTTGTACAGAACATCCCATTTGCTCAACTTTTTGGATTTGACCAGGCAGGAAGATAAAATAGACAGTCTAACACACAACTTGGAACCATGGGCAAATTAACACATAGGATCATGACACCTTCATGAATTTAAAAAGAAAAAGCATAAAATAAGTTTTTTAAAGCCACAGCATTAAGAACCCGTGTGAAGTGAAAGTGCAGTGAAAGACAGGAATGTGATTAACAGTGAAATAAATTTTGAGTTTGAAAACAAAGATTCTTGGAAGCTGAATTGTATACATTAAATTTTTTTCCAGTCCTTGGGACTCATTTTAAATATGCTTGTTAGCTGGTATGTACTTGACAAAATCCTGCACATACTATGCTCTAAAGGAAGAAGAGAAAGGTAATTACTGCAAACTTTCATCCCAGATGAAGGTACAATAAAGACCTTCCTTCAAGGTGGCACATCAATGAGAACCTGGTATAAAAGGTGTGGTGCTACAACAGCAAGGACACACGCTTGTTCTGCCTGAACAAATGTCTACAACAATTTGCAAAGCTAGCTGTGCAGACTTATTTTCCAATTTGAATTAAAAATTGCAGTGGAAAGTCTTTTTTCAGTTAAATCTGAATATAAAAGTACCTGATTTAGCAATAATTCTAGTGGTTTTCTGTTTAGATATAAATGCAGATTCTCACTCCTGGGTTATCACCAAACAGAAAGGAATTGTGTCACTGGAGAAGAACATGATGTACTGAATAATTAGAAATGCTCAGCTGACAGCACTAAACTACAAGTATAGGTGGTTTATAACGATTAAAGTAGACCAGTAAAATATATTTCCATTATAAACTAAACCTTCCCAAAGAGTCAAAACCACGATGATAAAGAGGCCAATGTGGAATTAGTCAGAGCTACAATGGCAATACCAACATTTATCTTCAAGAGATGATGGCTGAACTTGTCAAATAACAACCAGCAGAGAGTTCCTTAGTGAGGGTAGATAAGTTCCACCTCTAAAAACTGCATATTTTATAATCTGCTTATACAGCAGCTCATCCATACAGCTGTCCCTTCATTTTAAATCCACCTGCTGTTTTAGCTGTGCAATAATGTGCTGAATTCGGTCTTCAGGATCAAGAAGGGTGAAAAACACACAAGCCCCTGCTCTTCTGAAACTGAAGGTAAAGCAAACTGTTTGCTTTTCTTTTAACGAAATGCTCTTCCTTTGTACCCTACTTCAGCAACTTTGTGGCAGAAAAGAGGCAAATTATTTGTAGTAGACACATGATGCAATGCAGTGCATGATGTAAGCGTAACACAGATATGATGCTGAAACCCTTCCCTCAAGCTGGCAAACATCTCCAGGCTAAAAGACCCCACTGCTATCCAGCTGGACAGAAAGGTCAAGCTAAGAACATCCCATTGTAGGATCTGTTGTTTTCCTGTGAACTGTGCCTTGTCTATCAAATTAGTCACTTAAATGAAACAGTTACTTGGTTAAATGACTGTTTTCCCTGGCTATTAGACAAAATGTATTACATCTCCAGGCATATGGTCAAATGATTGAGAGTTTGACCTAAATTTACTTACTGTGCTAAACAGCCATAGGGAAAAAAAAAAAAGAACTATGCCTCACTGCCTACTGTCAGCCACAAAGAATATCTATCAGTCTGTAACTGCAGATGAAATGCAGTTTTGTAGTTTTCTGTGCCAGTTTTTTTGAGCAATTGCAGGTCAGGTGACAAAAGACATTTCAGAGAGTTTAGGGCTTTTTCTTGTTGTTTGGTGTTTTTCTTCCTGGAAGCTTTATGCTAACTGCTTTTGCACTTTGGGGACCCTGAAATGGTATGTTTTAGAGGTGCTTTGACTAAGCTTTTGTGGAATTTCCACTTAAGACAGATGCAAGATGAATCCTTACAAAAATACCAATCTCAAAACAGCAGAAGTACAAACAGATCATAGTCTCACACATTTGCTACACCAGACTAAAGACATGTGCACTTTTTAGAAATAAGCTTTCAACAGGGGGAGGGGGATTCTGAAATTTCATAGACTCCCTTGATTTCCAGAGCACCTGCTCAAAGCTATTAATATGCAGCCATTTGAAAACAGGTTGAGTTCTTTTATCATTATGTCATTTAAAAGAAAGCTGGCAAAATATTACATTCAGTTAACAAGACTGAATATTTCCAATTGAGATTCAAATGTTTTGGGCATCCAATCTTTAATTCTTTTATAAATAGATATTCATACTGGTAACAATAGTTTTTCAGTCCATAACACCCCTGAAAATGTGGCTCATGGCCACTTTGAGAAGCTGCAGGGGATGAGAAATAGGGCTAAGGGAGTGATCTACACCAACAAAATAGGGCTTGTGTGCAAAGCGGAATGTGTGGGTGAGTGTCTGTGAAGTCTCCTTCAACACAAAAGTAACCTGCAGTTTTACAGGGAAAAAGAAGGAGAACTAGGGAATAGACACAAGTGTATGGACAACACACAGCTCAGAGGAGCCCGACGACTGATATGAGTAGGGACTGCCTCCACCAAAAGCAGCAGGACCTGGGTCCAGTCTGTGAGATCAAGGGGTCTGGCTCAGTTTAGTGGAAGCATTTGTACCGTGACACGGTCAAAGTCTGTCAGGAGAAGAGGCCACTGCAGCACTTGAGGCTTTATCAGGTGACACTACCAGCAGAACAGGGGGAAAAAGAACATGAAAAGCAACTTCCTTGTTGCTCAGGAACAAGCAGCCCACAGTGACACAAGTGGATAGCTGTGTGCATGTGTGTAGAACTTGTGAGCTTAAGGGACTGTCCTTGCAAACACCATTTAGAATATTGTCTCTCCCAAGTGCAGCTTTGCTGTTTGGTCTGTTACGACATTCAAACTGACAAGTCGCATTCAGTGTCATAGGTGGTTTAACTTGACAGAAATGTAATATAAAATAATTTTTATTCATATTCCTCCCTTCATCTCCACCTTCCTTTTGGCACCTCTCACCAGGCTCAACAAAAAGAGTTTATTCTTGGTTATTCCTTTAACCACTTTTCATTCACAAAAGCTATCATAGGATTTTTTTTTTAAGGTTTTCTTCTTTGTTCTTATGTGAATATACCTCTTTACAAAAACAAATGTCTTTTATCCCCAAGATGTAAAAGGAAAAGGTTGAGGAAGAACCAAATTTATTCCCAGTCCTAGGCAAAGCCCAGCTTTATTTCACAAGATCAAGCAACAGGACATTCAACAACAGGCAGGGTGAGGGGAAGAGACACACATCCTGACACATTGAGAGCATGTTGACAAACTTCTTTAAACATCAAAAGGCTTCCTTCTTTTTGCAATTCATTTAAAGCTTTTGCTCCAAGGTTTTTGAACAAATTCTCCACTGGCAGTCCCTCAAGGATTAATTTTTGAAAATTATAGCTCACAAAAAAAAAGCACTGCTTACTGATAAACCTTTGCTTCTGTGAGTCAAACCAGCACCTCCATCCAACCCCCATACACAGCCACATTTTAAAGCCTGGAGAAAATGAGCATTGGAGTCAATGTTTTAAAGGTGCTTTGAATATACATCTGGCAGCTCAAAAATGTTTCAGCCAACCCTTTTTTCCTTTCTCTAGAACATGATGCAGTGACCATTTCTCTAGTGTTTCAGATTATTAAACCTGGATAATAATTCCTTGTTGCTGGCACAGTGAAGTTCTCTCCACCTGCCCCAGGGCCCACATCCCTCCCTTCCCCTCCACCCTCATAATTCAAATCTCTGCTCTTCATATACCAAATAAAGAACTGCAGTCAGAGACAAGGGAATTGCAGCTGAGCTGACAGAGACAAACTTCAGGTTATACAAAAGATCTCCTTACAAGCTATGCCAAGCAGTATTACAAGCAAAGCCAGCAATCTGAACCAGCAGCCCTCTAATTCTCACTGCCTGCACTGTATTCCTACCTTCAGCAAAAAATCCTTCAGGGCAGCAAGAATAGCAGTAAACCTGTCATTAACAGCCACGGTACTGTCACATCAGCAACTCTCCCGTGTCAGCTACAGTCTTTAGCTCAGCTGTTTGCCTCTTTGGGGAGAACCTGCCCTGGCTGTCAGGAAATAGAATGTGTACATTGGTTCCTTCATAAGAATATACAGAGCACAAGTAAACAAAACAGCCCTATTCTTTGGGAAACTGTGTTGATTTTTTGAAAAGAAGCCAAAAGATGCCTCTGTGAACAGTCCTATATATGAACCAGCACGGTAGAACTTACATGTAAATAGATCACGTAGAATAAGCCACTGTGACTCGTTTCCTTTCCCTGCATCAGACCTGGGAAAGAGATGGTTTTTAGTATGTGCTTGCTATAGAAATGTGTTTCCAAAACACATCACTGAAGTTCTCGAATCACAGCCAAACAATTGGCTGAACCTCTAGAAAGCTACCAATCATTACCTTGGGCACTGGCATCCAAAAGCACAAAAAACACTTTTAAAAAAAGACCTCATTTTTCATGCCTCATCAGCCTTTGTGCCATGTCAACACCAACTGAAAACAACCACCACAAATCAGTGAGCATATGTGTTCAAGAACAGTCCTAGGTGCTACCCAACAGCATCTGAAGAGAGAGAAATTTTATAAAAGCAACTTCTAGGTACAGTTAAAGCACTTACACCCCAGCTGAGTTGTTGCAGTGGCAAACTTAGGGCATTCTGATAAAGCAACACAACTTCAGAGGAACCTGAAGCATTAAGACAAGTTTTGAGGCGGCCAAAATTGTTGGAGCTTACTAATATCTCTGGCCACCTAAAATACAGTGGCTAAGTAATATCACATGGGAGTGAGTAGAGAAGTAACAACAGTATCAAAATTTACCTGTTAGTGTGGTTAAGAGGCAGAAGAAATAAAAAGCATAAACATCTTCAAGTTGCAAAGCTCCACAGTACTGAAATCAGCAGGAAACTATTTCATAGCATATGCTGGAAAGCTCAATTACCTAAGTACACTGAGAAATCCAAATTAATCTAATAAAATACTTAAACCACTAAATCCTTGTGTAGGTACTCTCATTCAGAATTATGCTGGATTTTATGTTACTCATCCTGAATTCTTTTTAACAATTAACTACTTGGAAGAATACACTTCACATCAACTATAAGCTCCATTCTTACAATTATTTGCATAGTAAGCCCAAAAGGAGCAAAGGTGTGACTGAGACAACAACAGCACTGTGTACCTGAATATAACACCCTGAAAAAAGAATAGCTACAGACAAATGTATATGTTCCCCCCGCCAGGCACACTGGCTTTCACAACATTGCAAACCAAAGAAGACAGAGATAAACTAAGCTATATAAAAGCTGAGTTTCCACAATCCAACAAAGATACCTTTAAATATCCAGTGGTGACAAAACACAGATTTTTTTTAAGGAGTAAACATCAGGATCTCTACAACAAAGCAGTGCCGGCAGCACTGGACTTAAGCGTGCAATGATGTACGTCTTCACTGGTGACAAATCCACAAAAAATTCGTGGACCATGCGCAAAAATAAAATACAAGTTATAATCCCCAAATAAGGTATACGCTTAGCATGGCTTGTCAAACATTAAGTGTTTTTAAAAGGGTCTCAGCTTTGTCTGTTCCTTAGTCAGAACTTATTTGAAATAACTCCTTTAGCAAAGCTTTAGTAGCAATGAGTTGCACAGAAGACAGAGGAAACCAGAAAAAGTTCTAGAATGATCTAAGATAGCTTTCTTGCTAACACCATTTCAAGAAATATAAAAATTCTACAAGTCTTGTGACAAATTCTCTTCATTAGAATTGCTCAGCTTTACTTCATTTTGGTTAAATTTCTGAAAAGGAGCCTTCTCCCTTTTACATCCCTGTTCTCTGCCCACACTGTTTGCAGCAACCTCGTCTCTGGTGGTAACACAAAACCAGAACTGCAAGTCTATATATAAATATGCCATAAGATCCCCATATCTGTTGGAAACATGAGATTCAACTCAAACATATTTGAAAGAAAGTTTAAAAATCACACTTCATTTTTAAACAAGGATTTCAACTCTCATTTTCTTCCTATTTGGTACTGCAAACTCCTCCAAACTCACAGCATAGTGCCTAGACATCTAACCACCTTATTCTTGTGCCATCTCACCTACATCTGGATTATTTTTGTTGCCAAGACAGCCTGAGCTTCTGGGATCCTGCTAAAAAGAGGCAAAAGGGTGCCTCTTCCACAACAATTTACTCTGGAATGAACTTGATGGCGTTAGCAGCAGGTGTTGTGAGAGAAATAAAAAGCCTAGGAGGAGATCCCCTGCTGCTCTTTGTGTTCTTAAGGTCTCACTCAAGCATACGCCTGTGAGCTTCAAAGTCTACAAGCTGAACAATATTCCATGTCATTTGTTTGCTTTACACATATTCCAAGGCTGAGAAAAAACAGTTGTCACAATGGGCAGCTTCAGATAAGTGAGTCTGACAAGTTTTCTTGCTTCCTCCCATGATTATACTCGAGACTGAGTTTTGCTTAAAACTCAAACCTCTATTTTGAATTCCCTACGGAGAAATTCTCAATTTTTCACTCCTTTAAGAAAAAGTAGTTCTAATCAAGAATTTACTCAGCACTTCTTGCTTCTGGAAAGCAGTTGATGCATGTCTGAAAAAGTTATATGAGGATCTGCAAGAAAGTCTTGCCTGCTTTGGTAGGTGGAAGTAAAGAACCAAACCCTGAACTTAGAGACATTCTTTCTTTAAAGACATTCACCATGTCAAAGCTCTGCATCTGGAATTCCTCAGCAACTAAATGAAAGTCAGCTTTTTTAATGCAAAGAGTACAGTAAAGATAATATGGGTCAAATACTCAGTTACCTACTGCCAGAAACAGTCAGCTGCTTTTCTACAGTATTGAAAGGTTTTGAAAGTTGACAAGGCTGAAGGTTCTACCAATTACATTAGAAACATGACTAGCAACCAAGACAAAATCATCTAAGGATGAAAGTAGATGATTTTCTTTTAATTGTGAGGCATGAGTCTGTAATCTTTTAGAGCAAACTCTTTCTTTGGTTGCGAAAAAATTCAGATGATTGCTTGTAATTGCACACCAAGTTTTGGTCTCTTTTGGTACAACTGGATCACCTAAAAATGCTTTCTTTTATTTGTCTGTCAACAGCTCCCCACTGCTTTTATTTTCAGTTTCCTGATTTTCATTTCACATAGCTTGATATGAGAAAAAGAAAAAAAAATAATTTACATTGATCCAAGATGCTCACATCTGTATCATGGGATTAATAGGATTATGCCAACATGGAAAATATGTAGAAAACATGGCAATGTAAGAAATACTTTCTGATACCAAGTGAAAAATATGAAAGCTGACACATTAGGTTTTGTGATGCAAAAGTATTTTAAAATGTCACTTGTGGATCGTTCATGATGATAAGCAATGGCAGGGACATCAACTTTGTTTCAAAATATAAATCTTGCATAAAAAGAAACCTAAAAATCCATCTGCATTCATCTGTAATGTGTAATTTCACAGACTTGCATATTTTCTAACTGTCTACCAAAAAATTCAGAGTCAATTTTATGAAAAGAAACAAACTGATAGATTGGGAGGCCAAGGAATAGAGAGCACACAGACACAGAATAGATTTACAGCAGGAGCAGAATTAGTACGGGCTCTCACGCACTCGACTGGGCCTGAAGAAAACCCTCATGTATATAATTATAGTTTTGATTCTCATACGCCTTTATTGATTTTGTGTCCTGTCAGGAAATCGAGCAAGACTGCCCCATCATCTATCTCCATGTGATGGCAACATGTTACATCTTATATAATGACATTAATGTGCACCAAACAGCACCTTGCTTAGGTCTACATAAAGTACTGATCCAGTGCACACCAGCTTTAAAATTCCCCTGCTAATATTTGAAATAGTGAAGAAAATGGTAAGACTGTTATTTCCCTCAGCTCCTTTCAATCAAGACAAGTCACTACAAATTATCACTGGAATTCTTACTGAGAAAAACTGTTTCTTGGAGGCACTCACCACTTAAGAGAAGCTGGGAAAATTTGGGTTTAGAGATGAAAGGAATGGAGAGCTGACAGCCGGGAGATGGGATTGGCTGGAAGCAGCAGCTCATGCTACTCTCCAGCAATTGTAAAGAGGATTTCACAGGAGTGCTCCCTATACGTCACATGCTATCAAGAAGCCAGAATGGATATAATCCTATGAATCATGTGTGGATGAAATATCCTGGAGCCTGTTACCTCTCCATCTAATGTGAATCACTGCATCCAGCTGTTGAAGTAAACTTAGTACAGGTCTGCAGCACAACATCCCTTTTGAAAAATGAAAGGGGAACAAAGGGAAACTGGATTTCGAATAAGGTTCTGCACCATCATTTTTTGTTCACAGTTAGTCTTCAGAAACAGAAACACTAGCATTGACTGACATAATCAACTTCTAGTCAGGTTTTCCTACTGCAAGATAAATTAGGCTGTTTCTATATTCTCTTCCCACACAAAGCTGTATATATCCTTTTTGCTTGATGGAGAAATTGGAATTGGCTAACATTAGGCTCTTATACGACAATTAAGTTCAGCAGTGTTAAGAATGCCTTCATTCAGTTTTTCTTATTACTGAGATTGGGTTTTCTGTAGCATAATTGTTGCCAATTCAGATACACTATAACTAAAAAAAAAAAAAAAAGAAATGTTTTCTATTCTCTCTTTCTTCTTAAAAATCCTATTGAAGCAAAATCTCAGTGAAAGATTCATGCAAGACTGGGGGACATAAGTTTCCAAGAAACAGCAAATTTGAGTGTTAATTATCAGCGTGAATTGAGACAAAGTTCCTTCTTAGGATATTTCTATCCTGAGGTTCCAGTGTCAAAGGGAAGAACTTGCCTTTCCTTCCTATTTTACATATTATGCTAATTAATTTAATTTAAACAAATTGAGAGGTGTTTTTTCCCTAGCTTTCCCTCTCCCTATTGTACATTTCCTTGCACTGATTTTAATTCAGAGCTACATGCTTTGAGAAACATTTAGAAGGGCTTAAAGAAGGGGGTTTTTTGTGATTTGAGACTGATTCAGCAGCACAGTTCAATTACAATCCTTTGAGTATTTACTAAAAGAGCGGAAAATGCTGAAGACAGGTAAGGAAGAAGCTTTCCAAAGCAACAGGCAAGGAGAAATGCCTGTGTCACACTTAGAAAAAGAAAAGCCATTTTCCTTCACCTTATGAAAAGAATGAAAGCACACAATTTTCACATCACAAGCATATCCTGATGGATATTATAGCTTCCAGTGTATGCAAAGCAATGTATTTTAAAGGTGATTTACAATTTTAAAAAGAGCAGAACCAAACCCTAGAACAAAATAAACAAAAACAAATAAAAAGTCCAACCAAACATAATCAAAACAAACAAACCCACAAAAAACAAACAAACAAGCAAACAAACAAAAACCAAAACAAAACAAAAAACTCCAAAAAAACTCCAAAAAACCCAAACAACAACAACAACAACAAATAAACCCAAGCCCAAACCAGGCTTAATCATTTTGAACTTCCCTATATTACAAAGGAATGAAGAAAAACAGAATTCCTTTGTAAGACTGCACTAAAAATTATCATCTCTGATCTTCACTATCTTATAACTTTCTTTACCAAGGCTTCCCTAAGAAATGATCCTTATCTCTCTCTCTCTCTCTCTCTCTCACACCAGTAATTTCTGAATCAATAAACTAATTTCCTCAAAGACAGTGAGTTTCATCAAGCATTACGATATTAGGTAGTTACGCTGAGGAGGGGGAGTCTCAACACCTCAACAGAGAGAAAGGCTGTAGCTTTTCTTCCAGCCTTACTAGACAGGCAAAAATGCCCACATAGCAGCGGTGGTGAAATCATCCTGTCTGCAAAAAGGCATCAGCTGGATCTCACATCTTCCCAGACACCAAAAACTCAAGCTACTCAGGCAAACCTGTAAGAAACCAGGGTCTATTTGTTCTGCTGCTGGTGGAGTGACTTGATTAAGAACTGCTTTCACAGTTTTTACAAAGGCAGTTCAATTATCTTACATACCTGAGTACATGATCCAATAATTTGATTTAGTTAATCTAACTTCCTTTTATTCCTCAGCATTTATCTGTGCTTTGAAGACACAGGCAGCATTCATCACGTCTGCAAGACAACTTGAGATGGACAAATTCCACCTACGGAAAACATTCTCAAAACCACCCACACATCATAACATAAAAGTTTATGAAAAAAAAAAACCAACATGTAATTTAAGCACATCACAATTATGATAGAGTGCATAAGGTGACACAGATATCCCCTCCAGGTTATCTTATGCCAGATGTTTCAGATTGGAGAGCTGAGTGGGAAAATGTATGCAAACCCATCATAATTATATTCAGTAGTCACAGTTATTTTTCCCTTGGTCTCTTATTTTGTTATTAATGTTGGTAAAACTAAACAAATATTAATTTTTTTTTTAAATGGAAATAGAAATCTACAATAGCCAAAGCATCTTCTTGTCAGTGAAACTGTTCTAGTTTTTGCAACCAGAGAAGCTGTGGTGAGAATTCACATGTGAATCGTTCACCCGTCTTGTACACTTTGTTATTAAAATTGTTGCTGTTACTGCTTGTTTCTTATTTCATTGCTGTTTTCAGTAAATTTTTCTTGTCTCAACCAGTGATCTTTGCTTTTCCTGCCTCCAATTTTCCTCTCCATTCCACCTCAGGGGGAGAGAGACAGGAAGTGAGCGAGGGGCATGTGGTTAGGAGTGTTTCAGCGGGAGCACGAAATTGGAGAATACCATTCCTAAACCACAACAGCCTTATTTGGTGCCCGATGCAGGGCTCCAAGGGCTGAGATAGCAACAGGTCTGACCAGAGCAGATTGGAAACAAATTTCAGCTAAACATTTGTTGTACTATCTATGGAGCTACTGGTCATAAAGTTGCTTGGTCTGTTCATGTGATTGTGGTATTGGTTTTTTTGATAACTAAGTTTAACAGTAGAGCTGGAGAAAAACACCACATGTTGCTGCACAAAAGGCAGTGTGATTCCACAAGCAGCAATACCCAGCACTGGGAGACTTGTCAGTGTGTAGACTGTAGAACCAGAGTTATTCTTTGGGTAAATAATTCATGCTACATACTGCTTTAGGGAATTGCATGCAGCTCATTTTCCCCCATAACTGAGAGGACAGTTTAGCAAATGAATTAAAGCTTTCCATCCTGATGTGCAGTTTTGCAAGAGAACAACAGTGAACTCATAATTAGGTGGATAGGTTTTCTCTCACTCCTCCCTGCTCCATCTACAAGCAAGACTAAGCCATTTGTTGAGCTTCATTTGGTTTTAGAACAGCTTTGATGATTCAAGTAATACTCTACTCAAATTAGCACCACAGTCTCTTATCCAGCCTTGTTGAACTAAAAATTGAACATAGTACTATTAGTAAACAGCAATACATAAAAATAATCAGTCTGCTAAACATCACTTCTTTTATCAAACACCAGAAAGGTTTTCCTGTGATTTACTACTTAATTACAGCTAAAATTGTGCTGTAGAAGTCGACTCTTCATGGCTTTTCCTCATATTTATTTATGTGCATTTTTGAGAAAGTTTATCCTGGAATTAGGCTATGGATTAAAGCCACCCTACCAGATTTGACAAGGAGGAAGCATTCCTCTATCGTATACCTGAAGAATACAACACTTGTAGGCAAAGTTCAGAAGTACACTTTATCAAAATCTGTGAAAAGAACACAAACGCTGATGACAGTTTAAGGTCATCTGGTCACTTTTCAACTTTCAAGCACTTAATTTTGCAGCTCTGTCTGGGCTAGCAGACATACTAAATAATATCAAAGTTTTTGTGAAGACTTTGGGAAACCGTTACCTCAATAAGCAACCTGAATGCCATCTCTTATGGATTTCTCATGCCTTTCTTTCATTTTTTTTAAAGTTAACGTATTAAGTGTTTGTTCTCCAGTCATGGATGTGCACCTGTAAATTTATGTTCCCTTTGGGAGATCACTTGGGACAGGAGAATTACCAATGTATAGCTATGAGACATTCTCTCTTGAAATAACAATTCTAATTGTCATGCTCACTAGAAAGGTATTGACAAAGCCCAGCATAAATTTTGGAATCCCAAAAGGAAGAACTGGAAAGACAAACAAGACTCTACACTGGCCATGGACATGTGGGCATTTAAGTGCTCTCGTAATTGTTTCAATTAATGGAAGACAGCATTTACCCAGTAAATTGATTAAATCTTTTCTTCTCTTTTTCTGCATACTACTATTGCATTTCCTTTGTGCCAGGCTAAGCAATTGCAGGTAGAAAGCACCTCAGAATTACCCTGATTATATGTAATGAGGAAGAAAACGTAAAAAACTTGAATTGCAGGAAACACCTACAGTCTCTACTCTAAAAAAGTACCTGGAAAATATATGGAAGGAAGAAGTCTAAGTGTACCTGCCACAAGCCCTGATGCCATTCCTGTCTCAAATCCTATTAAAATGAAGACGTGCCCACAGCAGCGTGATCCTGTGATATGTGTGTATGACAACACACATTTCACAGAGGTTCTCTCTCATTGCTTCTTCACTTTTTTCCACTCCTGTGCCCCCAAAAAAACCCCAACTCTCACAGATGTATTGGATTTTACACTCCATTCCTCAGACCACCAGTAGTGATCCTCAGAACACACATGGATCTGACCCACAACTTGTCCTTGATTTATGTGTCCCTGTTTTTGGAATCCTTTGTGCCCTTCAATTTTGCCATTTAAAGACAGACAAACAACTAAACAACATCTGTTAGTCTGGAGTATCTACCTGAAATTCCCATGGCTGCTAATGGCTTGGGCATTAAGATCATATATGCAAATATTTAACACGGCAGACATTTTGATAACCCTGGGTTTCCAGGGATTCATTCTGTATCTTTTTCCTTCCTTTACAGCAATGAACCCCAATGCAAGTGTTGCTTGTGTTGTTTAAACACACAGAATTATAAGAGCTGCTTGTTTTGAATTCTCTCTCACACGGAAAGGACCCTTCAGCAGAGTGCAGACTAAACACCAGCCCAGATGATCATGATAGCATGATTTCACAGCACTGTATCACAGAACAGCATGTCCTATTCCAAAATACAATTGAAACATCTTTTTTTCTGTACTGATACCAAGCTTTCCCATGGTAGGTGGTGAACTACATGCCTTCTGAAGCCACATTGGTCTTTATCATTGTCTTCAGTCAAGGCATTCTCTGCAGTTCCAGAAATGGAAACAAATCTGCAAAGATTTATACAACATAGAGATATCCAATTTTCACTATTCTGATTCCATAGTGCTTTGGATTTTGTTCTGTGTCTTTCATAATCTCTCTTCCTTCCCACTGGCTTGTAGGATTTTGTCATGCATTAGGAATGGTATTCTCCAACTTAGTACTCCCTGTCCAGAACCAAGACAGATTTTAATTTTAGATTCAGATGATTTAAGATTACTGCACCTGATAAAAAATATTTTAGGATATTTTCTCCTCTCTTCCCATTAAGAAAAAGAAGAAACTCTTACTTTACACACATTTCCAATTCTGTGTGCTTCACACAAATGCTAGCTGAACTATGGTGAAGACCTGCAATCTGCTACAATGGTGTACAATTTAGTTATACAGTAGTAAGATTTCCACTAAAAGCGTCCAATTACCATCTAGTTTCCTACTCATTGGGATTCTGAAATTTATTTTTAAAAGGAAAGAAGGATTTTGTGATATTCCTGCAGAAGTGCTTATACACAGATAGTAAGATGAGACACTTCTGAGAGGATAGTCCTACTTCAGTCTCTCAGAGATGGTTCACAGGATTCCTACAGGAATCTTTCTCTCCACTAGCATCAGGCAAAAGGGAATCCCTGAAATGAAGTGACTGAAGTTATGTGGTGTGACCATCATGATTTACATTTGCAGAAATAATTTTTGTCTGAGCCCTATCTTAAAATATCAACATGGGTAGAGTCAAGTACTTCAGCATATAGTAAACTGGTTATGTCAACACAAAAATCAGGTCCAGAGGTGAAAACATACTGAACGGCCCTATTTTATGCTCCAAGCTTATAAATGTAAAGCCTAAGAAAAAGATTTTTAAAAGAAAAGGATATCCAACTTTCTAAGGAGACCAGAACCTTCACAGTAACTTCACTGTTTTCTGGAACAACAAAACAACGGAAGGAAAAAAAAAAAACCACTACAGCTTTTTCTGAAACTACAGCTAGGGCAACACAGCTTGCCACTGTTAGAACTAAACATAAATTAGGCAAAATACATATCTAGTGTGTTGAAGCAACAGCTGAAGTTTGGTATTAGCCTGGTTGAATCTCTGCCAGCATCTTAACATTTGGATACATATTCGAAACTTACTTAGACATCAAATCAAACATGTGTACCATGCATATCTGCATGCATAACCTTCTTTTCAGCAATGAAATTTTGCCTGAATAGCCTTAGATTTTAGCAATTACTCTCTTTCAGCTTAAAAGAAGGAAAGCTCTAAAAGGCAAAACCACTTTGCTATTCAACTGTATTCAAATAGCATCCAAAGTATTTACACCCTGTAAGAGAACCCAAAAGCAAATCTGTACTGTCCCAAAGTGATTATTTCATATTATATTTACTGCCTGTGACCTGCTGTTCCATATGAATGGCCGCACTGAGCCAGACTCTCTGTGACAACAGCCAGTAGCAAATATCTGGATAAAGAGCACAAGAGGAGGGAGAGCATGAAGCAATACTCCATCAACATAGCCCACGGTTTTTCAGGCACTTTCTGCACCAGAGAGGACATTTTTGCCTTCAAAACGCCCTCATGAGATTTCATTTGCCTCATCACTTCTGAGCCCAAGCCTGCCCAAAAGCATTTGTACTACCACACGGCAACAAGTGCCCCAGGATTATCATCCTGGTACATTTCCAGCCTGCCACTGCCTCCGTATCGCTCGAGGCTCCTCCAGTCCTTGGGTTATGAGAAACTGTGGTTACTTGCTCCTTAGTCACCTTTTCCATGCCACCCAGGATTTTATAGTCTTCTGTCCTGTCCTCTTCACAGCCTTGTTTTCCCCAGCCCTAAGGAGGCCAGGTTAACCAGCTGGGGTTTGTGTGGGAGCCATTCCACATCTCCAAGTATCCCTGCCACCTGTTCCTGTTGCAGTGTGAAATGAGGAAGTGAACATCGGAAGTGCTCTGAGTTTCAGAGGGGAGGCACAGAGGTGTTTTAGATGGGTATGAGCCCATTAACTCAGGTTTTTTTTCAGTCAGGGTTAGAAGCTTGGCAATCTCAGCCTGAAACTGGCTAATTCTAAATGAATTAGCCCAAAGACAGGAAGCAATTCAGCAACTTCGAGCAGCATTTTGCAAGTGCTAATTAACTTAGCTTAAATTTTTTAAGAAGCAGTCTGAGCTAAGTAAAACAAACATGTTTCATGCACATTCTTCTGGCTATCTTTTCTCCTAGTTTCCACTCTCCCAGAAAGCTGTCATAAAAGCCTCCCTCCCTGGAGTCGTGCCCTGTTTTAGCTCCACTCATTTTTCCTCCTCCAGACTACAACACACAGAGAAACAACTTCTGCAATTCCTCTTCTCTAGCTCTCATGCACCTGGCTTCTGCCCAATAATTTTATAGCAAGGGAAACCCCCCCTTAACTCTTTTCTGAGCTTCCAACTTCCAGATTTTTTCCCATTTCCCTCTGTCCTACAGTTGTTTTCAAATCTTGAAAATGAGGAATATTGTGGGAGAAGGAAAATAAAACTGAAAGTGGGCAGGAGAGGTATTTATATAGTCAAAGACATCCAGCAATTATTTCTATGACCCCCACAAATCAAAAAATAACTGAAAAAATTCAAGGTCTATATCATAGGGAGACATTCTGAAGAACATAAATCACTCCCAAGTAGTGTGGAAAAATGGGAATTGTACCTGAAACAAGGTAATGAGGTCAATACTGCCCCTTCCTAGGGTCAGAATTCAGGACTAGAAAAATTATCTATCAGGAGTCAAGATTTTCCTAACCACGTAGTAGAGGCTATAAAATCACTTCTCAGATTGCACTCCTGACATAGAACTTATATTAAAGGAAGAATAAATTTCACAGTCAAATTTTCCAGTCATCATTTCATGGCACAGAGAAGGAAGACTGAAGTGCAAAGTGCACAAATGTCCATCAGACATATTCTGAAGGTATGGATTCCGCCAGAACAGTAGCCGTAAAATGCTAGTAAAAAGTATGTAATTGGTTTATAACTTTGTGACCTTAAAACCCACTCACGAATAGGCTTCTGAAATGGTCATCTCGTTTCATTAATAAGGAAATTATTCCGTTATCTCTCTTCTCCACAGTTCTTAAATTCACCATGCAGTGCTCCACATGAAGACACACACACAGAGTTGAAACGGAAACCCTGGGCGTGTTTTCGAGCTCCTCCACAGCAACTAACTGGACAAAAGCAAACCCTAACTCTGTTCATACATTGGAATTCTCTATTAGAGGCCCTGAAGATCCATTACCAGTGGTCTCACGTGTTTCTTGCCCTTACACATGCAGCTAGTGAGAAGTGGGGATGTTCCATATTGCATTTGCTGTAAGCTGTACACTCTGGGCACTGAACAGGATGACCAGAAATCTCGCAGGATTTAATTTACAGTCTTGCATGTTGTAAGCCCCTCAGGACAGGAAACTCTCACGGTTTTATACATCTATAAAACAACATGCATACCTATGACACTGTATAAATAACAGGATTGGATTAAAAACATCTGTAGACACTCTGGCTGATCTATTGTCTTTCTGCCTGCTGTCTCTTCGTAATTTTTGATGGCAGACAAGCCATTTCACACAACAGGAATGCTGGTGGTGCTGATGCAGCTACATATCAATCTGTAGCAACATGTTAATGAGAGACCCAATGAATAGAAAAATTAAAACGTAATAATAATCTCTCCTTCAGACATGACCTCCTGACAGGTTTCCACTTGATTTTTGTTTACTTTTGGCCAAGAAAATACAGGAAACATGGATAACTCGAACAAAAGAGTTTCAGAAATGGGGTAGGAGGCGGTAAGGACAACATTTCTTTGATTCAGAGTTAAGACTGTTGTGATACAGCTTTTCTCTGGCTGCCCAAAACTGTCAACAATGACTCATCTATTGTAAATTGCTTCTGTGAAAGCAAAAATAATGTATGTCCACAACATGGTGATAGTCACAGAAGATATAAAGAGATTCACACACTGTGCAAGTATTGAGTTCAGAAATAATGCTAAAAGGGAGGCAGACTGTTATTGATACCAAGCAGGGAAGGGAACAACTACATTTCCAAGAGAGACGCAAAGAGGAATCCTAAATTTAGAACAAAATTCAGAACTGAAGCCAAGATACTGTCACCACCAGAGCTGCGTGAACATCTCACAGAAAATCCTTCAACAGTTTTAAACTCAGCTCACTTAGGTTTGGGAGGGGAATCAATTCCCTTCACGTGAATCATCTCTGTGTCCTTCAAATCACCATGTAAAAATTAAAAATGAAACACTTCTCCCCCTGCCCAGCTATATGCTTTTCTAAATTGATTACAAGCCTTTCCCTCTGACTCCCTAGTCCAACTTCTGGCAGCTGGTCACACGGTAGGTCTGCTGAATGAGATGAGTCTGCTCTGTTTTTGCAGTACACCTCAGGCTGCTCTCACAAAAGACAAGCATTAATTAAATTCACTCCATCTAATAAGAAACTTCACTTTTGCAGTAAGGAATTAAGAACAGTTTGAAAGATAGAAGAAAATATCGTAAGTGTGAAACTGTATGACAGATGTTTTCTTCAAAAATGAGATGATCCAAAGATATTCAATCTGATCGTTGCAAGTTCTTCCCTCAACCTTTCCATGTTATTCTCTCTATCCAGATCTATCCATATTTAATCTCATCCATTTTCCTCTGTCCTTGCAGCAAGTACGTGATTTACTGATGACACTTCTACAGTTCTATGCAGAGGTGTGGTGTTTCCTATTCGACTTTTACCACTAATTTTCCAACACTTTGAAGGCTAACAAGAAAAAAATGCTATGGAGCAGAACAATTCTCCCCTTACTCTTCTGGGAAAAGAGAGCTGGACATATAGGTACAGATGTATGAAGGCATACATATAGAATCCACACAGTTTCCAAATGTAGATTATGTGAAGCATTTATACTAATAATGGTTTTTTCTCTTTCATGTCACAAGTCTCGATACCAGAGACTTTTGCTTTGCAAAGACGAAAGAATGCTCAGTTTGATCAGGACATTCACTAATAAACATCTTCCATAAAACCTGAGATTGTCTAAAACTGAAATTAGAGTGTGATCAAACTGTGCTCCTGCCTGCTACACAACCAGAGGGTGCCAGGCCAGCTTGCTAGCAAGGGCTTAGCAGGTGTAAGGCACATCTGTTGCAGCTGGCAGCATTTTATATGCTGCTGCTGCACGACTGCAGGTATACTTAAACCCTTCTTCCTCAACCTCCTCCCTGTGCCCAGGAAGGGACTGACAAGAAGATAAGTCAGAAGCTTAGATAGTTTATTGCTTACTATAAGGGATTTTTATTAAAACACATGGAGTGCAACAATAAAGCACCTTAGTGAGTAAGGACAGAATCAGGTTACTACTTGCACCAGCAAAAACAAGAGAGTCTCTGGCATGTTGCTGCTGCTGCGGAAGCAATCGGGAAAGGAAAGCACTAATGAAGGCAATTGAGTAGCTCTGAAAACATCAAAATCCAAGAGGATCCTAAATTCTAATCCCTCAGCACAATAGAACCTTTCCTGCTACACACAGAGCTCCAGCATTTACTAAAATCAGATTGTGCATTTTAAAACTGGTCCACGTTTGGGAATACTATTTATTTGCAAGAACTGCAGACCATTAACTCTGGGCCTACTAATCTCTATGGATCCATCCTAGACATGCTGCTGGTTTACCCACATACCTTTTTGCTTCTTTTTCAAGCTCTACAGAAAAGAAAGCCACCATTTAGAATTCAAATCTCCAGAATGCCAGAAACAGCTCACAAGGTCAGTTCATCCATTTCATAACAAAACCTTATTTATAAAACACTCAAGTATCTATTTGGAAGTCAGGAATTTAAACAAATAGATTTTCAATCGTCTCATTTTTAGAGCTTTGAGATTAGTTTCAACAAGGAGAACAAGCTCATTCATTCAGACTGATAGGTAAGAGAGAAGGTTCAGGTACTTTCTCTAGCATTTAGGGGTCTTTTTTCGTTGTATGGCGTTAAAAGTCTTCACAACTTATTTTGAACACACTGGGAAGAAAAGCAGCAGCCGTGGAGTTCTTGGCCAAATTCAGAAACAGTTCCTACTAGACTTGGATGGTGGTAGGGAAAACAAAATGGAACACCACCACCCCACATACACACACACACCACCTAAACAAAACCATTTTCTGCCAAAAGATAAAGAAAATTAAAACTATTACACAAAATCCAGTCTTTTTTTCCCAGAAAACTACTTAGGAGAGAAGAGAGAAAGCAAAAAGGGTATGGGACACTTACAGGAGTGTTGAGCATTCATTTTGACTTTCCATTATCCTGAAGAAGAGTGATTTTTGTTCTTGCTAATATAAGCAAGTGCTGAAGAAAAACATTAATTGGCCATCAGCCTTTCCCCCTCCTGTAAGAGCAGTTAAAAGTTTTCTGGCTAGCTTACTATTCCAAAGGGAATCAACTCTGAAAATCCTCTCTTAAAGCTTTTCAGCTAGGACTTCTTACCAGCTGCCTACAGTTATTTTCCAAATAAGAGGAGGGAGAAGAAAAATCAGAATTTTGTATACTCTTTCAAAGCTATCTTCCTTATCCTCAACCAGCTCTTCAAATGACTCAGACCAGTTAACCACATGCAGTTATTCATCCATTCATCACTACTGTACCTATAGTCACTTAAAACAGTTGAAAAATCTGACTCCCTGTGCCTTTTGCTTTTGAAGTCCTTGATAAGGAATCCTTTTAATACACACAAAGGACTTGAGGAATGGAGTTACAGATAAATCACTTCCCTTTTGGCTTGGTTCTTAAGCAAACCAGCTCTGTCCTGCACTATATCAGTACTTTCTCTCATCTTGCCATTCTTCATGTGGCTTGAACGTGGTGGGTTGACCGTGAGCTGGGCACCAGGTGCCCACCAAAGCCACTCCGTCACTCCCCTCCTCAGCTGGGCAGGAGAGAAAAAATATAAGGAAGGGCTCATGAGTTGGGATAAGGGCAGGGAGAGATCACTGTCAGGGGCAAAACAGACTTGACTTGGGGAAATTACCTTAGTTCACTACCAATTGAAATTGGAGTAGAATAATGAGACATAAACTCAAATTTTCTTCCCCTGTTCAACTTCACCCCAAAATTCTCTATCTACTCCCCCCAGCAGCACACAGCTGGAGAATGGGGAATGGCAGCTGCAGTCAGCGTACCACGGGTTGTTTCTGCCACTCCTCCTCAGCAAGAGGATCCCTTCCCCTCCTCGGTCCAGTGTGGGTCCCTCCCACAGGGTGCAGTCCTTCAGGAACCGGCTGCTCCAGTGTGGGTTCCCCACAGGGTCACAAATCCTGCCAGGAAACCTGCTCCAGCTTGGACTCCTCTCTCCACAGGTTGGCAGGTCCTGCCAGGAGCCTGCTCCAACATGTGCCTCCTATGGCTTCACAGCCTCCTTTCAGGCATCCACCTATTTCAGCGTGGAGTCCTTCACAGGTTCCAGGGGGATCTCTGCTCCTCTCTTGACCTCCATAGGGCACAGCTGCCTCACCATGGGCTGCAGGGGCATCTCAGCTCTGCCACCTGGAGCATCTCCTGCCCCTCCTTCTGCACTGACCTTGGTGTCTGCAGAGTTGTTCCTCTCACACATTCCTCCTCCTCTGTCCAGCTGCAGTTGCTGTTCCACAGGGGTTTTTTTTCCCTTCCTTAAATCTGTTATCCCAGAGGCATTACCACTGTCACCAATGGGCTCGGCCTGAGACAGCAGTGAGTCCATCTTGGCTGGCACTGGCTGTCAGACATGGGGGAAGAGCCTTTCACAGGTCTTTTTTAGGGCTTTGTCACACAAACCCAATACACTTGGCGTGTATCTTCTGCTTGCATTATTAATACAGAAACACAAGGCAGAAATTTTGTCTGGTGAAAGGTTTCTGCCTTTTTCTAGAACAGCAGAAGGCTGTGGTATAAGCAGAGAAAACAAACTAAAAATTATCCCAAGGATGAGTTTCATTTCTCTCAAAGTTCATAATCATCCCCATTCTACATCGTCAAAGTTTAACCATACAAAATGGCAAAAAAAAAAAAAAAGTATAGAAAACTTTAACACATACTCACTATTAGCAATAAATGATTAAAAACATCTGCATGTGAGGATACATGGCAGGAAACATAAGCAGTCATACAAACAACACTCTACAATTTATCCTAATCAAAGTGGGAACTGCAGGATGAAGGCTTTTAATCAGGTGATCTTTAGCTACAGCCCTGCTGCTTGGGAAGCAAACACATGCATAAATATTTTTTTTATAAAGGTATAATAGAGGGTGTGCCATAAGATGAGCTTTTTTGCAACAAGGTAAGTTTACATTCATCCCAGCTGTGTGCATGTAAAGTTACAAAGCCTTCCATAGTTTCAGTCCTGCTTGCAATGGTAATTTCTTTCTTACATTTCTACGTTTAAATTTACGTACCAACTTCCAGAACACAGAGAAAGGCAGACACCAAAAGGATTTCCCAGTGAATCATTTCTGCAGAAGGAGCATAATAAGCTCTTTGAGATACAAATCTGTCTTTATTTTCATGTGTTATATAGCATGAAGCTACCAACAATAAATCCTAAGAGAGGAAAATAACCAAACATAGCAGTTGATTCCATCTCAGTTTTCCTGTATACTTTTAGCAAAGAGAGAATCACTGAATACAGTGGCAACATTTGAGGGAGACATAACTACTACAAAGCAATGATAGAACAAATAAGAAGAAAAGCTTGATGCCACCCAGTTCCTTCACACTTCAGAGTGAAGGAGGCTGTAACTGCTCAGCTGCAATTTGGACGTAGAGAGGAGGCTCGTGGGCTGGTAGCAAGTGACAATCACTGGGATCTTTAATGACAAGCTGCCACTTAAAACAGGACAATGCAAACTGATGAATCACACAGAGTAACAAGGAGGTACTGAAGATGAGCAGCCCAAGTGTGAAAAATAATTGGCAAGATGAAAAGATATTCCCATGCACTGCGCATATGAGAAGGAGATGTGAGTACAATTCTCTGGGTTTATGGCTTCCTACTGGAAACACAACACCCTGCTTAGCAGGACTGGAAAATTGTCTGTGACGTGTCACATGTTGCTTAACTGCTAATTCAAGTCCAAATTCTGCACCATCTAGATCCCAAAACAGTTTTAAGTAAAGAAGATGCTCCGACTTCAGTGAATTCTTTCCCATTGGCATTTGGATCACAGGTTCTCAGGATTTCTAAGAATACTCGTTTCTGTTGAATACAGTATCACAAAAATCCAGAGGCATTTTGAGGAATTTCCTTTCGTTCATCCAACTATAATCTCTAAACAAGGCCATATTCAGCAGTTCAAGCACCCCAGATGTGTTCTGCAAGTTATCAGGCCAGATACACAGTCAGTGACATTATTAGATGAGCCCAGCGCAAGCTTTTCACTGACCAAGCTATTTTTTCCCAAAAAATAAAAAATAAAAAATTGCTATATTTTATGATAAGGTCCCAAATTCCTGTCTATCCAAACCACTATCCCCCAATATCAGTCACAGTTTTACACCCCAGAACCACCATATCCTTCAGCTGCAGTTAAGAAGGTTACTCACACTGTGTGCTCTGAACAAGTAACAAATTATGATGGAAACCCTCTGCAGTCTCTTCCACTAAAGAAGGTGTCTGTACCTTACATGACAAACCAGGATTACATGATGAACCATCACTAGATTTCTTTGCCTAAATGCTTAGGAATCTCTGCTAGATTCACTGCCATACTCTAATTAATTCGTACAACAATAAAACTGTCTTTTTAACAATATGGTGCAGATTCAATAATAAACTCAATATAATATTTAAAATATTTTAAATAACAGAAAACTGATTAATCAGCCACTGCCGAAGCTACTCAGACCACAATATTCATGTAGGTCAAGACCTGCTATTTTTGTTTTTTGAAGTAAAAGGACAAAGACTTGTACATTTGCACTGTTCCTTCACCAGACAGCTAGGAGTTGCCAAGAACTGTGGCATCCTACATTCATTTTGTCAGAAAGCACCACTTCTGGATGCTGATCTTTCTGGGTATAGTCACTGGAAAGGGTGACAATGAGTAGTTTGGAAGAGGTAAAAATGTCATGTTTCTTTCACACTCTATCAAGAGCTGAAATGGTGGACTAGGTCAGGAAGATCATCAATTCCTACTATGGCAGCACTTTTCTTGACCAGAATGGGTCATTAAAGGAGCTGTTTCCTTCCAGGTGGAACTCTGGGTAGAGACTCATGTCCACTCCAGAACTCAGCAGCAGAACTCTCCCTTTGTTTTATGAACAAGTGGATTCTTAAAATGGGTTATTTACTGGAAGAGTTTTAAAGCTCCAAATGGTGAAACTGTCTCCGTTTATGTGCTGTGTTGAAGAAAGTCAGGCTTGGCACATGTTTCTCATTAACTGTGCTAAAGCAGCTCAGTTTCCCTAGAAATTCCCAGATTCTCCTTTGCAATAGGGTAATCTAGAAGGCCCCTAATTTTAGCTCTTCAGTCTGAAAGGGTGGCACATACATAAGTAGTGCTGAGTGAATGCTGCCAAAATGTCTATGATTATGTGGAATGCTAAAGAAAGTGGGCTTTCTTGGCATATACAACATCATTAAAATCTTCCAAATAATGTCTAAAAGCAAGGAAGTCTTATAGATATTTGTGTAATGCATTTCACACATGAAGCATTCACACTGCCACCTTACACATCTGTCAGTGCAGCCAGGTGACATTGTGTGATCCAGGATCCCAGTCACATAACTTATTGCAAAATGGTCACAGCTAAAAGCTGGCCCCTCTGCAACCCAGTATGTTGTCTATGCCCAAAGTTTAGGCCAACATTAGCACGTTTGCAGGTTAACTCTACAACCTGGATACCTACCATTATTAAAATTTGTTATTACTTCTGAACAGGGAGAAGTAAAATGAGCCAAATACGTGACATAGTTTATCTAGCACTCATTATAACAAAAGTGTTGTATGCTTTCATCTGACTTTCTCATTTTCAGGCAGATTAAATCACTTTCGAACTGTTTGCTTGTTTTCTGAGAACAGCTTTCAAGATGAGGTAATTGAAGGAAACCTATCAATTTAGTATATATTTTCAAGTTAATAATGTTGACATACTGTTCAAATAAACCCCCAATTTAGCACAATCTGTTTTTAGACAAGCCCTCCATTTTAACCTCCACATGGAAGGAAAACTAAGTGACTTCCTCATCTCACTTAATAGAGAACATATGTTCAAAGATAATACTGTGGGCTTGCTCTGAGAAGCTGTTCCTCCTCTGACAGAGATGCTGGGAGCTCACAGAGTAACACTGATACATAAGGAATGGACAAGTTGCCATAAATCTCACGCACTGCATAGATCACTTCAGAAGAAAAGACTGCTGATTCAAGAAACACAAACACACACACAAACAAAAGGACTCTGGCAACAGGTGAAAAAAGGAGCTGATACAGCTCCTGGAAGGATCGGAGCTAAAAACCACCTTAATCCTAATTTTTTTGGAGGGGTCTGAGGGGTAGTATTTAAGACAGAGAGAGGATGGAAAGAAGAAAGGGATCTCTACCACCACAAAGCACAAGAAGCAGCTCCGGAACAGAACAGTTTTAAATCTTTGCGTTACAAACTCTCTGGAACAATTTGAGGTGGAAATGCTATGGTAATATCAACAGCCATTTTTACTTATTTTATAAGTAGCTCATATATGTATGTAGCTATATACTTATGTGTTTAGCTGTATATGTATGTAGCTCATATATTTATATATGTAGCTCAGATTTACTTTTATAACTTACAAAAAGGATGTAATTGTCACTTGCTTCTCCAAGTCTCAGTTTTTCAATCTACAAAAGAAGGTCAGTTCACCTGCCAAGGCCATTGTACTTGATGCTGGAAAAGTCCTAATAAAACTCACATTCCTTGAATCACAGTCAATCCACCGATTTATCAGGCTGTGCCCATAAACAAGCCAACACTTTATTTGCATCTGGAAACAAACTGAAGCCACTTCATTCTATTGTGCTCAATGCCATGCCCTCAGTCACTAAGGTGGGGGCCAAGTATGATAACTTACAACCAGTAATAGAAGAAAAACGAAGATTCATCACCAGACATAATTAACTTTTACTTGCAGATTTATGTGATCCTAAAAAGCCATCAAACCTTTCAAGTTCATCCCCACCAAATCAATTACAAGAATCACTGGCCAATTTTTCAGTGTGCTTTGGCACACCCCATGTTAGAGCCATTTGCCTAAAAACCAGAAAGTAAAAGTTGTCTTAATAGGAAGAAGGAACAAAAATACATGGGTAGAAACTGGCCATGTGAGAAACCTGAAAGCTACATTCTCGGCTCATTCTGTGCAAATCATCATTCAGCTCACAAAAATACATTCAGGAGATATATTTTAGATCAGAGGAATGCTACCCTGGAGGACACAGCTCACATAGCCTAAACCATCCCCTCAAAGTCACCACTTAGAGCCAACCTGATCAGTTCAGGATCAGTCCTTGTACACCAACTGCACAGATGTCCCAAAGCCTGAACACCTGGAACAAGTGAGGGTAAACAGATCATGACAGAGTCACAGGCTGAACAATGTAACATTCACTTACACATTCAGAAGGACAAAACCAAACCAAACAAACATACACACACATCACAAACAAAAGACTGTTCACAAAGATTTTGCAAATAAACCTTTAATGGTGAAAAATGAAGCTATCCTTACATCTTGGAATTCCTGGAAAGAAACATGCTCAATAATAGCTCAGTAATTTAGACATTCATGTAAGTTCAAAACCTTTCCTGGCCCAAGATCTGAACTCCAAGCCACTGGTAGTCTGTTGCTGTGTATGTCCTAAATATTTATCAAGACACAAAGAACAGCCTGATCATTAGGGAACCCTCAGCATTGATGCCACAAGAAAGGGACCACTTTACATGCATTAACTTGTGTTTGAAACACAGACCTGAGGCAGAGCCTGAATTTCCTACAGTATTTATACACAATCCCTTGCTTGAGTACAGACTTGGTGCTCACTGCAGATCATGTCAAAGGGGAAAGCTTAACCTTATTATGCCAACCCCTGGCACAGCAGTAACAAAAGCTGTCATCTGTATGAACTGGGCCTACTCAGACCAATTCTTCAGCCACATAAATTTTGATGCTTCAAATACTGGCATATGACAGATACGCAATCCTGAGCTTCCGCTGCATGAAGCAGAGGTTCAGAAATTAAGCAGGTGGAATACCTCACTCTGCATTCCTAGGTAAACACTGTATGCAAGTTTCTGAAAGGTGATAACCTCAAACATAAACATTGGACCATAGAAATGAAAGCTTCATGAGGAGCAGTTCACAAAAAAAACCAAAAAAAAAAAAGTGTCATTTTTATATTCCAAAAGACATTTGCAGTTTTTAGAGTCTTGAAATACTTTTGTGTCACGCCACACTTTTTTCATGGTGTCCTAATTTCAGCCAGGACAGGGTTAATTTTTTGCAGCAGCCAAGAGAGGGCATGGCTAGGACATACAGGATATTCTGTACCACCTCATATCATTTCTGGGGGCAGGGAAAAAGACTCTCTTCAGGAAGAAGGGGCTCCATCCAGTCAAGAAAACCATGGCAGAGAGAGCCACCCAGTATCGGCTATTATCAGGGGGGTGTCCCCATGTGAATAATTTCTTTTCTTATACCTTTTGTTATTCACATTGCTGTTGTTACTGTTCATTCCTTATCTCATTGCTGTTTCCAGTAAATTTTTCTTATTTCAGCCCATGATCTTTGCCTTTTATGCCTCCAACATATTTTTTCCTGGGGGGGGCAGGAAAAGCCCCCCCAACATTTTATTTCCTGGGGGGGGCAGGAAAAGCAGTGCGTGGTTTTTAGTGGGAGTACTGATGCCATGATGCGTTTTTGCTTTTTATATATACCCCCTCTATATACTCTTTTGTATAACTTTTATGTATTCTTAAGGGCCTTTTAGCCCACATACTTCTAATTGTTCAGGTTTGATAACCAGCATAGGCCCAGTATTCCTTTAAGCCAGGAGACCAAACATCTCAGAAGGCTCAGACACCAAGGCCTTCTCTGGAACACATTTTGTAAACTAAGATAGGCCTGTCCAGGGGGGAAGGTTCCTCGGGGAGGGGGGTTCACTCAGCCTCCCATTGGGGAATCTTTGATAGATATGCTAATTGGTAAAGCCTATAATTTTATACCCAAACTATTGTGTGTGTGCATTTCGGGGGTACCCACGGGGTGAATTTTGGTGTGCATTTGGATGTGCATTCCAGCGTGGTCCCCCTGGATGGAGTGTACCAAGGATCCTTAAAATAAATACCAAGGTAAAATCCCTTTTTCCCTTCTAACCGTGTTTGGCTCTTGATTTTAAGACCAAGAAAAGGCATCAGTACTACATTGGAGAATACCATTCCTAAACCATGATACATGTTTATTACAAAGTCATTTGAAATTTAAGGTGTGTTAGTCTGCCTTGTTGCTTGGAAGCCCTTGCAGATCAGTGTACAATGAGTTGCCTGGGCTTAAAAACAAAGCTTGGAATACCAGGGTGAAGAGGAGATTACTTTTAGCATCAGAACATATGCAGGATGAGTTATTGAAGAATGAATCTATAAGCCCCAGCTGGTTTGTCACAGATGTTTCTTCAAAAATACAAAATTATCTACCATTAAGCCACAGACCAGAGTTCAACAAACATGAAACCTTGAGAAATACAGAAGTTATAATAATTTTTAAATTTTTCATCAATGACACAAAAAAAATACAAGTCAGTTTGAAATGAAATTGCCATAAAGCACACTCTAGGTTTTTATAACTCAAAAGACAACTTAAAATATTTTCTTTTAACCATTTGGGAGACATTTTTGTTCTAGCAGAATTGTTTGCAGCCTGTCACTACAAAATGGATCAGTCCGGCACCAGTAAATTTTATTCAGCAAAGGACAAACAAAAGTTAGGAGTAAGAAAGAAACTTAGCCAGCTTCAGCTGCCCCTGTAAGCACGTTGAAAAACGTTGTTCTAGTTCTGAAGTAGTATTTTAAAGCTTGTAGGGAATGAAGTCCTGGGCACACAGCAACAGATGTTTAACGTAGCAGTCCTTATCTATATTCTACCCCCAACAAAGTGAGCAACAAAAAACACCACACAAGCTATAAGCAAACAGTAATGTGTCTGCAGAAGGCACCATCTCCATTATGAGGAGGACTGAAAAGGTATCTTGCAGTCCTTTTTATTCACAGAGAGGTTCGAGGTGACTCTTAGGGCCAGGGCCAAAGGCTCCCAGGACCCAGGAACTTCCTATTCTAGAGCTTAGTCTCTTTAGCAGCTGGTCACACGCTAAGTCCAGGAGGTTTCAGACCACTGCTCAAAACACTTGTTTTAGAAAATGGTATCATGGAACTTCGGAGACTGGAAGAGTATTTTAGCGAGAACCAAGAGTACTGATGGTTTGCAAAGCTTTCTTTCCACTGTCTTCCATATGTTTGAACATAATCATAATTACAGAAGTTTAAGTCAATAAATGAGACATTAAGAATGTTTATTCCTATTTATAGCAGTACAAATTGTGACATTAAAAAACAAAGTCTTTGAAGATCGGGAGTCCAATGCTTACCGATATCATCTTTTGTATCTGGCACTTTAAATGGAAATTAAGATAATCCAGAAAAGAAATGGAATAAACACACAGCTGGTAGTCAGATCCAGGGTTTTTTTAATAGTGCTAGTATAATACGAAGGAGCACATTTTCCCAATGCTGTTTGTGTCTTAATATCATAAACTTTTAGCTGACCATTATGAAATACTCAAACACATTAAAGTTTGCAATACCCTTTTCAAAGCTGATTAGTAATCATTATTAGGAATTATCCATATAGTTAATGCCAACATTTGCCAAAAACATTTCACAACATTTTCATTTTAAAAACCAACATCAGGAATCAATGATAAGCTTTAGCTCAAGTGACCTTATCTCTTCTTGTTGCACAATACCAAAATGGGTCTAATTCTCTCCCCTATCTGCACAGTCTCCCTTCTGCACTATTAAAGCCAAGCTGCTGTATCAGCCAGCTGCAGGCTCCTCTGATTTAGAGATCTAGGAAAAATTCACTTCCTTTTTGGAATGAGTCCCTCTTGCCTTTCTCATTTTAACAGTCTCGATGTAACCACAAGGTTATTCTCTACTCTCACATCAAGATTTGGCCCTTTGACATTTTGAGTCATACTAAGTAGTCCATTTTTCTTTAACAAGATTACTCCTTGATTATCTCTTTGGAAGGCAATTGATCAATCAGTACTAATTTATTCATTTAGACAAAGGACCTAGTAACCAAATGCATGTATTGAAAATTCAATGTCACATTTACCTTCAAGTTCTTAAATATTTTTAGTTAGGATTCCACAGAAGTGAATATCTTATTAGGTGCCAACAGCTTCATTACAAAATATTAATCACCTTTATGGCTTCTTTTTATTAGTGCCTGAAGTGAAACTGATTTGAAATATGAACAGCAGAACTAGAAAAGACTGACTTCCTACAGCTTTAGCTCTCACACTGGATTCTCCCACGGCCACAAAAGCACTGAACTGACAGAAGCAATCAGGGCAATTCATACCATTGCTGCCACCTACAGATTATCTGGTAACAGATAAGGGCTGAGCTGACACTCACTCTCCTAATGAGAGCACTGATAGATAGCTGGGAAGGAGAGATGGATTGTATTTTCATGAAGCTCATAGAAATCAAGTAGCTTAAAGATTGATCTCCGTCATCAGCTTTAGTTGAAATTGAATGAAAGAAATGAAATAATGCAATGAAAGAATGGCTTCAAAAGTTATTAGGGGAGGGACAAGCACCAAGAAGTTACACTCTCAGTCTCATTTCCTAAAGAAACAAAGCTTATCATGTTTAGTTTATTACCATATACACACCTTTCAAATACGTGTTATAAAGTCATGAAAGTCATACTGCAACATTTTTCAAATTGTACTTATATTAGGAGAAACTGAGAACCTTGTCAAATGAGTATGACCTAATAACTCGAGGAACCTTACCAGGCCACATTCAGAAGAAAGAGCAAACTGTTGAATTCCTCACACTGAGGGGTTTAATTCCCCTCAATAACACTACTCATGACAGTGCAGAATGACTGTCCTGCAAATACTTGCAGTTTCCCCCTCAGGTCACAGAAATCTCACAGAATACCACTCAGTTGTCATTACAAGGGAGATTTTATTCCAGACCATCCCATACCCTGAAGCACAAGGCCAGTGAGTCTAAGAGAGCCTTTTCCCCAAGTTTCTCCTCCATTATTTTGAAGTGTGTTACCAGACCCATTTTAGCACATTTATGACTATGTCAGACTGCTTGGGTAGTCTGACATTTACTAAGCTCCTGGTGCACTGAGATTTCAATTAGTTTATTTCCCTTTGTTCACCTGACAGCAGCTGATCTTGCTAATCAGCTTCAGAATCTCTGCTAAACTTTACTGAGCCCTGTCCTGAAGGAACTGCTTCATGTCTTTGACATTAAAGGAAGCTTCGGCAGACTAGGATTCCAATTTTGTCCTGCTACTGACTGTACTGTAGCCATTTGTTAGTGATATATTTAATGAGGTCAGCATAACTCAGCATAATGTACTCCTAAATATATTTAGTATTGATTTCCTCCTCTTCACTAGCAAAGTAATGTTGGATAGACTGCCAAAATATTAATTCGTTTTCCAGGCATTTTTCTCTTCCAAAGGTTGATTCCAACAGTTAGATTTAGAAAATTTCATCTATCATCTCCAAAAATGTATTCTACATCCAGGTGTCCTACTGTTTCCACCTCCTGGTATCCTTTTCTTCACACTAGAAAGCTGGGCTCTGAGCTCCTGACAGCTATTTTCTTCAGCATTAAACTCTCTATTCAGCATTTGCCTTCCCTTTCAGGTGTTGCCAGTGAAGAATCTACTCCTCAGCGGCAGGCCAAATCAGTCCTCATCCAACTGACTGTGAGGACGTTTTAAGCTCAGAACTGCTTTCCTCAAATACTCACAGAAATGTATTTCCCAGGAAATCTTATCATTAATTTCATAGATTTTGGCTAAAACACGTCAGCTAGCATCTGTTCACAAGCCTGTATAAGACACAATTCCCTATTTTATACGGCATTGCATTCTTTTTATCAGCCTTTTTATAAGATAAAACATTTGCATCCAGCTTCAACAAAACATAGAAGTAGGTAAATTGACCAATGTATTTCAGCATCTCCCAGACACAACAGCAGCTAGCTGGGAAGAAACTTCCCTTCAAAACATCCACAGGTATCCCTTACAAGCCAGCTTAAGGTTTGCTAAGTTTTCCATAAGACAGCATTAAACAGTACCAAAAAAAAAAAAAACCAACCACACACCCAACCCAAAACCCCAAACAACAAACTCATCCACAAGTACATATTTTTTCTTTCATCCCACAGAAGAACTCCAAAAAGGAAAAGGATCGTTTGGAAACAGCAATACCAGCATGAAGAGTTTTCTTTAAATATAATCACAAACATTATTTATTTATGAGTACTGGTGAAAAAATTCCAGGAATTCAGGAAACCGAGAGGATACCAAACCAACAGTAATTTCAGTTTTGATTCTCTCCTCATATGTAATGTTTTCTGTACCATTTGGTGTGTTAACATCAAACATAAATTAGAAATACAGTCAGTGCAATCAAGACAGCTTTCTGAAACATTCCCTTTCACTTTCTCAAATATACATCACTAATTGCATGCTAATTTTTGTACTTTTAATATAAACTAGGAATTTTCTATCCTTGTTTACTAATTCTAGTGTATTTAATTAGCTGCACTGATAGACGTTTGCCTCCATAGGATCTATTCTTAATGAGAATGGAAAAAGCTTCCAAAGCTCTGTGATAAGCTGTTCTGAAAGCACACTCTGCTCTTCCCAAATGTCTCTTCCCAGCCTCTTTTAACTGCCTTCTCCTTCCATCTTGTAGCTCACTCCTAAATATTTCTAAACCGATCTAGCAAAAAAGCACAGTCTAATATTTCACAGGTGCACTCGTGCTCTTGAGGGTAAATGTATCACCCTGTCATCACCATGGTCAACACATTCCTCACAATCACATTATCAGCTGCTTGTGTTGTTCCCGTCCTTATGGAGTGGTTGGGAATGCACACAACTGCCATGTGAAAGACTTCCAGGTGCAAGGTTATAGCTTTGCATCTGTTTTTCTTCTCATGAGAGGTTTTTTTTTCCTTCCAATCTTTATAGGATTTCCATGTGGCCTTATTATGTTATCACTAGCACATGAAATATACACAGTCTTTAACAGAAGAGAAAATACTATGCAGAGTGAAAGCAATGCTGGATTACAAGATTAAGGTGATTTTCCCAGGGTTTCATTAATAGAAACACTTTAAATAAATTATCCCAGGCTTATACTTCACAATGATTATGCTACCCAGCATTCTCAGCTATCCTTCATTGTCTTTTTTCTTCCAGTTACATATCTCCAAACCTTCTTTTACCTAAAACCCAAGACCTATCTTTCTTACAAGACATCAGTGTAAAAGACAATCATCACTTAGACAACTCCATATGTGAATTGCCAAATGATTTCTAACAACACTTCCAATTCTCAGCTTAATTTTAAAGGAAAAAATGTCATCCCTTCAGGACCTTAGTGGCAGTAGGGTCCACATAGGGACTTTGCATCCTTATAAAAGACAGGAAATAAAAGCTCTTCTACATCTGAATCCAACCCTGGAAGCTGAGGAGAGTCTGAATCCCCCCAGAGCCCACTACCAACAGCAGAGTCTAGATTAGATATTTTAGATTACAAATCAATAAGGGAGAATGGCACTGCAAGTACAGATGCAATCCTCAATTAAGTCTGTTATTACATTAAGGGCAGTTGTCGCAGAAGATTACGACTGAAATCTTGAAGTTTTTAAAAGAGGAAAAAAACCCTGATTCTAAATTAAGAGAAACATTTTATTTTCAAGCTCCATGCAACTCACTTGTCGCAAATGAAAGGGATTTTTGTTTCATCTGACTGGTGTTTTAAGGGTTCCTTCTCATCAATTTCATTAGCAACTCAACAGCATTAGCTGCAGGTTGGCCTGGCTAAACACAGAAATGGAAATTTCATGACAAATATTTAGGCTTTGTCACTGAGCTTTTATAGAACATCACAGTCCCACATATCACAGTTTGTTTAATGCAATTCTCTCCATTCTTCGCTGTGTGAGCTAGACAAGTACAAGTGCATTGGCCTTCTTTAACCTCTCCAAGTATCTTGATTTTCCAGAATTCATTCACATATTGAAGTTGAAAGATGAAGATTCTGAAATTACTTTACAAGTAGACCAGAACTCCTACTACATATCAGAAAAAACAATCCATTTCTTTTTATACACCAGTGTATATTTAAATTCTCTCCACTGAATACAGTAAACATCCCTAAAATTTATTAGTAGGTAGCAATCCTTGCATCTCTTGTTACTCAACTAAACAGCACACACAGTTTTAGTAGCTGTTATGTTAGAAAACACGACTCAGTTCGAATTAAATTATGCCAAAATTGGAGTCCAGAAGATTTATACTCTGCCAGATTGCATACCATACTCTTGTTACAATTAACATACAAGCCAAGTTCCAATGAATATATTCTTATAAAACGGTTTGAAATTCGGTAACATTAACCCTGCTTTGGATTTCAGACTCTGATAGTGCTCCCCAGCAAGTAGCTTGCTGTTACAATATCAACTGTGCTGCTTTTTGAGTAGACTACATGACGATATCTTCTCTACTGTTTAGAGGAAAACTTGAAGAAAGCCAGAGGCACAGAGGAGAAATAGAAAAGACATGTCCAGGGAGGCCTGTTTTCTCCCAGGGCTGATACAGCTTAATCAATACTCAGTATCATTGAAGAAGATATTTTTACATATGAAAAATAGTAGGATAGAATAGCCAGTAACCTCTAAAATCATTTAAATGCAACTACTTTTGTTTTATACTTTGAATTTTAACTACAAAGGAATTTTGAAGATTCCTCAGTATTAAAGTCATTTGAAAAGAAAACTAAAAGTGACTATGTTCTTAAAAGAAATATTTTTAAATAATAAAACACTGTCATTGAGTTGAAGATTTAGACAAATGTGAAATAAGAGTACTGTAAATTTTGGAAGAGTATGTTCCATGTATAAGAGGAATATTACAATAAAATAGTTGAACATTTACATGCAAAATTGAAACTTCCTTCAGAAGGGACTTCTGAACAGCTTTACAAAGCATGTGGTGCTAGCATTAAAATCCACTTTCTATCTTCTATGGATTCAAGCCATCAGAGAACAACTTCTTGTAATATACCTACAAACTAAATCTTTTGGAAAATAATTTTGTTCATTTCACCCTCAGTGGAACCATACTGAGATCTAACAAGAAGCCCGGGAACAGCTAGGTATAAATACTAGTTTAGCTCTCCTTTCTAAAGAGGCCAATCACGTAACACGTTGCTTTCTTACCAAGAACAATTTTAGTTCCATGCATAAAAAACAATTTTAGTTCCACACATAAAAAAATTTACCATCATCTGAAGAAAGAACAAAGACCTCACAAGGGCACCTTCAAAGGTGCCCTTTTGCATTAAACCGTGCTACACTGATTTTTAACTCATTCAGGGAAGACTCTTACCTCTGTAAACCATCCCTTGGAAATCCCATTGAGTAGATCAGGGATTGTGAAAAAGCAATGGAAGACCAAGCCTATCCTCTAGAAAACATCAAACAAAGCCAGCCACTACACTGATTAGAGTGGAAGGGGACAAGCTCTCTAAAGGGTGGGATAGAGGCTCAGCAGATAGGGTGGGACAAGCATCTATTCTCCCCGGTGGAAGGTTTGAGTTGTTACGATCTTGCTCTGGGAGTATGAGCTTTTGAGATCCTGCAAATTCAGCAAATCAAAACATCCATTGAAAACTTTGGTCTAGTCCTCATGGAGAGCGTGGTCTGGAGGTACCTCAAGCTCCTTCTGGGTTGAAATAAGGGGTTTGAGGACATGATCCAGTGCTATGTTTCTGTACCTATACTTGCACTGTGATCTTTTTATGGAAACTCTTCTGCTATCAGGGTCTCCTATTCCATTATCTGTTGCCCCAGATAACAGAAGCTAATAAGCCTAGTTAATTCTGTGAGGGCTCACATTTCCTTTCTCATCCCAGTGAGCTTAATAAAACCAGTTGAATAAACTATATACAAAGGGTGGTTTAGAAAAAGTAGCATTTAAATTTATTTCAATCCAGTCTGACCATAACATTTTAAGGTTAATTGCTGTAAAGGTTTCCTGTTATGGATGAAATTAACTATTTGCTTAGTTATACCCTTTAAAATTTATTTGCAATAGATACCACTGTATTTGATAACACAAATCATATACGTCACATACACCAGGGACAGAAGTGGGATAGAGACTGGAACATTCCCAAAGAATGGTCACTCTAGATCCCTAGTGAGGTACTTTAGTAATGAGAAATTACTAAAGTAAGTTTACTTTACAATGAGAAAACTCTTATTGCTGCTGATAATGAAGTAATTACACTGACTAATAAAAGAAAATACCTTCAGGACTGTAAGTTCGTTATCTGCAACCTTTTTTGTCATGGAAGTTCTTAAAATCTTGGAAGAAATAAAAGCAAGTTGTCATTGATAAGGTTCTTGCCCTATCACATGAAAATCAGAATATGTTTGTAACTCCAAATATCAGATAATATTAGCAGAATTATTTCATACTATGCTTGTCATTGTCAGTATATAGCATTCCTATCAATAATTTAAATTTGTCATAAACCGGCATAAATTCATAATCTCATGGGAATGTAGTCCATTATAATTCAGTGAATAATAGATAATTTACACAAGCATCTAAAACTACATTCTCAATGTAGGAAAGCTGTACAAATCATACCAAGATCCCTATGACAATGGAAAAAGCAAAATGAAAACTCCTCCATGTTGCACTGGAAATAAATACTTGAAGATTTTGTGGGGTTCTACAAAACCCAATAATGGTTCAGACGTCCAAATGTACAATATCCCCTAATGGCAGACAACAGTAGCAACCAATCTCTGATGCTATGGCCCAGGAGTTAAAGCTAAGACCTTGAAGAAATCACAAAGCTTCTTCATCCATGACACAATGCAAAGGGCAAAATAACAGTGTATTTTCTGGCCAATTTTTTTTTCCACAGAGAGGAAAATTAATGCTTCAAGGGAAACTGTTTCTTGAGGAAATAAGCATCCTTCTTTCATCTTTAGACTGCATTTTAGAGTCGTAAGAAAATAAAATCTTGTAAGAGTTTATCTGGATTTCTTACCTGCTAAGTATTTGAAGTATGATGATTTATTTGTGATTTTAAACTCATTCCCATTATGTGCGATATTAAGAAATAAAATTATTCATGGCTTTAAATTGGAAATTCATATACTCATATAAAGCCACACTACTCTGTATTACATCGAGTATTATTTAGAATCAGGTTTTCATATGCAAACCCGAAGTATTGAACTGCAATGAAAAACTGGGAAAGGTTAGATTTTTACTACCAATCCTGGAGTAAAACTGTGATACATAAACAGCAAAAGGATGGATGGATAGACGATGGATAAAAGGATATTTGGGTAGATAGAAAACAGTATTTTGTTTTTCCTCTGAAGATTGTTAATGGTTCAGCACTGTACAAAAGAAAAGGAGTAGAAAAAATGTGCTAGATTACAAGATGGTTTGGGGGTTTTTTAATGAATATAACAGTGACACTAAATGGGATGTACCAGCAATGGTAAGCTTGGCAGAAACTGTGCTTTAAGGAACAATTTGAATTAAGATAGATTAGTAATTTCCTTATAAAAGGTGAGAGACCTTCAGAAATATGATGCACATGGGCTTTAACAGCAGTCCCTGATGCTGATTAATGTTTGAAATTGAACACCATAGCTAAACATAACTATCATCAAGAGGTCAGCCTAAATAGAGCTTCAATAACATCGCTAAGAAAATTGTAAGAAGTTTGGATTGATGAATTCCTTTACAAGTGAAATGGATGGTGTGTTGGTTTAACACAGACTGGTGTTTGGTGGGGGCAGGAGAAAAGCTGCTCGAAACGTCTATGTCCAGCACAAACCCAATCGCTGAAGGCTCTGACAACGGGCACGTTACTGGCCCAATTAGAGAAGTTGGTAATGCCTCTGTGATGACATATTTAAGAAAGGAAAAAGTGTGGGAAGCTCTTTTCCTTCTTCCGAGGGATGGTGAGGCGGTCGCAGGGGGCCATCCCGGCGGGGGTTGCCAGGGCCCATCCGGGGGTGGCCACCAGGACCACGCGGCCGGAGACCTCTCGAGGCCGGGACCACGTGGCTGGGACCCTCCTGAGGCCTGAGCCACCCATGCGGTGCCATCAGGGAGCACGTGGCCAGCAGCAAGAGACGTGGTGAGCAATTCCCCGATGCGGAGCCCGGATGAAATCGACCTCTTAACTCCAACTTACAGATACCAATTTTCTTCCAAGTCAGAGGAAAAGGAAAAGTGAAGACACGTGAGGAAAACCAACGTGGCGGCACCGAGGTCAGTGAGAGAAAAGGAGAGGGAAGAGGTGCTCCAAGCGTCGGAGCTGAGATTCTTCTGCAAGCCATGGTGAGGACTATGATACAACAAACTGTTTCCCTATAATTCATGAGGTGCATGGGGGAGTGCAGAGATCCACGTGCAGCCCGTGAAGAAGAGTACTCACACTGGAGCGCATGGATGCTGAAAAGCTGTAGTCTAGTGAGGAACTTGAACAGAGAGAGATGAGCCTTGCTTTTAGAGATCGAGGAAGAATGTTGGAGTCCAAGGNAAGGGTGAAGGGTTTAAGATGGAGGATTTTGGGTGTTGCCCTGTTCTTCTTCTTCTTCCCCTTCTCCATGTTCTCTAGTAGTTGTGGCATAAGATGATTGGTAGAATGAAAAAGAGGTAGAAATTACGTGTCTAGAATAGGTACAAATTAATTGGCATAAAAGAGTAAATAATAAATACGTTGTGAAGAATGGTTGGATCTTGGAAAGGGTACAAAAAGGACAGGGACGGCCCAAGTCTGGGCAGTCCCCGCTTGGTTTCGGCTGGTATCAGACATGCAGCCGGAGCTCAGAACAAGTTAGAGATAAGAAGAAATAAACATCTTGAAACAGCATCTGCAGGCGTTTCTCATCTGTTCAGACTCGAGGTAAAACTTCCCAGAGGTGAAGATAAGAACCAACACTTGTGCGGAGAGCTGAACTCCCACAGAAGACAGCCTTCGCTTCCAAACTAGAACAGCTCATCCTTAAAAGACGAAACCCCGTGAACTAAAATGACCCACGCTGGGCAGTTGTAGGACAACTGCTTGGCCCGTGGGAGAGACTCAGCGTTGCAGCAGGTTCGGGTGGGACTGCTGCTTGTGGAGGTTAAAACCACGCCAGAAAAGTTTACAGAGAACTATCTCCTGTGGGAAGGATCCCACAGCACAGCAGAAGAAACTCTTTTCCTTAAGCATACTGAAGAAAGATTTTTAAGAAGTGAAATACTGACCAAAACCCCATGTTTTGTTTCCTTGCATGGTCGGTGGAAAGAGGGAGGGACTGGGAAAGAAAGGCGTTCTGAAGGTTTACTTTGGTTCTCATTACCCTTTTACTTTTAATTCTGTTAATAACAAATCTTCTTTATACTGTTTAAGTTTTAAACCTGTTTTGCCTTAAAGTGGTTTTTTTTTCCATAATCCTTATCTCAACTCATGGAAATGAAATTTTCAATTCCCCCTCCTCTGCTCAGCTATAGCAGAGGAAAATAAGTAGATTTTTTTTTTTGTGGGTGCCTAGCGCTTAAGAAGTGTCAAACCACGACAGATGGTTAAAAGGTAGATAAGGTAGATGGTTAAAAAGAGTACTCAGTATTTGAAACATTGAAAGTTGCGTGCCCATCCTGATCACACAGCAGCTGTCAGTCACTGGGTCACAAATTGTCTGACGTTACTTCTTTGGAACTTGTCAGTCCTCCGCACTGATTCACCATTTTCCTTCTCGTAAGAGATTATATATTTCTTAATGCAGCTATTTATTTTTAAATAATTATAAAGATGAACTCTCAGTAATTATAAGGCCCTTGTACTTTCCTCAGAAATTCCTCAGACTAGCAAGCCCCGTATTTCTAACAAGGGGACAATTTCTAAATAAAATCAAGGGAAATCTTTTCTCTACATCCTACAAAGAACTGATTGACAGCTCAAGGAAGTGTATTAAAATACTGTCCTTGGATAGACTGTTTTTGATCTGGAAGTTATGTTTACAATTACAGTAGGTAAGTAGGAAGGTTACTGCACTTTGTGCCAAAACCTGCTGCCTAATTACCTCAGCCAAACATCCTGTCCCAGAAAGCAGGTTTATGAAAAATCCTAACCCCAAATAATACTTGAACTTTGATTAATTTTGAAGGAGAAAAAAAAATTGCTTTCTTCATCATTTTTTCACAGTTCAGCAAGCAAACACCCACTTGTTGCAAAACAATCTTACAGTGAATAGCTTTCACAAAGCAAAATACTGTTGTATGCGATCTGTAAATCCAAGTTATAAATCTAAGCCTATCCTGTGCTTAAGCACTTCAGCCAGAATAAAAAATGGCCTTTGATATATCTCTGTGTTTCAGAATCTGTATTTCTTAACTACAAATGGTTTACCCTGTCTCCCAAGTTTATGTGCTCAGCTGTACTATTCCGGGCTAATGCAAGAAATAAGTTAGTCACCAAGAAAGGAATCTCAGTGTAGAACATTCAGTTCTGAAAGTTATGATTAATACAAAAAGACACTCACAACCAAAAGGAACAGAAAATTAGCTGCTCCACCTTTTAAGAAAATCTATTTCTACTAAGATTTTACACATTACTGAACAGATTGTTGGGAAGCATTCATTGTTGGTCTTTTGGAAGCAGAGAAATTCTTTTTCCCTCGTTTCCTTTTTCAATTATTATTATAAAATTTCCTATCTACCAATTACAGGAGCTCAATATATTTAGCTGAGATTGTGGGTAACTTCAATATAATGTCAAGTGGCTACCTGAGAGGAAGATCTCTCATAAAAGTTAGAAAGGGTTTTGTACTAATCAGTGGGAATGGACATTCATCGTCTTAATCATAAGTCTTTCATGTGGGTTACAAAACAAGTAGCAGATTCTGTCTCCCTGGAATAATTCAGGAAATTCAGGTTCTGCTGTTAGAATCAAACAAAATTTAATTTAATGCTGAAAACTATCAATATCTCTAAAACACTGGTTGTTTTGGGCAGTCCATTAAAGATGTTGACAGCTATTATCCGACAGTGAAAGCAACAGGCTTACAATTAACTAAGCATTGCAGAGTTCAGACTGTAAAAGAAAAATTGAAGACATTTTAATGGAAAAAGCTTTTCCTGAATGTTTAAAAAATCCTATCTAATTTACCAAACAGGCGTCTAAAACCCACTAGAGAGATCTTCACTTTTTGATGATTCACATTTAATGGGATGATATATATGCTAATTCTATTGAAGTTTGTGCAAACCTAAGGGAGGAAGACTACTGTTTTATGAGCAAATTAACTCCAGCAATGCAGAGTTCCAAGTATCTGACCCAAAAATGTTGACACGTGGATGCAAATAACCACAAGCACAGTAACACTCCAAGAGTGAGGGGAGAAAACAGGGGAAGCACTTACAAAACCCAACCATGATTCACAAACCGTCTGTCAGAGACAGCAAGATTTCCACACAAGAAGGGAGTTCTAAATCCAGTGCTCTTTTCTGGGCACTCTGAGATGCATGTAGAATGTGGAAGCCCTGCTCTAGAGATTAGGGCCATCAGCAGTGGACTCTGTACAGTCACTGAGATGTGTTTTTTTGTGGGCATGGTAAGAAAACTAACTCCGTTTTAAGCTGGTTTATATTTGTTGGTAACAGAGGCAACACCAAGAGTTGTAAAAGTGTGGTAAAATCAGCTGTGATGAGGAAGTATATGAAATTGTATCCCTTAAAAATTGATATCTGGCATTTTTATTGGAATAAGCCATGACACCTGAAAATTTAAACTACTTATACTAGTGGCAAAATGATGCCCTTAATGTTTGGAATAAGTCATGTTTTAGTCTCACAACTTAAAAGTCATACACACAGGCAAGCAGACAGATTCTGACATTGTATCTGAGCATGTATCTGTAGTGTTTCTCAAAGTTAGGATGAACTTCAATGGTGAGATCTCCATGGGAATACACAGTGCCAGAGCTCTAATCCCCCAAAACCCTGAAGTACATGCTCAAAATCAGTTTTGCACAGTGGAATAAATTTATAAATGTGCTTATGTTTAGGTGAGTGCCTCAGTGCGTGGTTGAATATAGGCCTCGATATTTTAGCTTACTGAGGATGCTTTTTAGTTCAGCATATCACTAATAAGAACTTTATCTGAACAGATTTTTTATGCTTCTCCATATGTGGATTATGCTTAGATAAGTAGACAGATAGACACACATGTAGATAGGTATTTTCCCTGTCTTAACTATGACAGGTACATGAAACACTGTCCTGTCAAGCTCTATTCTAAACTAATTTCTTCTGATTACCATAAAATATTAATAACGTAGAAGATGTTTCAAGAGAAAAGCATATGAGTTAAAGTTCTAGATAGAAAATATCAGAAAATTGTCACCTCTCAATAATGAAAGATTAATCTGTAGGGAGAACATCAATATTTAGTGACTAAAAGAGTACGCATTAATGAAAGCAAAACTACCTAACAGGAATTGCTGAGCAATCACACATAAAAATGACCTGCATAAACAATTTGGTAATTACTGCAGAAAGCACCATTAAAATGGAAATCTGTAAAAATAATCTGTCTGAAGCATTTCGCTGAATTTGCATATTTACTGTCTCTTAATTACCTTTGAATAACGTGTTTAATTTGCACCTAAAAATGGTATATGTTTATCTACAAATATAATTTAATTATTAGTTTTGCACTTCCTATATTAGCCGCACAGAAAACCAGAAAATCACCATGGAAAATGTATGTGATTACATCAATTTCATTGTACTTGTTGTTAACACCTGTAGGCTAGTTTCTCCATGGATACAAATTGGGATAGTTCACTAATCTCAACTGAAGCAGCTTTTTGCTAACTGAGCAGCTAGCCTTGTTTTTGTTTTGTTTTGTTTCAATAACCACGTGGAGGTAATTTGAAAATGCAGATGTGAGACTTCTTAGAGAAATTACTAAGATTGCATTACGACATAGTTGTGTTTCTAAGCTGAACTGTAAAATCAGGCATGAAAACTCAGATTTTGGAGTTAACTCATTTTGGACTGTTTCTTTAATATAGAATCCCCTTTCACCTGAGACATTCAGAAATCCCCTTCATATTCCCAAGTGTTCCTTACAACTTCTGCTGTCACAGCACATCTGAAGTAACAGCTAACGTCTGGATAGTACTGTGGCTTCATTTTCCTAACAAGATACAAATTCTTGGAGAGCATAGAAAAGCTCAAAACTATTCTCAGTAGTGTGGGAGGAACTAATAACTCAAGGAATATGACATTTTTATTAAGCACCATAGCCTAAGTTTCCTCAGGAACCAGCTTTAATAATTTGGCAGTACATTGCTCTGAAGGGATTAATATTATTTACTTATAAGCATGGCTCAAAGCTGGACTGCTAACACATCCTGTGCTCTTTCATCAGCTCTGCATCTGATTTTGGCTACACATAATTCAGAGGAATCATCACAGAGTGATTTCCCAACTCTCTATATGCCTCCAAGCACAAGCAAGGGAAAACTTTATCATGCATAAAAAAAAGGTCTTTAATATCACAGTACACCTTTTGAGATGCTTCCCTAAACTAATTCAGAAAAGCAGATGAGCAATTCTGTCTGTTTGTTCAGGAAAATATTGCAAATTCTACACTGTCATGTATAAGAGGATCAAACTGGGGCCATCATCAGTATTAATCACTGCTCTCCATATAGATTTTACTTTGCATTCTCCATGGTTTTTTAAACATTTGATAATAGCCCTGACTGGATGGCAGACTTTTAAGAAAATGGCGTAGCTGTAACACTTCAAAACAGTGCATTAAGATAGAAAGAATATATTCAAATGTGATCTTAATATGTCATTGATGAAGCTAATCTTATTTAAGTTATAATAATTTCAAAATGCCTATAGAAATACCTAATTTTAAAGGTATATCAGCATCAAATTCTTACAGAATCTAACATGCAGTTATCAAACATCTACAGTTACAACAGCTGAGTAGAAGCAATATTTCTTCCTATTTTTAATTTGTTTAATTTTTGTTTGACCATCAGGAGGATTCATGCATCCTGGGGTTCAAAAACAGGTTTAAGAATTGCACTTTTAGGCTCTTTAAGATTAAGGAAAGGTGACTGATCTCCCTTTCTCATAGTGGGAATTCGGGAAGGAACTTCATATTTAAATGACATAAGAAAAACTAAAAATATGTCTTGTCCAGTGGAGTGTGTTTAGCACTTTGTGTAACATCATGAGCACAAAAATCTGATTATGTTCATGCTATAGCAGCACCAAAATAAGCCCCAAACCTGTCTGTATTAGTGCAAGAATTTAGTCCCTTTCCCAATAAAACAGCAAAAAGTCTTCCATCAAGCAAGATTTTCACTTGAACAACAAGATAATTATATGAAAGAAAGGGGGTGCAGACAGCAGTAAAGCTTGTATTAAGGATAAGTACAAGAATACATGCAGACATTAGGAGATATCAGAATGTTCCCTCATACAAAAGGGAGGAGAAGAAAGTTCTCTTTGAGTTAATCATTATCTCAAGCATTAGGAGAAGGAAGTAGCTGGTCTCAGCCAAGAACAAGGGAACAAGCTGTGGCTGATCAGCAAATAATTTCTTCATTTACATCACCTCAATCTACTTCAGAGTCACTCAGATGATTAAGTACCTTGGGTCTGCTGCTGATCATAAAAACATATTCCTTGACACCTCATAAGCTCAATAAATATGGTTTAGAGATTACAAATTTCTGGGATTTTCCATATTAGAGAGCCAGAAATGAAAGAGATATTATCAAACTGTCAGGTCAAAAATAATGGCTGGCAGCAACTGCTGCCCCTCTGTATTTAGGCTGCAGACACAGCCCTGCAAACTGACACTGGAGTAGGTACTTCTTGTAAAAAGAGGATGGGTGCTGCCTGAGCACACCAGTAACAGAGTTCAGAACACTTCATAATGCTGCAAATAAACAAATCGATACACAGTTGTCATAACCAAAACACTGCGTTAATGCACAACGTGTGGAAAATGGGAAAAAAGGATGGGAAAATAGCATTACAGGCCTCCAGGTTTAGTACAGCCATTGATGTATGTGGTTCTATTTCACCACTGAAACATTTTGAGATGCACACGAGGGTGAAAATACTTGGTTTGGCTTGAGTCAATATGAGAGCGTAATACCACACAAAGTTCAAGATCCTGCTCTTCCCTGCCTTTCATTCCTGGCCACAGAAAGAATCTTTAAGCCAGGTCATTTCAGTGATCCAGTTTACAGTGCTTCCTAAATAGTTCTGTATTGGCAGATCTGAGGAGGCAGGCAATTTAACCACAGGACACATGGAAACAAGCCACTGAGGGAAGGAGATAGAGCTTCCTAAGTTGGCTTTCTTGGGGAAACCAATGTCTGGCAAGCCTGGACATTTAGCTCACGTGTATTTTCAGAGAGTGCAGAGTTTAGTTACTTCACTGGTGGCATACCTTGGTGCTCATTAATCCCTTTTTTTGCAAAATAAACTTTACTAATGACTCTTTCTTTTCTGAGCCACTGTAACATCATTCTGCTACCTGGAGTGGCTGTCTTGCTTCCTTCATTCACTCCCTTCTTCCTTGCACCACTTACAGTACTGGTGTGAGCCCTGTGAGAGGTGCTTCAGCTCCCTCCAAATCACAGAGAACAAGTCACTTTTTTTGCTGGGTTAGTTTTCTCTGGTTGAGTGAGTGGAACTAGATTATAATAGGATCAAACATACACAATCAGGCACAAGGAGGCAAACAGAAATATGTGGCCAGGAGAAAGGAGAAATTGAGTTGACCCTTTCAGCACTGGCAAGGCACTAAACCAGTTCAATATCAGAACAAGAATACCTTCCTCTGACTGAACATAATAACCAATGTCTCAGTTACTGTCGGCTGTAATATTTGCCCAAACAGCTAAATTTACAGTTTTTCAGAGAAACTCTTGTCACATTCTTTATTTTCTGGGTATAATGGGTATAAGTGATAAGAACTGCAGTTGTCAGTAAGATAAGCCCATCTTCTTGGCAAGGAAAGCAATAATCTGCACTGTGATAGGCGGCAGCAGTGGAGGATATCACTGGTGTCCTCTGTAACACGGATAGCAATCAATGAGGAGATGCAGCTAAGAATGTGCTTTTGGGCTAAGATCACTACAGAGGATTTTCTCAGATGGAGGAGTTCCTCTCCCTGCCCCATTGCCCCCTCACTGAACTGCTTATCACCTGAACTGCCTCCTAGGACACGCCAACCTCCGCCTGCACCAAATGTGTGGTGGCTCAGTGCTCTTCCTGTCCTTTCCTTGGGAAAAGTAGTGCTACTCCTGGCCATGGGCAAGGGAGGGTGAACATTTCCATTAGAGAAAGACAACCAGAGTGGTCATGTAGACCCAACCCTGTGAGGAGGCCAAAGGAAAAGGGAACAGGAGAAAGGTGACAGAGGCAGTTATGCTCAGAGCCAGACTGTATAGGCTGTGACAGAGCACAGCAAATCGGAGTGCCTCAGATACAATCGTGGCACGGCAGGAACCAGCAACTGTATCGTGTACACTTAGAACTGAACTATTACCATGTATCACCATATGCTGAAACCACCCACTGCTAATAGCGAGGATCCTTCAGATGCTGTTTTCAAGCATGAGAAAGGGGTCCATAATCAGCTGGGCTCTGTCTGAAGATTGTGGGAGGGTAATGGCCACAGGGAAACAACCATAGCTATTGCCATCTTAACATCTGCAGGTTTACTTCCATTACGGTGTGACTCCTCTGGGCGTAAAGAACCAACCTGTTTGAGTGGTGCCCTGCAGGTACTTTTCTAAATACATGATGATTTTACATGAGCTGTATCCTGGGTTTTTCTTAAGTAGAAGGATCAAGCAAGTCTTAGTCTGGTTACATTTTGTTATGGATCCAGACTGATGCCAATTAAGCCACAAGCATTTATGTCTGACTTTGGTGGTACAGCAACACACCGTGTGTAGCAGCAAGAGCCAGCAGCCCAGAATGCCCATGTCAAATGAGTATTTTTCCGACCTATTAAAATATTTAATTTCATGTGGTCTTGTGTAATTCCAGAAAATCCAAATGTAGCCACAAAAGGATTTATTTTCTAAGAACATCATCTTCTTGGGTGTATTTGAAGCAAAGTGGCTGTTGAGCCCTTGGGAATGAGCACTGGATAGCTCCGAGGGCTACAGGCATTCAGCAGTGCAGGGTGTGCTGCCACCTCTTGGTCATTTCCTCCAAAAAATCTTTATCCCCATTTTTTAAAACCTCATTAGTGCATAACATTGTTTCTTTTTCCATAAAATCGTTCTGTCTTGGAAATTCTCTCTCCCTTCTTTTAACTGAGAGTCATCTGTATATTTGATTTAATATCCTTTATTGTATTTGATTATTAGGCCATTTTCTTTTTTAGCAATGCTAAGACAACTTTGTGCTTGATTAATTTGAAATATAAACATTATTGCAGTTTTATTCACACTTGCAACAACACTGATATTTGTGTCTGCAATCTTTAGATACTGCTATCCTGGAGAGTTATTAAATATGTCCTTCTTTAAAATAGGTGTCACAAATAATAATAACAGCCAATAACCTCACTCTGAACCATAAGACTGGAAACCAATATCCTCAGAAATTGACAGCTTTCAGTATGATACAAAAAGCCACCAACATCCATTCAGTGCAACAGATACTTAACACTGGGGATTGATTTTCTCCTGTGAAAAAGACCCACATCTTGCATTTTTCTGAAGTCAACAGGAATTCTGAGTGAAAAGTTCCAGGGTGAAACTTCTCAGATCACATTTGCTACTTCTCTGTATGAATTACTGAATTTCACTTAACTTCCTATTCACATGTAAGATTTACACACTGCTCACATTCTAGGGAGAAAAAGGAAAAATGCCAGTTCTGAAAATTTCCAAAGGTCCTACTCTCTGGCAATAGGAATTGAAGGAGAATAAATAACACCTTGCCCTGTCAGGCAACGGGAGAGCAAACTAGCATATTTACTTTTATCACTTTAAATCTGTACCAGTTTAAGTCATAAAATACTCAAAGTGACCACTCACTTCTTTTTCTCTGGAGTTCCAACCTTCTTAAGTAGGACCTGTTGCAATAGCTCAAGGATTAATGAATGATTTTACACTAAAAGAGGGTAGATTCAGACTAGATAGAAGGAATGAATTTTTCACGATGAGCACGGTGAAACAGTGGCACAGGCTTCCCAGAGAGGTGGTGGATGCCCCATCCTGGAAATATTCAAGGTCAGGTTGGATGGAGCTCTTAGCAACCTGATCTAGTGGAAGATGTCCCTGCTGTTGGACTAGATGACCTTTAAAGGTCCCTTACAAACCAAATCATTCTACAACAACACTTTTGTAGAAAGGTGGGGAAACTGGGGATTTTCAGACAGGTTAAGAAGCAGACTTGGGTTCCTTCAATAACTGCTTTTTCTCCTCCATTTCCCTAATGATCTTACATCCCTCCAGCCAGAAAGAGAATGTTCATGTGAGGATTCCCCAGCATACAGGATATATTTTTAGTTTAGTGACAAATTTTTTTTCAAAATTGTTCTTTTTTCTCAGAGGGTAAAAGGCCAAAGATTACTTTGACTGCTGCATTGGACCCTTATGGTTACATTTTCAAAGCTATGCTTGTATTGGCAACACAAATCCTGTTATTGTTACAGGATTAGGGTGCATAACTTTCCAAAAGCTGCTTTGAAAATGGAGGCAAGGAATATTATTTGTGTGTACATTCTGGAATTAATGTAGGCTCTGATTATTGGCCAGTCATTCAACAACACTGTTGTATATGCATCTTTTGATGTCCTATCTCTAAACACTTATTCAGACTTGTCTGGATTTCTTTAGTAGTTGGACATTTATTAAAAAAAAGGAATGATAAGACATCAGTTTCAACCTACTTCTTCCTTTGCCACTGATAAATACAATTTGTCTTGACTCTGCCAACACTATTTCTTGGCTTTTTCTTTTCTTTAATGTCTCTTAGTAATAAAGAAAAGAAGGAAAAAATTAATAACATCATCCTTTTTTTTATTTAGTCCCAATATAAATGTCAAGCCTGTGTTGCAGTGATGGAATCAGCCTGGCACTGACATTGCCAATTGCCCAGTTCCTTGAGTCTGATGAAACTTTTTCTGATGTCCTGAAGTAAGACAGGTTTTGTATCTTATTACATTATACAATTACTTCAAAGTTGAGAGCTAGTTTTCTCCTTCTGTTACTGTGCAGCATCTATTGCAATCACAGTGGTAATTTCAAACTGTGAATGCTTAAAATTTTCCTACGCTTGTATTATCAACTTTTAAATGAGAATGGGCCTTTTAACCATGGTTTTAACCACTACAATCATTAATAACCATCTTGACATGGAAATAGAGGAAAAGAAAAGAATTTGTCTTACAATAGAGAGAACATCTAGTTTCTGTCGGTGGATTACATTGAGGCACGACATGCACTGCCTCTCCAGCACTGCCAAATCTCAAGCAGTTCCACACATGCCTGGTGATGTATCACCAGGCTCCTGGCACAGTTTGAGGAAGCCTAGAAATTGGTACCACATAAGCAGGCATTTTCAGGTTTCTAATTTTGGCCTTAAGTGCCCTTATTTTGCATATGTCATACTACAGGCTTATATACTTAGGCTGATTTAGTTTTTATTCCTGATGTCATTCTTTTTTTTCTGTTTATACAATAAAGTAGGAAGCTGGTGGTGTTCTGTGCATCAGCAGGGTGAGAGGGTCTCATTAGGAGAGTAATTCTGCTACCCGTGGTGAATCCTTCCTCTGAATTGCCCTCTAGGTGGTAGAAATCTCTTTCTCCTAACCATTTTGGAGAGTTCTAGGAAGGCTAATCAACCAACACAGGCACTTGCCTTGAAGTGCCTTGAATCAAGCTGTATGAGAAACACCCAAGCTACAACATAACACCACCTTTGTATGGGTCAAACAGCAATATCTGTTTTTTATAAAAGAAGGGAAATTGTGGTAGTTGTTTTCTCTGTTATTGTCATGGTCACATCTAATACAGAGCTGATATGCAGTCAATATAAATGAACACTTATCCCATGAACCACATTTTAGCTATTTCAGGACTAAATCTTTCACTGACCTTTGCTTTCATCTTCATCTTTTGTAAAAATTTTCTAGGATTTAAATATAATCCAACTAGAAAGAACAGAGATTATTTCTTCGGTAAGTAATGATAATTTCTCTTGTGTTGGTGTGGTATAAATGAAGACAGCATTCAAAAGTCTTACAGCCACTTGTGTAATAAAGTTCTTTTTCAGTGTGATTTAACATCAAATAGTTTTAAAGAACCCATTTAAAAAATTTGAATTTCAAATGCTTATTTCACTGTCAAAAATCTTGTATTATGTACAGACAGCTGAACTATAAATCCTCCTAATTTTTAAACTGCACTGGCCAAAGAACTATATAATTTATTAGATAAGGATAGTGACTACCTCATTAAAAATGAATCCTAGTAGATGACAGGTTGTGGAGGGAATATTTTCTAGTGTGACGTGAGCCAGAAACACAGTTACCTAAAGGAAACAGCTTTGAGGGGTAGCAGATATTAAACAGGGAAAATGCCTGCATGATGATGACTGTAGAAGGAGACCATTCAGAGCTTCCACACAAGCAATATTTCTTACAAAGTCTTGACTACATTCCAAGACTTCATACGCAGATATATATGTATAAAAAATGCACAGTCCATCCTGGTATATAATTTAAAACATAAATTAAAAATCCTGACATATATTAATCTGACAGTTGTGGGCCACTTACTATGAGAGTCTGCCATTATCTGTTACAGGAAACAATATTATTTACAATATTGTATTGTTTATTTTATTATTTTACAATATTATTTTTAAATATCTTTGTCTTGTGATGTATAGAAAACTGACGGTGTAAATCAGAATCTTACGTCTCATTTGGCAAGAAACAGGCATTTCTAAAGGTTTTAACCCTCTGAGGACAAAGTAATAATTCAGTTCCAATTTTTGCACATGCCTGTTGCACACAGTATAAAAAAAAAATCAATGGGAATGCTCACATGAATAGATTTTAGGCATATTCATAAAATTGGAAGAATTATGGCCTTAGTATGTACACGGATAGAAGTAGTTTTACAACTAAGTCAAGAAGAATGGTCTGTAATGAATAGACATGTAGGGTACACAAAGGCCTAGATGCATGTGAGCAATCATTTCTAAAAGCAGTGTAATTCACAACAGCAAGTTGGAGGGAGTGGTATGAAATGTTCTTCCGGTGCATGGCTAAGGCAGGAATAAAAAGCTGAGCTCAAATTCAGCCTGGAAACAAGAGGAAAATGCTTTCAGTTAAGTTACATTTTGGTCTTGTCCAGACCAGTTCTCTTGGCATTCAGTATGCACCCACAAATTTTAAGGTATGGGGTACCTCCCGTCAGTTGTTCACATGCGTTTCAACCCAGAATGCTGCAGTAAGGTCAAGAGAAGTTTAGAATTTATTACAGAGAAAAGATTGCTGCTGTGGGACATCCCTGGCATCAAGCCCTGAGAGCAGCCCCCCATAACTGCTGGTCCACACAACCTCCATTGTTCTCTCACGTTTCACAGCTGCAAAGGTTGCTTCCTCTTCCAGAAGGCAAGAGCTCTCCTGCCGCTCTCCTCCCTGTAAAGCTGCGCAGCAGCTCCACGACAGGAAGGATTTTGCTCTCTCTGTCTCATTTTGGAGAGGGAGGGGTGCTGACCTTGCTTGTATCACTCTGCCCAGAACCAATTAACTTGGCCTGAATAGCCCAGTGGGTCTCAGGTGGCCAGGGCTTGATAAGGCATTTCCTCTCCCTGTGCTGGTCTGGATAAAAGTTACTCGAAAGACCCACCTCCTAAATGATATAACATTTATTTATTTATTTCTTTAAAAAACAACGTCTGCCTTATAGATAAGAGTCTGAATATAGGCCAAGAACATATTAATTGAATATTTCAAAGTCTTGTTTAACTGACTGCGTTTCTCAGAGACACTCTTGTTGGTTCCTAAGAGGAACCTTCACCTAACCGTTTCCTTTCCGTGGAAGGTAAACGTGTTTCCTAAATGCTTTAGTAACTTGATCCCTTTCTACACTGGAATTCCCTCGCGTCCCCTAGCAGGAATCACCCGCAATTCCCAGCTGATGACAGTGTGGAAGGCAGGATATTTGCGGCATATGGAAACCACAGTTCGAACAAATCTCTGGAGTTTAAAAAGGAATCTATCCATGCTTAAGCTTGGAGCTATAGGGCTGGTGTCCCGACACCCTGCTATGGCGTAGTGCCATCTCGTGGACTACAGCGGCTCCTGGCAGAAAGCAGAGGAGACGGGGAGGATGGAAAGGAAGATGGAGACAGAACAGGTGTTTCAGAAAAGAAACCAAACCCCGTTTCATCTGCTCTGCTCCTGAGGTAGCAGAGCATTCAAAGCAACCTACAGGCATCTGATTACATAATTATCATTGCACACGTTTATCCTTGAACGCCTTTGTGGCCTTTTCAAGCAACATGGATGTGAAATTGGGATGTGACCACACCAAAAAGTTCAGATATAAAACACGTGAGGAGGGTCCAAACCCTGAAGTTTAATCATGAGTAACTCTAAATAACAAAGGCAGTAAAAAAAAAAAAACCCTTCCAAAATAAAAGAGATCTAAGAGGTTAATGTTGTCCTTCCATGTAATTACTATTGCCTCTTACTACTTGTGCACAATTGTTCATATTTAATGCAGTTAAAAATAATTAATTTACCCACAAAACATCTATGTAAACTAGGTACCAGAAAAAAACAATTTTTTTTTTTTTTACTTCACAAATTTGGTGGCCTGACAAAGACAGTATATCATTGGGTTGTTTCTGATGAAGTGGTGTCCAAATGACCCTATTCCGCTCCAATGGGAAGTGAAACAATTTTGATTTATAATGATTTGAAATCACAGACTTTCATTGGAAGTGTAATCTGTCATGCTTCCGAATTCCCACTCTGGCTGTGCACAGACATTATTTTGTCAGTACAATAAGCTTTTAATTACTATACTTCCTGAAATAAATGCATCACTCATCAGCAACTACTAAAACAGCACCCAGTCTGAATCTAACCTTTTATAATAAAGTAATAAAAATATTATCCAGATTAAGAATTACCTTGTTTTCTTAGGTAGATCACAATCTTCTTCACTGCTTTGCTTAATTTTTTACTTTTTCTGACATGATCTGAAATTTTTTGCTAAAGGAAATGTATCTGCCTTGATTAGATGAGGATTTGGCAGCAAACTCTGCAATACTATTGTCTGTCATATCAGATGACACCAGGGCTTAAAACTTCTCACATTCTTTTAGTTACAAATTGTAGCAGAGCTCTGCACAACTTCTCACACCCGAATTTTTAAATAGCCTTGGTTTTGTTTTCTGCCTGATGTTGAATGAGCACAAAAACTGGGACTTTATTTTGTGGAACAAACTCAGTTGTTTTTAGAGTAGAAAAAAATTAACCTGGCTTACTTCCATCACAGATGCGCGTGTTACAATAAAATTCAGTTTCTTGAGAGGTGCCCACAGTCCCCATAAAATGTAGGAAATTCAGGCAGTCAAACCAGCAAAAGCAAACTTAACAGACTGACACCTAGGCTACCAGTATAAGATGCCAAAAAAAAAGAAAGAAAAAAAAAAAGGAGAGGATCTAATATATAACCCCCAGCAATAGGGGCCTATCCTTATTCAGGATTCTCAGATCCCCTCTAAAGCAGCTATGTCCCACCAGCTTCTCCTCATAAAAAATAAGACACAAAATTCACAGTGTTTCCCAATTCACAATACTTAGTAACTTTGCTCTTGTAGGGGTAAGGGCTTGTTTGAATTCCTGCTCTGGATAAATTGAAGCCTTGATTTTCGCTCTTCCATTGTTGATGTGAGTTACCTGTTTTTCAGGATACACCATCAATGTTTTCTACTTTCCCTTTGGCTTCAAATATAGAGAACAAGAGATTCAAATCCTCAGCTCCAGGAAAAAGCTCTGACTACTGTTATTTGGGCAGACACAGAAGAACTTGACACTTATTGTTCCTATTAGTCTTTTGTGTTGATAGATCTAGACCCAGTTGCCAGTAAAAAAACCAAAACCACACAAACAAAACAAACAAAATACGAAAAAAAGCCCACCCATAAACACAGAGGCAGTGGGTATTTGCAAGATTAGTATTAGTATTAGTATTAGTATTAGTATTAGTATTAGTATTAGTATTAGTAGTATTTCCAAGTGTAGTATTTCCAAGATTCCTTAATCTACAAGTATGGCATCATTTCAAGCTGGTTTTGGGAACATTCTTTATAAATAAACTAAGTTATTTAATTTCTGACAAAAATACAGACTTAAGAAGGTTGCTTTCTCTTTTTTTAAGAATGGAAAGACTTGCTTGTCAGACTCAGTAAGATTTTAAAATGCTAATCCACTCTTGGAACATATAGCTGACACTGCCAGAATGTTTTATGATGTGATCTCTCGCGCCTACTTCCAGCTAAGATTAATAAAGTCCTCACCTCCCCTTTGGCCTCCAGATCTTATTCCAGCAGGAACTCACACCTTAAAGTAACTGATCCTGCCAAATACTTCATCAGTTTCCACTAAGAGAGAAAGTGGCAGGCATGTTCCATCATAGATCTTCCCAAATGTGTTGAAGTGAAAGAGGAAAAAAATTAGATGTGTTCGTTTTGTTCATCTACACCTGTAAGTATCTTCTATTGTTACAATGAATACCCTTTATCTTTGGATAATACACATGTAAGAAGTTGGTCTACTCTGAAGTTTTTAGGAGTTTCCTTTTGCACGCTTATACGGCAGCCAAATAACTTCAATTATTTCATTAAGACCTATATTTTAAAATATCATCCTAATATATATTACGAAATACTTTACACAGATAAATTTCTGGGCATTATTGCTCTGTACAGTACAATGCACAGTGCATTTCTCTGAAATGCACCTAATTCCAGAAATAGTAACGTAATTATTATAGTGGGTTTTAAAAGCAATCTGGTGGAGGAAAAAAAGCCCAATTGGAGAAAGAATTTACAAGAGATGAGTGAAAGTGGTTAAGGGCTCTCTTCTCATCAGGCCAGACCCAGTGACAGGACTGTATTCAATGCCATGTGGGACTGCCCATTTCAAGCATGGTATGACAGTGCAGTCATGTGTTCAACCAAGTTTTTGCATTATCTGGAAAGCGGTATCAAATCTGTATTTTGTAGGCTTTTTTCCATTTTCAACCAGTAACATTGTCTGGGTAGAACTCATTGTTCTATTCTGTGAGTTATTATTCTGGATTTCCAAGGGGAAAGGGGTGGTATTTTTCTCTGCAGGGTTGCTCTAAGAAAACACCTGCATTTAGAGTAAGAAATTTTACAGAGCTATGAGATATTGTCCAGGGTGCAAGTGGAAATATTAAGAGTTATATGCCATCCGTGACTGAAATGATTGTATTTTAAATTTCTGTTTCATTTTTGCACATATGGAATATGTTAAATGTAATTCTCAATGCCTGTAGACTTCCTTAGAGCCTGAGATAAATTTACTGTCAGAAGAAGGAGCTGTGTAGTCACACAGAAGTCATTACTTTTAGTCTTATTCCACATTTTAGCCTGAAATTTAGCGACCGTTTTTGTTACCACCAAAGAGGATCTGACATGAAGAAAGCATCTCAAATTGTAATCCCATTAACTTACTTCCATGCACACCTGGAAATCACAGCTGAGCCATAGTGCCCCGGATTTTTGCCAGGGCAACATATTTTAGTAACAATATTACAAAATATGTTCAAGTTTTATAGAACTTCACAAGGGCTAGGAAAGCATGGTGGTACAGAATATTCACGTCCTCCCAATGACAGTTGTCCTTAGCTAATTTTTCAGATTTGAGATAAGAACACATTATGGGAATTTGATAGATTATTGGGTTATATCAAATAAGTATTGGCAGATAAGACACAATGTAGCTGTGCCACCACGGTAATTCTGCCTGGGGGTCTTCACTGTTTCACAGATTCCCCCCACACTGAAATGTCAGATGTTTTGACTGGCTTTTGATCCAAGCAGACATTTGGTTTTGGTCTAGACCTTCAACCTCTGAAAAAAATGATGCTCTTTTCATGCTTAAAATTCCTTCAGAGCTTTCAACTACAGGAAATGTGCAACATCCTTCAATATGATCACAACTGTTTTCTTAGGATTACTACGAGGCACAATGTGAAAACTAGCTATTTCTATAGAAATAAAAGTATTATTTGCTGTGACTGAATTTAAGCCTGATAGCTTTGGTTAATACACAGGATGTGCTGTTATTTTGTCTTTTTCATTCAGAACACAACTCTTCCTGCTCTGGCTCAGAAGCCAATACAGTTGGGCATTGGCACACTGATTCTGCCAACAGGTTTCAGAGTAATCTGCAGTACAATTTGCAAAATAGACAATTTTTTATCACTGAAGCCTATGGAAAATTCTTCAGGAACAATTTAGTACGGTTTCTTTTTTTCTGAATGCCACTGACTGAGATTATTCCTCCGTGGTTACCACTGATTTTACGGAAATCTTAGTCTTTAAAATTATTTTCTGTTGCATTGCCATGAAAACAGATTATCCTGTTATTCTTTGGTATATAATACAGACTCATTATCTTCCTAACTTGCCTGCTTAACACTGTAGCGATCTAACATTTGTTCTGGTTTTATACTTCAGTTTCTATACCAACAGTATTTTAAAGTCCAAGACTGTTCTTTGTAATACCCAATTACAATGGCCTTAGAGCCAGGAAATGAAGTACTTTATATTTAATAGGTTCAGAATTCCTGTTTGAGCTACATCCATGAAACACAATTGCATGCGTCTGAGGCCATGACAGAATAAGACATCATGTAAATTTTTAGTTATCACTTTAGTGTCTAAGTTCTCTATTAAATACCATTGGCTTTTTCTTGCTCTTTATAAAGGAGCCTTGCTTCACAGGGTATAGAAAAACAGCAAAACCAAGCAGGACACTAAATTCATCTCAGGGCTCTGCTGACATCGGAAACCACTCAATCTTTGCTCAAGAGACTCTTCATGTATTTATAACCCTGTAATTTATAGTTTCCTTCCATTTACTCTCTACATGGGTGACCTACCAAATATATGCACAACAGCCAACATGCATCCCTTACATGCTGACAACGAGCTGCCTGATGTTAGTACCCACACGCCAATCAGGCTTAAAAATATCCTGGAAAGAAATATTTACCGTGGAGCAAAAATTAGAGGAGCTGCCTTCTAAATACTATCCATAAAACCAAAACTATTAGAAAGTGAGCCTGACAAGATACAAGTAACTTAAGAGTTCAAAGATGAGAAGAACATTTGGGTTTTGCACAAACAGTGCTGGTTTTCTTAATTAATTTCCCTCACTTATATAAAAATAGAATAATTTTCTAATCTTATCCATAGAAGAATCCATTATTATTCATGTTGAATAAAATCTTGGTTTTAAATGGGTTTGACAGAACAGTTTCTCTTAACACTTCTTCAGAAGTAAGCTAGGGCTTACAGCAGGAATAAATCAAAAGCCACTGGACCTTTTTTGTACTCTGTTACGAATAAGATTTTTCTAGATTGTTTTCTATATTAAAACACTCCTTAGTTAAAATAATTCCACTGCCTTTTCATTGCAGTCAGCCCTTCTGCTTCAAAGCTAGTTTACTTCCTTTGGTTTCTGCTTGTACCCTCTTTGAAAGACAGAAAGTTGCCCACAAAAAAGACTGCTAAAGGGTACCTAAAAGTCCTCCAGCTTTATAAAGAGATTAATTCAAGGGAAGACCAGAAGCCTACACCACCAGCTGCAGGACTATACAGGAGCAAACCTCCAAACTGAAAAAATGAAGAACCAGTTTATGACTCATCTGTGTTATGCTGTCGCTTCAGTCTGTGCTTCATTCATAAACAGATGGGACTGTAAATATTCATGAAACAAATTTTTCAAAACTAACTTCTAACCCCATAACCAAACAATAACTGGACAAACCTCTGTGAAAATATAATTGAAACAGATCTCCGGATTTAAGTGTAAGGACTATGGAACATAACTTCATAAACCCTGAATAGACTTTTAAAAAAATATTTTCAAATTTGAAAGACTCCGTTTTGCAATGACATTTGATAATCCTTACTAAATTGGCCCCTATTGTGCAGAGGAAAAGATTTAAAAGATTAGTAGTGCTTGGTTTAGAATCAGATGAAAGAAAATGTGGCCTAAGAAATATAAATGCTATATTTTACTTTTATTCATAAGGCACGAACAAATGGACAATCATAATTATGTCAGCCTGTAAGGTTTGTACTGACCTGTAAAATCAATTCTGTGACCATTATTTTGTCTGAAAAGCTTCTAATATTTTTGTTCTTTCCTTCTGCATTTTTCCACTGTGAAGTAAATACATATATAATAGTGAAGTCTTTCCATTCAGCAAGAACATATTAATGAGAAGTATGCCAAAACTGGAAATTCTAATCATTAATTTGTGTTCACTCTAGAAAAGGAGGCTGCCTGCAGCCCCAGAAAACTGTTTCTTGTTGTTTGCAGTTGTTGTGAAAGGGCAAAGTTGAGGTAGGCAATAGATCTCATGACTTCTGTAACTGCTGGAGACCTTTGAAAGAGGAACTAGAACAGCACAGATTTTTCTATACTGATGTCTCTGTTACAACCTATCAGCTGAGGTCAGGATTAAGGGTATACTCCAAAACCTGTTAAACTGTAAGAAAAACCCATGGGCTTTGTAAATATTGTGAACTCTCATAGGAAGAGTTTAGTATGTAGGTGTTTATTAATCTTGTTATGTTTAGCTGAAACACTATGGCTGATTTGAAAATAATTTTCTAAATCTGTAAATTCCACAGTTTTACTTTTAACCTCCCCACTGAAGGGGTTTATTGATCAGCCACATCACAGAACACGGTAAAATGCAGGCCCTGCATTAACAGAAGAATACTGCAGTATTAATATTCCTCAGACTGAAAGAATGCAAGTTGTCAGAGTCAAAAAGTGGGCTCTACTACGGCCTCAAGAAAAGCTGTAATACCTTTTGAGTTCTCTTCCCATCTTCAGTAAAGAGCTCAGGACAAATCAGAAATACATCGTGTTTATTCCTTGTCTTCTAGGGAAAAATAGTTCCCTATATATTTAATGGAACAAACACAACCAAAACAATATACTGGACACCTCTGGAAAGATTTGTAGCTGCTATAATGTAATGTACTAATAAACAGAGTCTTTTTGGTTCTGGTAAATTAGATAGTCATAACTAACACATGAACAATAAAATCCCAACAGTGGTAAATGAAAATAAAATAACCAACTGATCCTCTGGTTGTACTCAGAAGAAAGAATAGGACAAAGGCAGTGTTACAACGACAGCTTTTGAGGACTGATCAAGCACACAGTATTAAAATAAATACTCAGCTCTAAGGAAACCTGTGTTATGCTCCAACTAGAAATATGCTGAGAGTCACAGCCTGAAAGGAAAAGGAGGAGCTCATTCAGTGGTTCTATGTTACTCAGCTCTTTACCCTTACAGAGGAAAGTGAATCCCTTACAGAGGAAAGTGAATCCCTAAGATAATCAGCCAACTATATAAAGTAGCAACCATGCAAAAACTGCTAGAGTGGAGTCCAGAGATGAGTTGAAAGCTTTCTGCATTCATTTTCTGCAGACATCTTATTTTAACTCAAAGTCCCATAGAGCCCGAAATAGGAGTCTGTTTTCAGGTCTGGGAGGTACTTAGGTCACCAAACAAGGTATAAATGTATGGTGGCCCTAGTTAAAAACAAACAAAAAATAAATCCAAACCTGAAAGCACAGTTTTCGCAGCAGAAAAGATTGAGTTGCATTGTATCCACAAAATACTGACATTCTCTAATAGTCACCGCAGCAAGAAAGAATTGTGATATTCTAACTTTAAACTCTATTACTAAAACCAGACATCTTGTTGAAGAGAAGCTGCTATAGTTTACAACCACAGCAACCTCAGCAATGGAAATTTTAGACTGAAAATAATGAAGATCTGAAATGTGCAAAATCCTGGAAAGGATTATGAAAGCAACTGCTGTACCACAGCATGCAGTAGTTATTATATGGTAATTTTGACATGCACAAAGTATCTTAGACACACTTCTGAAACTTTCTAGGGTAAAATTTATTTATGTAGATAGAAAAAATAAAGCATCTAATTTTTTTTAAAAAGCTAGATTTAGGCTGGTGTTACAAAAGTCATTCTCTATTTATGCCTCCCCAGCCGATGCACTAACTGAAGCAGGGCACCCCTAGGCAAATTATAGGCTATCATGTAATTGTACACTGTATCATAATGTATTCACTCTAGAAGGCAAAATTAAAGATACATTTACTTTCAAGGGAAGAAAAAAGGCAGTAATGATGGTGAACATTTTAGAAGCCTGTATTTGCTAAGAACAGAGAATTAAAAGGCTTTTAGCAAATAGACTTTTTCTGACTGGTAGAAGTATTCCATTGATATTCTCCACACTTACAACCCCAGCACTGGTAGCAATAATGGAAGTGATGTTAGAATTAGGGTTCAAGGCACTAAGGCACCAATTGCTGTCATCATCAAGGGGAAATGCTACAACTAATCACAGATTCTCAAACAATCAGCTGGCCTGATTTAGTCTGATGACCCATGAAGACTGAATACTGACCTTAAGCAGGATTTTCTGGAAATAGTTTGTATATAAATTCTTAATATGACTTCTGGAACACACTGTTCAGATCTTGTCCTCTTTACATTCAGATTTTTAATTACTTTTTGTAGTACCTTATGCCATTTGACAAAAAGCATACTTAATAATCAGAAGGTAACTTCATGGAGGTTTGCTTTAGTATAAACCCAAGCATGAGATCTAAGAGGACAACTCACAAGAGGTAGTATTCACAATGTCCTCAGCTGTCTCAGGTTCAGAATTAAAATAAGCTAAAACTTTTCACTCAACAGGTTTCTGTTCCTCGTTCTAGTACATAATTAATTTAAATACTAATAAATAATCATAAACTTTTATCTTTTTCCTGTTGCTGGAATAACAAATCAACTCCCAGTATTATTCAAAGGGTACTTTACAGGTACTTATCTACTTATCAGCAAAGGCCAGGAGTATTCCAATTCCACATTTCAGTTCATGTTTATTTCCAGTAATAGTATTAACAACACTACTTAATAAACTAAATTGCACAAAATTGGAATTCACCCTTGCAAATATGCAATTCCCATATGCAGCCACTGGATGGACTTATGGAACCAGTGAAACCTTTTGACTGTAGACAAGATGCACAATTAGGTGAGCAACTGGCAGAAATTTCCCTTCTGGGCTGGAGAAGCTTTCTGCAAAAAAGGGTTTGCACTAAAAAGCAAGGTACCAGCAGGGATTTTAGCTTCTCTTTTTCAATCGAGTCAATACATTTAGTTTAAGAACAACTAAGTTGTTGAAATGAACCAGAGTGATAAGAAAATTAGTTTGTAGAACATACAGGTCAGTTCCAAACGTGATTATGTGGCATTAAAGTTTTAGGGTAAAAGCACTAAAAATTGTACTGAAAAGAAGCTAGGGGGGTTTTGATAGCTCAGTTTGCAAACAGAAGGAGATCATCATTATTTAAAATACTGCTTAATTTTTAAAACTTATGCTACTTTAAAATGCTTGTGTTCTTTAAGAATAAGATAGAAAAGTATTTGCTTAAGCTCCCTCACCATTTTCTGGAACAGGAACCTACTACTCCCCATAGTAAGTGTAAAACAAGCCCTGCATTAAGAGTATAGTCATCCATGAATATAAAAACTTTATTTCCTTTTTTATTGCAGGTGTTAAAATTACTCCTGAGTATTTTGTGTGTATTATATTTAACTACATTACAATTAATTCAATGCACTTTTTTAGACCAGTTACCATTTCAGTGATTACAACGGTGATAAAATACAAATGTGATTCCATACACTCTGTTCTTCCGCTGTGTAAGAGTAGTAGTAGGTATCAGTTGTAGCAGGAAAACAGTAAATTCACCTCAAAGGAAGCAAATAAGGTTGCTGTGGGGAGAACTAAGCGAAGCTGGGGAATGAAAGTATAGATATATGAGCTCAAGAGAATGAAGAGCTGTTGCATAAATCTCCCCATACCTGCAGTGCTCAATCTATGGGCAGTGATGATGACAAGCATGGCCCCTTCACCCCCCCTCTGCAGAAACACTCAGTTACAGGATCTAAAAAGGGATCATGTGGTTTTGTCATTTTGTCTGTCTGCCCTCACCCTATTCTGTCCCAAACAATTTAGAATGGCACCAAACCTAACTCTGCATGCCTGGCTTTCCTTTGTGTTGTGAAGGTCATATGCAGAGGCTGTGTAGTGAGTGAATGTCCTCTGACTCTTTCTTTAATTGCATGGGATAGTCTTACTGGGTACCTATTATTGCCAGGATGAATGGGAGACAGTGAGAAAAACACACGGGCAAGGAAGGCTGGGTCAGGTTCAGTGCTGCTGTCTATTACTTTCAGTTCTCTTCTGGAACAAAGCATGAAAGGCACTGCAGACATCTGTCAATCAACAACCCCTTCCCAGCCTAATTCACTTCTTCACTGTATGTAACAGCAACTCTGTGGATAATAAAACACCTGCAGAAAAATCACTCTGGATCTCACTGATTTTGCTGCCTTCTATCATATTCTTTAAATTCCTGTTATTTTAAGAAAAGCAAACAAAGCCACTCTCAAGGCCCAAAGAAACTAACTGAGCACCCACATTTAAAGTTTTGCGTGCACTTCAACACCGTTCTAAGTGAAGCAGCTGATATTCATGAATTAATTGCCTACAATGATTGCACAAATCATGGAACAGGATGGAATGACACCTCCTACACTTAGAATAATCATGGTGCCCATCACTGGACACAAAATGCATGCAGTGTGTCCCTGGCATGCCAGGACTCCTGAATGCCATATGCTGCCCTGACCTCAGATGGAGGAATACCATCTGGTATAAAAGCCCCACAGTTGGCACTGCAGACTGCAGGCTCCAGGCTCCTCTCTCTCCCGCCCCACTCCTCACCCTACCCCTCTTGACAATTACAGAAACAGCAATCTTGCAGGAATGAAGTCAGGCTACAAGAATATTGAATGACTGAGTCAGAGACTAGGAATGGGGCTGGAAACTCCAGAGCTGCCTGATACATATCATTGCCTAAAAGCAAAATTGTGACAAATCAGGTTCCTCTGTACCACTCACTAGGCAATGAGATCCCTTCCCTCTTCTCCCTACTACATACAGTGTCATGCCACAGGCGTGCACTTCCCTGCTAAAATCCTCCCAGAAAACATCATACCTCAGCCAGGAATGCTTCCCCCTGCGAAGCCCCTGAGCATAACCTGCTATTCTTGGCTTGTTCTGACCTCCTTTAATTTCTTGACCTTGTTCTGGAACTGGGTGTTGGTCCACTTTTATCCACACCAGACCAAGCAAGCAGCAGTCTTCCCATACCAGTGTTGATTTGGAAAGCCTTTGCTAAGCTGCTGCTCTGGGAATCTTCCACCATAAAGAGATTAGGTCACAAACTTCCTCCCAGGGTAGGTGGCACCAGGAGCTGCCAGCTCCAAGCTAGGACAGTAAAATGGGTGAGGCAGCATTCTAATATGACACAGGGCGATGTAGACAGAGCCTATGGAATTACTGGTACCACTAATCTAACCACCCACATAAGCAAATCAAGTGAATCATCTACCTTACTGGTCTATCAAGCCTCTGGCACACACATGGTACTGGGTATATAATGGGGGACTGGTTCACATGAATTAGATTTTTAAAGTGCTTCTAAATTACATGTTACAATTCAAGTTGCTTAGAGACACAAGCTCAGTTTGGGAGTGGTCCTCCTCCAGATAGAAAATCTAAGTGATTTCTTATTCTGCATGAACCACTGAATACCAAACTGTAGACTCCTATGAACAGAATATTTGTCTAAAAGTCTAAAACCAAAGAATTGCAAAATAATCTCATTATTCTACTGATATGGTAATTTTTTCAATCTGCTCTGGTTAGGAAATATGAAGTAAGTATCTATACATATAACGTCGCTTTTAAGTAGAGCTCTGTCAAGCAGTTAGCTGTTAGGCTCACAAATGACAAAGCTGATGCAAAGCTCTGAATCTTTTTACCCACAGATTGTTTGGTAAATTGGTTTATTTGCATTGGATGCACCACTAAAATTGTTCAAATTAGTAACCAATCAGTTCCTCTTACTGTACACCTGACAGTGTAATAGCAAATCTGTCCTGTTACAGCCAAATGACAAATATCAGAAAAACTGTTGCCAAGGCTGCCTGGTTTTTCTGTGTTGAGGCCTGTGGATTCCCACCTGTTCTGTGCAATGCCACTGCGTATATTAAGTCACAGCACAGGCTAAGCACAGCTTGGAACACTGCAAGTGTGGACGACATATGACATTCAATATGAATTTCCCTCACTTAATTAACATCGTGTACTTTCTTTGACACACAAAAAAAAATTTAGTTGCATATTCTTAAAATTTAGAGATCTGGCTTTGATTTCTTTTTGGGCATTTGTGTGTGCCGTTCTGAGGAAGTAACAAGATAATAGTGCTCACAGTGCTCAACCCCGACATTTGAAATGTCTAAACCTCATGCCAAATTATTTTTTGCACATCCAAAGTGCTTGCATACACTCATGCTGATAGGTGTTTCTTATCTCCTGACATTTCAGATTAGCTTTTTAAAGGCATAAAGACTACCAGGACATGTTTTCGTGTGTTCTGTAACACATTTCTACTCAGTTCAGACTTTAATTTCTGATACCACACATGCACATAGCCTTTTCTCATTGAAAGCAAATTCCCATGCAAATGTGAAGGAAAAAGAAGAAATTTGAAAGGAAAAATAATAATTTGCAACTCCTGAAAAACAGATTAAAAGATTGATACACCCTCTATTCTGGAGAACAGCTGCTTTTATTTATGCATAATCAAATTCTAAAGCCAGAAGTTGGTAAGAACAGATTTGTCTCCCCACTACCTAATGTGTATACAGAGCTGACCAATTGAGCTCATCAGCACAACAAAGCAGGTCCTGATCCGGGGTAACCCTACCCTTATTTTGTCGGTCTTCAGTAACTCCTTGTCCTATGTGCCCCTGTTATCCATGCCTGACTTTGATCCTCACTGCTTTACAATGAGGTATGCCTTTTTATGAATTGGTTCTTTATTTAAACTTATGAAAATCAGATGTGGAAGTGTGCTACAGAGTGTATTTCCCCTTAAAACTGCAAGTCTCGCAATGCTCTCTAATGTGCAGATTGCATGCCGTAAATCCACCCTCATCAGCCAGCCAATCCAACCCTAATAAGGGAATGGATTCCTTGAAAAGGAGTGCACAGGACAATGCAGGGTATTAATTTCATGTACCAATATGCATTAGTTTGTACCAATATGTATTCTAATTTCATGGACCAGGATGCATTTCCTCTTCCGCCATTCAGACCCTCTGTTTGAGCTCAGAGCTAATGATGACTCCGAAAATCAGTGGAATGGTCTTTATAGGTACATTTGAGACAAATATTGATGGAAATGGAGGCCACAATTACTTAAGGAAAATGTGCACTCAAGTGTGTGGTAATTAAAGAGGAATAGAATGGTTCAGGATAAATTATAGAACTCAGTACTAATAGAACAGAGAGTGCACTGTGACCTTCTTTTGTAAGATGCTGTTCTTGCATTAAGTGACTTCTAAATATAGCAGCATTCTGTAGCCAGACTACTTAGATAAACTGGAGTGGCAATGCTATTTCATCTAAAAATAGATAAACACTTCTCCCTCGAAATACCTAGAGCCTGTACCTGTGGTCTTACAGGCAGCTGAAGGCAATCTGTTTGCAGAGTCATGGAAAGCAGCTGTCCTGTCCTGTCCTCCATCTCTGTAAGGATCTGCTCGTGGTGATAATGCTCCAGTTTACACAATGGTATTAATCCTTGGTCAGAGGAAATGTGGCCTAATTTTTTTCCTTGGCCAAATGCAGTTAAACCCCAAAGCTCTCTGTGTTCTGATCATCAGGCTAATATTTTGCTCTTGGATGAGGGCTGGAATAAAGGGAATGGTCCGGCCCTGGTAGTACTTGAAGTTGTGCTACTTGAAGAAAAAAGGGAATTCCAGGCTCATTGGGCAAGATGGGAAGCATGACACTAATCCTTTAATGTAAAAAGAAACAAAGAAGGAACTCATCCTCATGACATGATGCCCAACTGCAGGTATGGGAAACACAGCTCTACAGCTGAACAAGGGGGAAAAAAAGATTCAGCTTTCTCATATGTGAGCCACTAATTACTGCCCATTAAAATCTAAACAAAAACCCCAATCTAAACCACAGATTTGTCTTCTAAAATCTTAAGAGTCTGGATTTTTTTCATGCATCCATGCAGGTGGAACCTGCACATTTATTCTTAATTTTACTTTATCAAGTATTATATTATTAATTTAATTTACTTCACATTAGTTTACTTTATCAAGCTTGCAGTTTCTACTGCAAGGCAGCACTCGTACAGAAGCCCCAGTTTCCATCTCTACAAAGTTATGTGAATAATGATGAACAATGACAGGTATTTCTAAAATGTAGCTTATATTGTCGTCCACACAAACTGGATTCGTTACCCAGTGTGCAACAAGCCAATAATTAAACACTCGAAAGCGACATTGATTAATTATTTCAGAGTTGCACAAGCCTGGGTGCTCAGTGATATTCCACAAATGAAGCACACCATTCAATGAACTACCAAAACTTTTTACAATTTATACATTTTAGCAAACAAAAGGATTAGTGTACATTTGCTACAAGTCACATAGTTCTCTTATTAATTAGCATTCTATCTTCTATTGGTTAATGATTCTTTCACTTCTAATTCTAATCAGTCTGCATGCTCAGTCTTTCTCTTCTTTTGGGTCAGTGGGTTTCTTGGGTTGGTGGTCTATGGGTTGGCCACAGATTTACCCCTGCCAGAATTACCATTTATCCAGTTGGAGCTGATTGTAGCACAGTTGCTGAGTTAGAGTTATTAGTTTCTTCCTTATCTTGGGGGTTCTGCCAAATGTCCTCATAGCCCCTAAACTCTGCATTCTTTGTGACCTCTATCAGTGGTACATCCTTCTTTCCAACCTTGGTCTGAGATCATTGAAGCATCTCCAGCCCTAAACCTTAACAAGGCAATTCTACCAACAAATAATTTGTCCTTCTAACACCTGGACATCACTTAGATCTTGCTAGCTGCTACTTGTCTCACAGATTAAATCTCCTTTCTTGCTGTTCAGGCTTGACAGTATACAAAGATCAAACATATAAGAACACCCCTTCTTAAGAAAATTTTATATATTCCACAATGCGCAACAATCAGCTGTCAGACTTTTGGAAAAGGTAAAGACATCGCCGGTCCTTTTTTTGGGTTCTTCTTTCCTGAATTGTACAAAAGAGTGGTAAGACTACAGAACAATTTCTACTTTTCTCCCTTTCTTTGGGCTGCAACGATTGCCTTTTGTTTTTAAGATGCTTCCAATTGTTAATACCAAGGAGATGAGAATTGCTGTTATAAAGATTGCAAACACGGAGACTGCTTGAAACCCTGTGTCCCTTCCGACATCTTTCCACAGACATCATGCACAGAACTTTAATCCTCAACCTCAAAAGCTGTCAAAGCCACCTGAAGACTCTTTCAGATTGGACTGTCCTGTTAAACCAATATCACTGCTGCTCTTTACCTAAGAGCCTTTTCACGAGCTGCCATTCAGTCACCCAGATTTTTAGTTCAAAGAGCTACCACGTCCTCCTATATCCACAGGAACTCTCATACCAAGGCAGAACATTTCACTTAGATGAACTCTCAAGTGCAAATCAATAGAAAGGATACAGAAGAAAACAGCAAGTATTAGCCACACATTCTGCTGATCCCCAGCAAGACAATCATAAACTACCCATTCTAGTTGAAGTCTGCAGTCAGTTACAGAGCTTTGTTTCCTTTTGTTCGGGATCATGAAGACCAGTTGCAATATGTTATTTCTAATCCACTTTCGGAACACGGAGTAAGAAGGTATTTAAACAGGGTGACAAGGCTGTATCAGCTGCTCTTTGAAGCAGGCTATAAAAGAGGAGTTTTATGGCAGCTGCCGTAATGAGGTAACACTTGTATTCCTGCCTGAAAAATGTCTGGAATTCAGTCTGATTTGAACTTTGCTGAATGTCTGCATACGTGGGTCAGTTCACAAGGCAGGACACTGCAAGTTGTTTGCTGTATCTGAGATATGCATTAGAGGTCAAAGAGAAAGAAATAGACTGTTCAGGGTGGCCAGGTGGCTGCTTGTGGTTGGGAAGTGCTGGCTGAGAGGGTATTAGTGACACTGCAGCATCTCAGAACACAAGGAAGTGTTTTCTAAAATAATCTGTTTTAGCTGGGCAGGAGGAAGGAAAGGGAGCTGTTTGCTTTTCAATCTGCTGCTCTTGCAAGGGCCTCATTCTGGTTGTCCACTTTTAACTGTGATCTACTTCAGAGTAGAGAAAGAGTAAATATAATCAGCTATAGATGGGACTCCTGCAGTTCAGAAACCTGCTATTGCCTGCAGCACAGCTAAAGGCATAGAAAATTTAGCTGAGATGTGAGATTTTATGATTGCATTAGCAAATATCAAAGTGCCACTGAAGACACACACTACATAAATGGGCTGGAATGGAACTATTCAGAGCTGATTGCAGGAGCAGCAGAGGGGAGGAGCACAGGTACAAATTACAGCAAACACAGCTCTACTGATGCATGGAGGGCTGTAGTCTTGCCAGACCAGCAGGTGATTATTCCCCTTCCCCATCCTATTTTGTACAGAGGGAGAAACAGATCACAGGTACCCACAATGACATACCTCCAGCTGGGCTTCTTTAAATTCAAACTACATCTGACAGCACAAACAGAACTCCTGATTTTTCATTGGCAAGAATAATTTTTAAATGTTCTTGCACTGAACAATGCTTTTACAAAAAACATAAATTTTTTAAACGAAATCAAGAGTATTTAAGGGTGCCACAATGAAGCATTTAACCTAAGAATGAAGTTGTGCTTCATTTTCCAAGATTAATTATCAAAAACTTCTAAGATCCAGCTAGGAGAAACAGAACACTTTTTTTTTTTTTTTTAATACTAGATCAAATTTTCTTTCTTAATAAGTCTTTTCCTTAAAAGAAGAGTGTTTTTTCTCTTCTTCTCATATGTGCAGCCTTTAATTAGTCCGTTAGACAAAAGCAGTATTAGCTAGACTATGTCACAATTACCCACATTTGGTAGCTAATTACTCCTTGAATAGTCTTAAGGCTACCAGCAATTTTAGTACAATTGGCAGCCTGAGGCCCCCAGGAGCTGTTCCAGCAGCCAAGAATAGCTGGAACAAGGGGGCGGGCCAGCCATGACCCTTTCTCCTCAGCCACAACCTAACATATCTACTATGCCAAAGGCAAGAGTAACACAGAAATGAAAATATTCCCAAGTGGCTAAATGTGCTCTCTTTATAGCCTTTTTAAACTAATGGAGTGGCATAAAGGGACTACAGGGAAATAGAAAATAGGACCTTTTAAATGCTAAAGCATTGGCAGGACTACTAATGATTTTTCAATTTTGCAATGTTCCATTAAAACAACAGTACAAAACACTTACATGGGATCAAATTCTGACACAAGACTTTTATTCTAGTGCAATTTTATTCACTGATGCCTCATATTGCAACAATTTACATCACTGCAATATGGGTGTCAAGACAGTAAAAAACGCTGACTTGATTTAGTAACATTTCATACGCATTTTACACAGGTAGAAATTACTTCACAAGGGACACAGCAATGTCTGTGATTTCAGTAAAATTATTCCTGCTGTACACTTGTGTGACATCAGTGGAAGACTAAAATTAACATAAAAATTTAAATGAGGACCTCAGCTTTAAATACACTGCTAATTCAGATTCTATTCCACAACTGCAAAGAGCATTGCTCTGCAAATTCAGCAGTACTGTGCTTGTAAAGAGCAAGGAATTCCTTTTTAAAAACTTGACAAATATTTGAGGGATCCCTTTCAACTACATTCTTTAAATTTAACCTTTAGCTTACCACTGTTGATGAGCAAATTGATATGAGTACGTGGATGTGGCAGCATTGCAGAGGCTGACTGCGAGATGGACACAAGAGCAATAGATCAGCTCAGCTGTCAGCAGCAGCATCACAAGGCTGTTAAGTTTGGAGAGACATTGCCTTTGGCAACAGTATTGACTTGAGGTACTTCCAACAATTTTTCCCTCCTTGCTGCCTGTCCTTTCTCTCAAAAGCCATATGACTTTTATCAACACAACTGTCTGTAGGGCCACCCTGTGAATCAGGCCCAGGGAACTTAACAGGTATTAGAGAAAAATTCTGAAGAAAAAGCACTGTTACTCAGTTTAACCTGAATCAGTCTCATGATTCAGTGCCCAAACATAAACATATACAGCTGTGTTGGCACAGCTGAAAGGGTTTCAGGAACAAGCAGCTGGCAGTTGAGGTGGGTCCTGGCAATGCCTGGAAACAGGCTGCTGCTGGCAAACGTGTGCGTGGAACAATACATTTACTGCTGTCCATCCTGGCATTGCTTACCTGCATGGGCACTGGCCAGTTACAGGGCTATGGTCCACAACTTTACGTACTGCACTAAGTTGAGGCACCAGAAATCCTTTACCAGTGCTTGTCAGGGAATTTGCCTGCCATTCTGGGAGCAGAGCAGGGATTGGAGAAATGACAGTGTTCTTAGCACCTGACTGCAAATCACCCGCCTAAGGGAAAACAAAAGTAACACATACCACATTTGTGTTCCACCAAAGCGCAAACCTTGACCCTCCTGACTACCTTTAGCAAAAGGTGCTCCTCAGCTCTGTTGCTCAGTGGGAGTTATCCTAAGACCACAAAAGCACTGCACAAAATCCTCTCTGGCTTTAGGATCCAGAAGGATTCTCGAGATAACTCTACGGTGTCCTGACTCGAGATTTCCTGACAGTTGTGCTGCCCGAACATCAGAGTCCAAGACCTGAAGAACAGACGAGTGCAGCAGATTCTGAAGAGATAAAATTACTTCCTAAAATGGTCTTGGTCATAGATCAGATAGTAGGACAGATGGATTGTAGGACAGACAGAACAGCTATTGTGGAAAAAAAAAAAATCAAAATAAAGATAGTCCAACACTAGAGTAGGTTGTCCAAAAGGTGTCTCTTGACTTTCCATCCTTCAGAACTCAGCAGGATAAGGCCCCAGTCAAACCAATCTCAAATGGCCCTGCTCTGGTCTTAGATTGACCAAGTGACCTCCAGGATTCCTTCAAAATAAGTTATTAAATCCCCTCAAATTAAATTATTCTGCAATTCTGTCACCAAGGAGTACCACGTGCATGACTCATAAGGCTCCAAGGATTTCAACTGGGTAATGCCCAGGAACAACCCCAAAAAGCGGTCAAAAAAAGCAAAGCCTCAGTCTATCCTTTTTATCACTTATCCATTTCCTCAAGCTCATAAGGACACCAAAAAAACCCTTATTTTTAACTTTAATTCCCCACTAAAGTGTGACATGTAAGCACTTGGTAACACTGGTGGTTTGGAGAAGCTCAGTGTTTAGAAGCAACACCTGGAAGGTGAAGAGTTCTGTTCAATTTTCAGTTTTAATAGTAGCAAAGGTTTTGATCTTGGGTTTTGAGCCTCTTTCCTGATAGTGGAGATCACATGTCTTTTTCCAACTCTTATTTCAAATGCTTTGGAACTTAAGGAAATATCCATAGCTCTGACACTACTAGTAGTTGCATCAGAGCAGCAAGGGAAATAGGAGCTTGCTTGTAGCACAGGAAATGTGTTCACCTTTTCTTAGTACTTCTTTTAAAAGTACAGAGCTCATGGGAAGCCTTGACATCAGGGAAGCAAGGCCTTAAGTGCAATTCAGGAAACATTGAGAAGGATAAGGATAGGTAAAAGGCCTTAACTTATCTTTCCAAAACAAAAAAAGAAGTCAAATAAATTCTTTTTACAAGAACAATATTATTCTTATTTTCTGCAAGGCTGGAAGACCTTAAGAGACCTACCCAGGAAATCAGAAAGTGGTTTTGCCTTGCATTAGAGCCTTTCCAAGCACTTTTTGTTTGGGGGAATTCTTTTTCTATCATCTGTGGGCAAATCCTAAGTTAGGTGTGTCATTATCATTGCTGTGCAATGAGGTCTAAGCACACTGGGAGTTAACAGTATAGCAATTATAATAATTGTATATAATTATAAATTGTGTAAAAAGTTTCTGTGCATTTTGCCTCACTAGTGCAATGTGAGAGCTATCGGGTTTTTACAGATTTGTATCTAAAAATGGCTAATTAGACCTGTACAAAACCTGTATACATGACATGGTAAGAGCATCAAACTGCAGGAATTAAAATAAATAAATACTATGAGTACACAACATCATATTTACACCAATATCTTACAATGGTAAGAGAAATCATTCTTAATAAATCCTTCTAAAGTGCAGCTTACAGCTAGAGTATTTCTTTGAGAGAAGACCAGACAGCAATAGGAAGGTTGGGAGGAAGGGAAACAAGAAGGTGGAGGAACAAAGGGCTTCATCCATTCCTGAGAAATCAAGTTTCTGCATATCAAAAATCTCTTGGTATATTCCTCCCACATGTGTGTAGTCACATCCCACTAACTATTCTCTTCCATATTGTCCATGTCCAAAATGGAAGAGTAAATGGTCAATGTCTTTTCAAAATATCCTGTTTATTTTGAATTCTGATAAAGGCCCAGCATGTGTAAGTTTTCCTTTTGGATATCTTCATATCTTTTGCTCTAATGCAGCGTTGCAACAGGGCCTGTGACCAAGCTCAATTCACAAGTGGCCTCAAAAAGTTTGAATTCTAGTCTTTCCTGTACTTTTGCCTTTTCTACGCAAAAAGCGAGATGTAGGAGTTCAGCACAACATTCATGGGAAGGGCACAGAAGAGGCAGAGGAAAATTCTGACTCCGAGAGTGTGGTGTTACACAAATTTGCCGTTACTTCATAAGGAAGTGCATCAGGAGAAATCACATGCATGGGTTTCTTTTTTCACATGACTGTGATTCTCATCTGGTTTACCACAAATTAACAGGCCTTATCATTCAAGGAGATTGGATCTTCTTGGGGTATCTGGGCCAGCCATACTCAATAATCTTCAGCAGTTCCTTTACTTTAGGATTTGTGGTCAGTCCTGAGACTCTCAGCATCCACCACAGCCTAAGAGAGTGCCTCTATAATATCTGCTGCACAGCAGCTTGGATCCATTCCATGCCAAGTGCACTGGCATCACAAACAGCACAGCAGGTGTTTCTCTTGCAGGTAGAAGTCAAATATATAAATCACTTTTTGGGTTAAGTATCCTCATATGTAGCAAATTGCTATGTATCATCAGACCTCAACTTAGTATATTTCATCAACTTCCACTTGGAAGTGTTTTCTGCTGATGAGCTTTTTGCAAAATTCAACCCCAAAGGGTGTTTGAAGTTCTTTTCTTGCATAGCTTTAGTGCTTGCATATAATGTAATGTGATTGCAGTTAAAATAGCACCACTGGTGCAGATTACATTGGAATGGTCTGGAGTCCAAGCCTGTGTCTGGAGTGAGTGATGGAAGTGCTTTGTATGAGTTGAATAGTGGTGCGCTGCCAAGAGCCCAGGTTATTCCTCCACAGGAAACTGTGTTAAAAATACCAATCTCTCAGTACAGTCTGGTCCCATTTGGAGAGCAAACATCAGCTTTTAAGAGGTAATAGTGGTAGAACAAGTGGTAATGGAAGAATGCTAAAGATGCTTCAGCTATGCCAAGACTGATTTTGGGAAGTTCACCAAAATGTATGCAGGGAAGTAAAATGGCTCTTCAACTTCTAAAAAGTAACTTCTGCATTCTCTCATAGTGCTAGCTTAGTAGAGTAACAGCTCTACAAACTCAGAGCTGCATAACAGGATTTCTTGTTTAATTTGGGTTGTGCAATGTTTACATTAGATGAGTATGTTACTTATTGATTATTGATTCCAATTTCTAGGGGTCTTGTACCTGTAAAACTTTTATTAGCATCACTCTCTCAGTTAGGAGGACATTTTTATTATCACTGTTATAACAGCACCATTGGTATAGATGTAGTCATACTACAACAAAGCTGACTTACAGCCCCCAGTACATGCTGTACTTTCCAAGTGTTCCTGTATCCATACAACTGCATCTGATCCAGGATATCTTTTCCTACTCTAACTTATGCCTGGGATGGAGGTACAGGTATGTTCTTACCTTGTCAGGCATAATAGTCCTTTCTGTTTATTCCATACTGCCATCATACCCTTTTGCCAGGTCTGCTCTAAGTTTCCAGCTCCATTTGTTTTCATACACTGTGTAGTTTGGAGAAAAAAAAATCAGTGGCAGCACCAGCTGTCATAATCCCTGCTATTCTTCAGTTAAATCTGTTCCATAGGCTAGTCTATCAAGCACCCAAAAAACTGCTGTTCTAGCCCAGTAAAGACTGCAGTACAGGTGCAGGCAGAAACAGGTAGCCAGGGTTGCCTGAACAATGCTAAGCAGTGCTGTCGTTGAAGGTTGCATTGCAGTCAGTCACAATCCCTGGCCAAAGACTGACAATGGTGCACTGACAAAAATAAGTTAATAAATTCTAATGAAATTTAAATGAAAATTAACAAAATCCCAATGAAAGTCTTACATGACCTCAGTCAATTTTATACGAAAATTAGTAAAACTTGCATACACTTACTGACAGATTTGGCCCTCCAGCTCAGGCGATCTCAAAAATCATTGGGTTCACACTGGAATGTTCTAGTTTGCTGTCTTCACTTCCTGCAAATATTGTCATGACAATTCAGCTTCAGAATGAAATGCCAAGGATTCATAATATGACACAGAAGCTACATATTTAAAAGATGAAACGGGGTGGGAAACAAAATCAAATCCTTTTCCTTTCACAATATGGGCCCAAACCTAACCAAATAATTTCAAGAATTATGTTTCTAACTATCATTATGACTAATTTTTTCCCTATCTAATTATTTTCATTTACACATGAGTACACTCAAGATTTCTATACAAATCATATTCTGGAACATTTCTGTACTTGCCTAAGGTGTAAAATATAATGTGAATTTGTGACTCTCTCCTTCTTTCCCTCTGAGGAAAAAATTGTCAGTCTATTTACAGCTAAACAGATATAGACAAGCTTTGACTTGAAGCATATTTTTCTAAGGTCTTTGCAGGGTTTGTAGCATATTAGGGTGGTAGGCTATCATTCCGTGTGATAGTAAATAGCTTGAAGAAATAATTTTGTCCCAGGAGAGGTCCTATCAAATGAGATACTGTCTGTTTGTACCACTCTAACTTTGTGCTGGATCAGGCATAATTTATCCAGCTCAACTGACAGAAAGCTGGCATAAACCCTGAATAAACAATGTAACATATGCTCTGGCTCATTTGGTAAAAATGCAGTCGTGTGCTCACACCAATACAGATCAAATTTCAACTGCCAGAAAAGCCCATATTCAAAAATTTTATGTAACTTACTGCAGAACCAAAACCTTACATTGCTTCATTTTCTTCTACATATTAATTGAGTTTTAACTACTTTATGATGGGCACAAATAAAGAATACAGCATTATTTGAAATCTCCCTGACAAATACTTGTGTGGCATGAGTCTACTGTAGCATAATGGTTCAAGTAGGGAAAAACATGATCTCCAGAGAGTACCAATGCCTCTTCCATAAAACTGGTGTACATGATTTTGTACTTTATGGTCTGTACAGAAATTAACACACACAAGGCAAAGCAGACTGTAACACCCCTCTGCAATAAAGATGTTGGACTGGCAGTGTATCTGCACTACTGGAGACAAACTCGTGTGTACTTTGTGCTACTTTTCACCTCTTTGCAGCCACTAACAGCACTGGAATGGAGGACACAAGTTACTGTGACTTCCAACAGTTCATAGTCCTGCACAGGCTTTATGCTGTGTCTGAGCTCTCCTATGTACCTCTGTATACCTGAGTCCCTTTTCAGCACAAATTACTACAAGTACATGGTTGCGGTTACCACTGGAGGAAAAGTTAAGGCTCTGAGATTACTTCTGCAAAACTGCATCAAACAGAGATTTTAACAGCAAAGTTCCCAAATACTTACCTCTGTTAAAGACAGCTTCTCTTTCTGACTCTCTCCAGGCTGTTTCTAATGTCCATCCAGTTTCCAATTCCAACGAACTGATTGTTAAATTGTAATATTACATTGCTTCTTTGGAACACGGACTTCTCACTCAGTTTCAGCCTAGTCCTGGTCATTACTCAAAACCAAAAGGAAGACGTAGGGGTCCAGAGATAACAGATGGATACACACACACTTAGTCTGCTTTTCCAGTGTCTTGTGTTTTATTTAGCCGTACACAGGCCTACTAGGTGAGTGCAAAACACAGGTAAAGGGCTCCTATTTTAATTTCTTAGTATTATTTACTCCTTGCAAAAAGGTTTTAACGACCAATGATTTGCAAGGTATCTAGTGTACCCCACTTGTGAATTAGAAACTCTGAATCTACCCTCAGATGTTCTCAGACTAATGTGTACAATCAAGAAAACACAACAAAACACGAAAATTACGTTCTTCTTCTTTCCAGCTGTCCCTCAAATCTTTAAATACTTAATGTATTTATTATATGCACAATAATTACTCTCCTCTCATCACTGTAGGATCTAGATTACTCCCAAAAGGATATGGCTGTCTCTTCTCAAATAAGGCTTGTTTACATAAACTACCATAGGGAATACTTCCCCCCAGAAAAAGCTGGGCTAATAACTTTTCCTCCCAAAAGTCTTAACACCAGAAGAAATATAACCCCAGTTCTGAATGTTTTGAGGAATTTGGTCACACCTATGTCAAAACCACGGTTTTCCAGTCAAGCACTGAAAGGACAAACTGGAACCTTATTCAGAACCAGTGGCATTGCTCGCAGTGGATTAGCAGTAGTTAACACACTTGGGTAAACCTCATCTACCTTCTCCCAACATATTTTAGAAGCAAGTCCCAGACAATGTGGGACCTGCAGAGAAAAATCAGCTATTGTTCTCAGCCACTGCTGAAATAGAACATGGGTTTGGCAGGCAGGACAACACTTCCTTTTATGCTACCAACAGTTTACACCCATTTGTAGCCTACTTCATTTTGCACCTTCACTTGAGAAACTGAAAGTGAGGACTCTGCCAAGGTTTGGATCTTGTAAACTTTTGCTAGGAGTTGGTTCGAGCTGACTCACGCTTCTAGGAAGCATCCACGCTTTTGAAAAGAAATCAGGAAGACTAAAATCAGACTATGTGCATTCAGATGAGGCCGTTTTAGGGAGAAGTTTATTCCTGATATATAGGGTGGTTTGGCACTAGAAAAATGGTTTGGAATCACCATGCCTGTATGTTAAGAGGCTTTATAGAGGCCTGTGGTGCCTATTCTTTAACAAGCTTTAGGTGAGGTGGCCATAAATCTCAGCTGTATAGCACCAGAATCATTGTAAGGTTTCCACTGGGTAAGGGTTGATTGCTTTTTTAGATGACATGTCAAATTAAACATAAATCTTGGCATGCGCTTTTCTGTGAGCACGGGATGCTCTTATATCTGATCTTACAGGTTGGTTGCTTTACTCTTCTTCAAAAATTCGGGCATGATGGCCATTTCTTTACGATTAAGTGAACAAAAACTGTCTGAATAAACAACTCCATTAATATTAAAAACATATAAAAGGAAATGTTTAAGAGCAAGGCTATCAAACCTTCTATCAGCTAACAAAACCCTGGTTTTAACTACCTAGCAGAGCTTGGCAGACCAAAGCTAAAGTGAAATCTGTGAAAATAAACTCTATAAACGCACTGTCATAACTTTTATGTGCTACACTATGCAAGTTATTACTCAAGGACCTTGTAATTAGTCTTTATAGAATATGTACCTGCACATAAACTTTAGATGCTGGAAACTATTTGTTGCCCTTCTAGCAAGTGCCTTCTTTCCTCATTTTTCCTCATGCCATTAATTTGGCAGTTTCACATCCTTTGTTCCCGTTGTACCTGCCGCAAGTTTGGAATTTGCTGTTCCTCTTCTGCATCTCCACAGCAATGCCACTGGGAACGACATACAGCTCTTCGCTATCTGCAGCAGTGGCTTTGCCCAGTCTCCTAACTGGCCCTTCCACTCTCCGAGTACCTGCAAAATTAGAGAAAGGATTTGTTGATCTGAGATTCCACAGAAATATGTTGTTGGGCTTCTCTCTGACAAAGGCCCCAGTTTACAAACTGTAACACAAAGGCTGTGCTGTCTGTCTAAGGAAAGAAAAGGTGTTCTGTTCCAGTAGAGGAATGTCCTCAGCCAGGGAAAAGGTTTTGTAGACTCTGGTGACAATACCATGTATCAGTGCATGTGAGTGTTAATAACAGAAATGACCCAGCAAAATTCACCTTATCCATTAAATCAATCAAAATTCTGGCTGTGTAATAGGTTTGTAGGTAGTATTTATTAGAAAGTGGCAAAGGTTACTGATGAGTTGCTGATGTAAATGACCCTACCTGATAAAATCTGACTGTATTCCTCAATTTCCTCCCCTTTCCTCATCAAAAATAGCAAAATACAAAGGGCAAATCCTGAAATAAACATGGACTTTGCCACAGAGGACCTCAGCAATTTACTCCTTGCTATGACTGCTTGCCAAAGAACAGGAGCTGTATGTGTGTGCACAGTTTTCACACACACCCCTCCAAAAACGAGAAGAAAAAAAAAATTCCTGACAAGGACAGACTGACTTTGGTGCCTTTGAACCCTGACAGGCTTTGTCCAATGAAGAGGTCTAATTATCATGACAACTCTATCTCAATCTGTTTCCCACTATGTGTGAATGATGCAGTTCTAGATTATGACACCACACTAAAGAAAAGGCATCGAATTGTATGAATGGTGCCTATTTAAAATATATAGGTCACTACTATGACACATTTACATTTGGCTGTGTATTTACCACTCTCCCTCCTCGATAATGAGGTGGACTGTGGGATGGAAGAGGGGCCGTAAACTTCTGTGTAAGCTGCTTAAGCTGCTTTTGGCCTTTACAGAAGCCAATCTCTCCAGGAAAAACCAACACTGTAACAGATATGGCTATAAAAAATGGATGTTGGCTTGAGACACTGGTTCCTTCACTTTGATCCTACAAAACAGTATGCATGTGTAAACACAACAGCATTTTATAAGGATAATCTAAAGAGTTAAAATTAAAAACACCACTTATAAAGACTAAGAAATAACAGTTGATTTTTTACCAATGAAAAATTGAGCCCCATGCCAATAAGTCTGAAGAATATTAACTCTATCCTAGCCCAAACCAGCACAGTGGGCCAATATGAATTTTGTTATGTGACTGTTCATACTGTATTTTCAATTTTTTTAATGAAATTCTTGAATAATTCAGCAGTCCTTCAGTGTAAGACACGATATTAAACAATTTTAGATAGGTCTTCATGTAGAACTTAAAATAAATATGAAATAAATATGTGTAAAGGAATTCAGGTATTTACAGGTACTATTTTGAAATAAAACATCAAGCATTGCACTGACCTCATCAGCGTTTCCAAGCTGTATCAGCTTAAAACAAAATTGTCAGTGCATCCGTACATTAAGCCGGGTTTAAAAATACCCCAAATCAATGGAGCTGATTGATTGTTCTTCGACTCCAAATTTACTCAGAAATCCCTACATTACTTCACACACAGCCCACCTCTTAATCTATCCTGAACGTAGCCTGTCCTTGTGTGATAAGAGATGTTTCAAAATCAATGAAAAATAGACCCCAGCCATGAGAGGGGCTGGTGTCAGAGTCCAATTTCTGTTCGTAAAACTGTGCTCTCCTTGTGCTTTTCCCTGAGTTCAGTCTTCTTTCCAGAAGCCATAATAAGCAGTGTTTGAAAAGAAAAAGTGAACAGCGTAACTCTGAGTCGAGGCATTCACCTCCTAATGGTTCAGTTATCCAGAAGATGAGGAAGCAGAACAAGGTGAGACTGCGTGTGAATATAGCGATGAGTTATTCACTTTCCAGGTGTTCTTCAAATTTTCTTAGGGAAAAGGAAAACGTTAAATTAAATAATTACTCAAAAACAACCAAAGTGATAATATCTGTAATTAGAAACCTCTTTCATACATTTTTTCAGGGCTTATTAAGCACTTTATGTGAAACTGTCATATGTAAATATTACTACTATTTTGTTTGCTCTTCAGCTCAAATCCATATGAATGAACTAGCTGTGCATGGATTTCAGAATTTGTAACATTCTGAGGGCTTTTTCCCCCCAGAAAACCCACAGTGCCCAACACTCCTTTCACTCCTTTAATCAAATTGCTGCAATTACTCCCCGACACCTGCAATTATATACATTAGCTATACCTCGGCTTCCCAATCATGGATCAGGATCTATGACAGCTGGCTGTCAATTAGATCAAACTAAGATTTGTTCACACCTAAATAACCACTGAGAAGGACAGGTAAAGAAGCAGCACAGTAACACTGAGAGACTTTTGGACACCTTTTATCAGTTGTGTAACTCTTACGCTGTACAAGGACAGACTTTTTGTCTTGGCAAACCAGTCAGGCAAGGATGAAACACTGGGAAAAGTCATAGCGGAGAAACTGTGTTTTCTGGCATTTCTTTGGCAGGTCAGGCTAACAGCACTGCAACAAAATTTGACAGGTTTGTAAATAGTCTAATCCAGATTTATTTAGTATTTGTCTATTTTCTAGTGTTTAAATTCTTTCAAGTACAACTCTTCTAAATGTGGTCTTTTAAATTATTTCATGTCCTTAGGGCGGGTTCCTGAAACTCCTCTTGGTGTCCAGCTCTTATCTGGGGATCAAAAATAGCCACCACGGCTCACAGAACTAAGCCAAGGTGTCCCAGCCAAGCCCAGGTAGCAATATAATCTCTTAAGAGGCATCCAGAACAGAAGAAATGAAGATTAAAATGAACGGTTGGAGTTGCCACACTGATTTCTTAAAGTATTCCTGCCAGGATTTAGCACACCACCACATTCATGCAGTGGGAAACCACAGGTTTTCAAAGAAACATGCAGAACGATTTAGCCATTCTGGATGAATTTAGAGGCAAGATCTTTCTAGGAAGACAGGTAAAAGTACTTCACATCTCTTACCACTTGTTTTCTGAACCCATCTTTGAAATACAAAGGAAGTTAAGAGAACACATTAAGATGATGTGGAAAAATCTGTATTAAACTTAGGCGGGAAGGAAATCCAGAGATAAGACTGCGACTCTTTCTGATCTGCACCATAGCTGTGCCCAGACAATTTAAACATGTTATAATTCTGTAATAAAAACTGTTGTTAACCACAATCAAGCTGTGACTTGTTCAGATAAAAGGACTTTCTTAATAGTGTTTACTTATACATATATTAAATAGAGCCTGCTGGGTTAAGGAGAATAGTGGCAAGTATTTTAATTGCAGGTCTTTAACTAGCAAGAACTTTATCCTGTTTCCTCACAGAGGTAGTCATTACCGAACCGGCTCAGAGGGCAGAAGATTAAACACCTAATCATTACACAGGGTGTTGAAAACTCGGGGCTTCATGTAAATTCCAAGTATCCTTAATGTTATTTCCCACTGGGTTTAGTCCCTTGCACTGTCTTCCCAGAAAAACATTTGAGTTTTCCAAGCGAGTTACATGATTCTGAATTACTCCTAAAGCTGGTATTAGGCAGGGATGCTTCAGCACCACCGAGTTACATGGAGTAACAGCGTTTCTCAAGTCCAAAGTACTCCCAGTACCACATTCCAGCCTCAGGGAGAGTTCCTGAACCAGGCTTACATTCCCTGGGCCCTGTTACACATTCATAGAGTAGCTCTTCTGTATTATCCGATGAGGTGGTCAGTGCTGCTTGGGAACACGTTCACAAAGTGAGAGGTGCAGAAGGGCTAAATTCTGCTCCCATGTCTTTGTCTTCTCTGCAGGTGTCCTCCTGCTGAGACGATCTACACGCACCCTCTCCCCCCTTGGAAATAATAAAACCCTTAAGAAGTCTTTCTCCTCACGTAACTGAGCAAACTCACTCCCGAGCACGGGTGGTACGTAACGAGGTATACGAGAGCCACCTATATGCTGCCAGTGATATATTTCACAGCACGGGAGGTGATTCCAGTGCATCAGCCTTCTGTTAGCAATCACCCCGTTTTCTGGCAGCCAAAAGTGGAAGGGTACGTTTACCCTAAGCAGCGATGCGCATCAAGCAGCCCCCTGAGCTGATTTTAAAGGCTTCGCCTCACAGACCGGCCCTGTGTCACCCGAGCGGGCAGCGCCGCCGCCTCAGAGCCCTGCGCAGGCAGACGTGTCGCTCACTCAGCAGCTGCCGAGCGGGCGCTGCACGACGTGGCCGCACCGCGGTGGCCAAACACCGCCAGCCTTCGACCCTTTTCCCCGGTGGCACAGACAGGCGCCGCCTGCGACACCTCCGCCGCGCGGGTCTAACGAGGCGCCCTCAGACCCTCCCGGTGCTTCCCGCCCTCTGCCATGAGGAGAAGGCGGCGGCGCGAGCGACCCCTCACGGCACAGCCCCGCCGCCCCGCGCGCCTCCGCCTCCCC
>VZRV01010998.1:197978-241850 GCA_013398115.1 Falcunculus frontatus | reverse complement strand
GATGCTGCTGAGCGTGGGGCTGCTGGCGCTGGCGCTGCTGGCGGCCTACCGGCTGTACCTGCGCTGGGGAACGCGGAACGGGCCGGGGGGCGCGGCCCGGCAGGGCGAGGCCGCCGCGCTGCCGCGCATGAAGCGCCGGGATTTCTCCCTGGAGCAGCTGCGCGAGTTCGACGGCGCTCGCAACCCTCGCATCCTCCTGGCTGTCAACGGCAAAGTCTTCGACGTGACCAAAGGCAGCAAGTTCTACGGGCCCGGTGAGACGGCGGGGGGATGGGGAGAGTCCCGGCCTGGGACCCACCGGCGGTGTTACACTGGTGATGCTCAGCGGGTCTGGGTTTTCCTCAGGCAGCCGTCATTCTCCCAGATGCCTTGATTTGGATGTGCCATGGTTAATTCTATTTTTTTTTCCCCTTCTGTCTCTTCTAGTAGGTTTCCCAAGTGCAACTGAGCAGTGCTTTCTTCGTTCTAGCGCTTACGGCTCAGGAGAGGAAACCAACCAGCTGGTTTTTTATTTAGGTGTAAATGCCATATTGAGTATGACTTTTAGTCAGGATAGAGACAGGCAAGGAGAGCTCTGGGGCTAGTATGTTGCTGCTGTTGGGAAGAGTGCAGAAATCAAGCCAGTCTCGTAAACAGACAGACAGCCCTCCTCTTCGGAGATGAAATGTGTATTTCAAAGGTTCAGGAAATTAAGCTTCAAAGAAATGTTCTGGTTTGGTATTCACCTTGTACACTATGAAACTGCAGCATATTTTCTCGTGATAAACAGCATTCTTAATGATGAGGTGGGTACACTTACTGGTGAGCACTGTGTTCATGACTGATGCCAAAGGAAATGAGGGTTATGACTGCTGATAATTTTCTTCTTTAAACAATGGTGGTTTGGAAAATTTGATCTAATCAAACTGTGCAGGAGTTTTCATAGTAGGCATGGCAGTCTTCCTTGTGAGAGGGGTGGAGAGGAGAGAGGATACTTCCCACTCCCCCAGGAAGTAGTTCAAGTTAAGTAATCGTTTATTATTATTTAATAATTGAGGTTACAAAAAGAAAAATAAACAGCTGGCATGTTACAAGTCTTTGGCTCTTGGTGGGGAAGGGACGAGCAGTTCTGTGGTTGAAGTGGGCTAGAATTTTATAACTACTTTACCCTCAAAGTTTGTGATACCAGTTGCAGGAATTGAAACTGCTGTAATTGAATTTAAATGCTTTTTTGGCTGGGCACTGTAAAAGTTCATGATGGAATCTGAAGTATCTTTATGTTGTTTATTAACCAGTAAAGCTGAGAAAATGCAGCCTGGTGAGCTGCAGCTTTCATGACACTTAATCAGGCTAGTTCTTTTGTCTCTCTTATTTAGGAGTTTTTAAACTGAGACCTGTGTGCTGACTTAAAATGCAGGTAATACATATGCTGCATGAAACTTAAAACACCAGTAAGTTGACAGAGTGCTCCGTGAAATAATACTGAACCATGAGCTAAACATTCACCTTCTCCCTTTTGCGTATCAATCGTCAGTTAAATGTTAGGCTCTTCTCTCTAGATACCATCAGTGGTTCACACTGTCAACCTTTGGAGGCCTGTTATTGTGAGGAAGCTAAAACTTAATGTTCTAGGACATCAGTCTGCTTTTTGATAACTGGTAGCAGCTGGTTTCCTCAAAAGCAGTGCTTCTAGCTTTTCATGGAGAGCAACAAAGGCTTTTTTATTTTTTTGACCCTATGGTGAAAGATTGCCTTTTTCTAACAGAAGTGACATAATTTTCATCTATCAGATCTGTAACTTGGGGTGTTGCGTGTAAAGCTCAACCAGTGCATCATCAGCTGTGTGTTCCCTGCCAAACGTGCTGATTTTTGAATTGTGCTGACGTTTTTTCCCTCTTTGGAGACATATTAGGGATCTTTTTCTTGCAACTGTTTGGTGGCTGAAAAGAAAAATACTAGCAGGTAGTTTGCAGGCCTTAAAGACCTGAGAATAGTTCAGGTGGAAAAGTCTCCTGCAGCTGGTTGAGATCTTTTCAAAAAAGGCTTCAGCCAGAGTAGCCAGATGTCCACAGCAGTTCTTGTGGAAATTTTGTCTCATAGTGGAGTGTGGCAAGGGAAGTGCAAAGCATAGCAACAAAGCATGGCCAAGTTTTAACAGAAGAAAGAGCTGAGGACATTGGCTTTGCTGATGGTTCAGGCTCTGACTGTGAGCCTTTAGTAGTTTGTTGAGGCAGTGATGTGAAGAAAGAGTGCTTCAGCTTTGAAGGCAGCAGAAAGCAGTGGCTGAGGGCTCACTGTCGGTCTTCAGCAAGTCTGGAGTGCTGGGTTAATGTTGAATAACGTGGCTGTCTCAGATGGCTTCTCATGTCTTGATAGTAAGGTCTGTTTTTTCTCCTTCGGTGTAGTTTGGATGCCAAGGTGTTCCTTACTTTTCTACTTACAGCACAAAGTTTAAAATTCACAAAATAGTCAACTAGTCCAGATTTTTGTCCAACAATTGAGATTCCATTGAAGTTTCCACCAAACTTCTGATTTAATTCAAAATTGTCCTGGTTTTAAGTTTCCGTCCAGTGAATCCTGTTACACTTTGGTCCATTTCATTGAAGAGCCCTTTACATGCATACAGTTAAGGTATTTTTAAATAATGATAAACTGTTGAAGCCATCCTTTCAAACAGCCATGACTGAAAAGTTCCTTTTCTCTAACATTTAATTCAAATGTTTCCCAATTTTCTTTTGTTTTTCTCATGTTGTCTTCTTTAAGCCTTCCACAGTTTATCTCATTGGTACCCTGTTAGTCTTTGGTATGTCTTAATGTATTTTAGCTAAGAGCAAAGAAAGGTTACACTGCATATATAACAGTCTGTGCCTCCAAAAACCACTTTGCTTACATTGAACTCTTAATTTAAAACTTTACTTGCCAAGTTCTTTTCCAAAATGCTGCTCTGTCCTGCAAATACACCATTTGTTTCAAGACTTCACTTAGGTGTATTAAATGCCACTTCTGCTTGTGCCCAGATGAGTAAGTGACCTAGAATGCTTTGACTGATTATTAAATCTTATTAATTGCCTTTCTCTTTATCATCCACAAACTCCAGAAGAAATAAACAATTAGTGGTTCACTATTAAAAATATCACATAACCAGACTGTCAGAGAACCTCTATTAGGATGGTTTCCGTTCTGTAATCACATCTCATGACTTAGGGTCTAGTCATTAATACCTTTTGTGTGTGCTGTGTTGGTTTTATATCTTATAATGAGAGACAGTTTTTTACTTTTCATTTATTGTAACATTGAACTTCGTGTTTGTTTGCATCAAGATTTCTGGTTGTATATTTGTCGATAGAAGAGCATTGTAAGAGTATATCAGCAGATCTTAATATTTAGCATTTAAATTTGCATGCCTAGGTAATGCTTTAAACAGGTTTTGATTAACTTAGCAAATACTTTGTGCCTTTATGAAAAATATGCATTTTTGAGCATGACAAAGCAAGATTATGTGCAACCCTGAGTATGCAACTGTTTGCGTCACTTCTTGGTTCTTAATGTTTCATGATCTTAAAAAAATCAATTTCCTGACTTTTCCTTCACTGCAGCTCCTTTCTCATCCCACTTGTCTTTCACAATGTCATGAAGTTTTCTGATTTTCCAAGTTTGCCAAGAAGAATAGATTAGATAGTAGTGATTCCTTCCACAAAAAATATTCCATCATAGTTCATTTTCCGTGAAGGGAAAACGGCCTTTATTTCACTGTAGTAAACAGTGTCATTTTTTCCAATGATTTGTATAAAAATAATCTGATGGTATTAGACTTCCTTCAGAACTGAGTGCTGTAAATTTCACTGTGTTTCTCTTGACCACGTGGCAATGGTGCTTTTCCATACATCCTTTCCAAGGGTATGGTTAGAGTGAAATGTTGCAGGAGGGATACTACGTATGTTGTAGCTGGAGAATACTGTTAAGGGTGGCCTTATCTTAAGAACACAACAGGCTGAGGGGTTACAGATAAGTACAGAGGATAAGACTGGGGGAAATAAGTGCTGTCTGTAAAGTGTGTAAGGTCTTAGTGGTTCTGATGTTTGTCAGCTCTTTGGTTGTCTACATAGTGGAGGTGTCTCTCACCCTGGGATTCAGCTTTTCAGAGAAATAGCATTTCTGGATAAAGAAGTGGAGTTCCAGCCAGAAGCAGTAAAACTAAAAGGTGTATACAGGCATATTGGTGAGAGATTGTTTCCATACTTCTGGTTAAAGGGAGTGGTGCCTTTGCTACCAGGATGGAGGTTGTTCTGAGCCTCCAGGCCATGTTCATGGAGAGCAGTAAAGTGGTTTTGTGCAGGAAGATCAGCACTCTGTCTCCTCTGCTTCTGCTCTGTGAGTCTGTCAGCTCTTTCTTTCTTGTTTTTTAAATTTCTTTTTCCCTTTTTCACAGTATATTCCTTAAAACTTGAACAACTGTGTGTTTGATAAGAGGTCTGTATAAATTTCTAGTTCCTATTTAAACCAATCATGTTCCAGTCACAGAATTGATTAGGCTGGAAAAAACCTCTGAGATCATTGAGTCACCTGACATTTGTGGGGCCTGATCAAGCAGATACACTCAAAGCAGGATGTATTAAATGTGGTAGTGACATCATTGTTAGTTATATGTAGATGTTAAGTCCTGTACACAGCAGCATCACTCTCATTGAACCAAAAAACCCGGCCAGCATTGCTTGGTTTTTTAGGAAATAAACAACTGGTCAGAGCATTTCTCACTAAACCAAGATGTGGAATCTAGGTCCTTCTCAAGAATGCAGCTGTCTTCCAGAAATCTCCTGACTGCTGGACTACAGGCTCTCTTAGCAATGCTTGTTGTCTGCCCCTTTAGTTGAAATTGGGTCATTGATTCTTGCACTTTTATTTTTTTTTCAGAGTTAAAAAGCAAGTAAGCAAAAGAGAGTGTGAGACTCTCTGGCCTTGTGCCTGAGGAGTCAGGTTTAGACCCCCGTTTCTAGGCAGTTCTATCTTAGCATGTAGACTTCACATCTGTAGAGTTCCCATTTTAGCGTGTGGATTGGTCTCCTAAGAACACATACTTTCCATGCAACTTGTAACTTAAAATTGACCCACATCTTTCCTTTCATGTAAATCTGGAACAGTAAAGTTAAAATTATGTCACCTTGAATTCCCAGTGATAAATGTTATTAGAAACCTTTTGCTTTCAAGCTCCATCTCCGAATGGCTTGTCTAACTTTCATTCTCTCATGAAAGATGCAGCAAACTGAATAATCACGTGTCAGGATTCAGATAGAAAATTTGAAACAGCCGGTGAAGTTTTCACTTCAGTTTGGAGTGGAAAAAGTAGGCAAAGTGATAGAATAATGCAGTTGTTAATAATTTTGTAGCCCGTCTCCCTTTGCTCTAATTCACATTAAAGGGGAGATTAGTCCTTACTCTTGTCTGCAGATTAACAAGTGTTGTCTATGAGTATCTGAGCTTCAGCCAAAACTGGGGTTTATTTCCAGTAGCTGTATGGAGCCCACAGATGCATACTTGGTGATTGCTTTGAAGTGCTTTTTGACTACTTGAAGAAACCAAAGCTGCTGGTTTAAACCTGAACCTTGTTGTTAACCACTGTGGCTTCTGTAGAGAAATCACATGGACCTTGTGAAAACGAATACAGTGCTTAGCTTACCTATCACTTCATTAGCTATAAAGTCCACATGTGGCTATCTGTGGTGTATTCCCCGTGCTGCCCCTTGGAGCAATCCAAAGTTCAGTGTACAATATTCACCTTCATTATTGGTGTTGAAGTAATAGTCTGGGATGTTCCACAAAGCTGCTACTGAACTGAAAGCGTCAGGGAGCTTCTTTAGCAACCAGGGATGTACTCTAAAGATGGATACCAGCATAGGTTTTGCTGGGGGAACTATTGGCCAAACTGGCTGAAAATTGAAACGTGTGCTGTTCCAACATCCAGTTTAGCCTGTTTTGGAGGAAGTGTTTAGAAGTAGTGCTTCCAAATAAAAACTTCATGGTTCAAATTTTTAATACGGTGCTTTAGGTTGAATCGATTTTTCCTTGTCTGCAAAGAGAAATTAAATCTTCATTAGCGAACCAAAACAGTGCTATGAGAAGCAGACATCTTGAATGCACTTTTATTGTCTGAAGAGACTTTGACTTTACCAATTCTCAAAGCTACCCAGTTTTCTGTGAATAAAGACAAATGTCAAGCTGGAACGGGATGTCAAATTCATCAAGGCTGCTAGATTCTTAACTGGATTCTGAAAGGAAGTGAAGCCCTGCAGGTGGTGGGTAGCAACGTTTTGCATGTGTTGTAGCTTGGAGAAGGGCGTACTTTGTACAAGGTAGAGTTGTAAGGTAGATGAGGACTTTATACAGGGGAAATGCAGTGTATGAACGTGGAGGTAGAGATATGGAGATAGGCAGGCAAATATGTGGGCTTGATAACTGGTCTCAGGGCTAAAATAAACAAAGGCTCTGAAACAGAGTGCTTTAATATGTGAAAGCCATGATGGGAAGAAAAGGATTCTTCAGAGAAGTTTTCCTTTATGGAAGACTCATACCTCCATATAGCCAGTTAACATGTAGCAGAGGTGTTTTAATTGGTTTTGACACTTCCCTGACTCTTGTTGTTGTGGTACACCAAATAGGAGTAGAAGGGGAATTTTTAAAAGACATATTTAGCTGTGAAATAGCTAATTTGGGGATACAGCAAAAAAAAAAACCCACTGAAATTTTGTGATACAGTCTCAGAAACTTGCTTTGGTTTACATACCTATGCTACAAGCCGCTCTTCCTGCCCTCTCTTCAGCATGTCTGTCATGTCATGCTGCAATCAATTATTTACAGCAGGAGCCAGGCTAAATAGGTGGGCAGACAAAAGGAAAGGAAAGAAGGACTGTGGGTAGGGCTTGCAGAATAAATTGCATCAGGCCATGAAAGAACTCTGTGGGAGTGTGTCTTGGATTGCACTGATGTCTCCACCTCAGAATCATGTTCCTGAAGGATATTTTCTCCCCAGGGTTTTATGTGCTGACACCTTCCTGGACACTTCTCCTAGTGCAATGAAATCTGATATGCAAAATACCTTTTTAAGACTGTTGCACCTGTATTTGATATAAAAGTGAGTAATAGACTAGGGCTTAGAGCAGAACCCCAGACCTGTATGGTTTGTATTAATATAAAATACTGTACTTAAACTCTGTGTAGAAGCACCTGAATGGAAGCTTTAAATCTTGAAGTAGATTGCTCATACTGAGATCTCTGAACTTCTGCTTTAGGAACTAAGGTGAAGCCAAGCTTGCACCATTTATTAATAATCACAATTCAATATTTACCTTTTGGTATAGGATTAAAGAATAGGACACATTTCTAAGTTACATTTGCAGAGCTGGAATTTAAAATGCTGTCTACTGAATCCAAAGGTTGATTTTTACAAGTTAGCATTCCATTGTGCTTGGACCTGGCTTGATGATTCCTCTGTGGCTTCTGAATACTTCTGTAATAAACATTCTTGAATGTTACCATAAAAATTCAGTTTTAGAAAAGAAAGAAGATATTGGTGTAATAGCATCTGAGATTACAAGATACTTGCAGAAATTTTGCATCCATTAATCTTAATGCAAGCTGATGTATTCTAAAAGCTTTCATGCTTTCAATTAAGTGTATTATTGAGATTTAAGAGTGTTTGGTGCTTGATACAGATAAATATAATATCATTCTCTTTTTAATATAAATAATTGGAATCAAGCTGGTGGACCAAGAGGTGGCATCTCAGCAGGTGCTGTGAAACTCCATAAACCACTAAATGCAGGGTAGAAGGGAAGGGGGGCAGGGTGCTACTCTCTGATTAGCAAGAGTTTGGAAAACACTTTGTGCAAATAGTAGGATTTATGGACATATTTGCTTGATACACTTCAGAGGAAGGAAAACCTGGGGACAGAATACTGTTGGAGGGGTCACTAAGTACCAATTTATAATTGCTTTTAAGGATTTACTAATTGTGGTGTTTGTAAGAGCTGTTTATAGCTCCCCTGCTCTTCAGTGAGAACATCAGAAATGAGATTACTTGAATGATTGTTTTGCATGAAGCAGGACTTTCCGTTTGAAGAAACTCTGTGTTGTGTTGCAGATGGTGGTCATTACTGCCTCTTAGCCTACTGTGTGGAAGTAACTGAGCATGCAGAGTGCATTGGTATAGGATTGATTTCAGTCTCTAAATCTTGCTTTTCAAATAAATACCTAATTCAGGATGCAGATAGGAAGCATACCCCTCTTGACTTTGTTTCTCTGAAGTACTGTACCTGTAGTCCCTGATCCCTGAGGTAGTTCTTGTGAACACTGTTCCTGGGTATATACCCAAAGGTATGAGCAGAGATGCTGTTCATCATTGTGGTCAGACTGGTACAGTGCAAACTTCCAGCTCATAGTTCGTTTTTTGATATCTATTTCTTGTGAAATTGTGCTTTGAAATCAGTTGGTTTATTTCCAGAGAGACAAGGCAATTGTCTTTGGCACACAGGACAACCTTCTGTTCTCAGGTTTGACTGTAAGCAGCTTACAATGCCAAGCACTCTGAGGTGGAGAGACGACACCAGTTCTGGTGAGGACGTAGTTCCTTCTAATCCTTATGGTGCTCGGGTTCCCCGCTTCAGGAATTCTTCCTGCTGTATTCAGCCTCTGTCTCAACCCTGGAGTCAATGCCCAGCAAGAGCAGATAGGTGTGGTGGCTGGAGCAAGCGGCCTGGGAGGAACCAGCCTTTCAGAATGATTCCCCATGGCTCATCCCGGTGCAGAAGAGGTCTGAGGTGCTCCAGCAGGCAGTAGAGGGGGTGAAGGACAGTGTGTTGCCACTTGCTTGTGTTCATTCTTGCCCGTGGGTGCTACCTTTTCTTCAGGCTGACGGCCACTGTTGAGAGGTAAGCCAGAGAAGGGTTCTGGCCTGTTTATCACCAAGCAGGGACCACTCTGTAGCAAGCCTCAGGTATCTCCGTGGTGCTAGGCTGCTGCAGTTAGTGCAGAAAATTTTAAAGTGGTTTTTTTTTTTTTCTTGTATTGGTTTGGGGTTTTTAATTGATCTGAATTTAAGGTGTTTGGTTTTAGGTCAAGAAAATCTAAGATAATAATACGCCTAAAGTTCTTTCAGTTAATTAAAATTTGGGAAAGCCAGTTACCAGCCTTATCCTGCAAATTGTTGGTTTGCAAATCATCCATTTCTCTTGGTAAGAATATTTATTTCACAGTCATTGCTCAAAATTTTATTGGGATATTTGTGCTTCTTTGCATTTGTCAAAAAGCACAGAGGAAGCAGTTGCTTTATATTCCTAATGTGACAATTTGTGCTGTTTTCAAGAGCATTACTGGCTAAGGGTGTGGGAGATCTGCTGCTGAAAATAAGTGAGATGATTTCCTCAGAAGTAAGAAATGTCAGAAAAGATGTAGAAAGTTCTTGTGATTCTGTAAGTGAAGTGAAACCGTTAATTAGCCCTCTTAAGTTCTATTTATTTATAATAATGGATTTCTAACTAAGATGTCTATGCAGTCTGCTTCTGTTCATGCCTGACTTGTAAATATTCAGTGCGTTGCTTAATAGAAGTTTTTCTTTTGAATTCCAGCCTCTGGTCCCTTTGGAATTTGCATCAACTGCCTTGCATCAACTGACAGGGATTTTTCCAGATATCCCTTCAAAGCTATTTTCCTGGTTCTGCTTCTCTCAGCAGACTTTATCTCCTAGTGATATTAAAGATTGAATTGCAGTGCTGTTGAATGTCAAACAGCCATGGCATTGAAACTGCTGCTGTTCCCATCACTGCAGGAATTTAATGTATGGCTTTGGCAGACTACGTAAGGAACTGAGCTTTGGTCACCATAAACAAAGATGTGAAGGTATCAATTTTGTCTTTTTGTTTTCAGAGGGTCCATATGGAATATTTGCTGGCAGAGATGCCTCCAGGGGACTAGCAACTTTCTGTCTAGATAAAGATGCACTCAGAGATGAATATGATGACCTATCGGACTTAAATGCTGTACAGATGGAAAGTGTAAGAGAGTGGGAAATGCAATTTAAAGGTAAATTCTCAAATTATCAGCTTAAGGAAATGCTTTTAATAAAAATGACTGATTTGGGCTTGGGGAAGCTTTTAAAGAGATGTTGACAGTAGTATTATCACAGAATATGCTGAGTAGGAAGGGTCCCCCAAGGATCCTCGATTTCAACTCTTAGCCCTGCACAGGACCATCCCCAAGAATCCCACCCTGTGCCTTAGAGCATTGTCCAAACGCTTCTTGAACCATGTCAGACTTGTGCTGTGACCCTGGGGAGTCTGTTCCAGTGCCCAACCACCCTCTGGGTGAAGAATCTTTCTCTAGTACCCAACCTAAACCTCCCCTGACAACACTTGAGGGTTGTGTCACTGGTCACCACAGAGAAGTGTCTGCCCCTCCTTGTCCCCTCATGAGGCAGTTGTAGACTGAAGCGAGGTCCCCCCCTAATGTGTGTGCAATGTAACTTAGTTAAGAAAAGACCAGGGATTTCAGGCCTTTCTTCCACAAAGAGGCTTTCACTATATTTTACTAGAGCTTTTTTAACTTTTTAATTTTATACAAGAAAACTGTTCTCTTACCTCTTCAGCACAGAATTTCACCCTCAGATCTCATCAGCTTAGTTGGTGGAACTCCCGCTTGAGGTTGTTGGCTTTAAATGCCATGGAATTATCAGTAGGACTAAGAATTGTTTTAACATAAAGGGTTGAACGAGCTTGTCTTGAAATAATTTCTGACAAATACGGAAGTATGCTTCTGGAGGGAGGGGGAATCATTTTTCACACTAATTGAAATCAAAACAGGCTGAAGGATTGAAGAGCAGCAGTTTTTAGCCCTGGGGTGATAAATCTTGCCTGATCAGCTGGAGGAGAATGGAAACAAAGTACTTAAAGAAAGTAATGGTAGAAAGATTGCTTTAGGAGGCCGAGCTTGCTGCTAAATTACCATCAATTTCAGTGATTGAGATTTAGAACTGTAGCGTGTAGGAGAAAAAGTGATTTTGCAGTAGTGTGGGCTAGCAAGCAAATGCAGCTGTATTTAATTGTAATGGAATCATAAATCTCTTTCAGAAAAATATGACTACGTAGGTAGACTCCTAAAACCAGGGGAAGAACCATCAGAATACACAGATGAGGAAGATACCAAGGATCACACTAAACAGGAATGAACTTTGTAAACACCAAAGTCAGGGGCCTTCGGAACTGCAACCTCTTATTCCCCATCACAGAATGTCCTGCATCTTTGGGTACAGTTCATCTGCTGCGAAAAAACATTCAACAGGTTTTGTACAAGGAAAATAATATACTCACAAAATGAAGATTTGAATACTAGACATTCTTTGTGCTGCCAAATTTTTTGTTGCAGTTTATTTGTAATGTCTGGTTAGGCTTCGTTAGTGAAGAGGGGCCAGGGATTTAAAGGCAAAAATGCTATTCCTTTTTCTCAGTAAGCTGAAGCCTTCAACTAGTGTATCTTACAAGCTCTCTAAAAGATGTGAGTCTTCAAGCTCAGAGGAAGGTTTGAATCTTGTTTCGTGTGTGTCTTCTCCTTCAGCATTAAAGAAAGATGTACTCATCCACATCAGCATCAGTAGGTTAGACTACTGAAGCCGGTGTTAAAAATGTGAATTTCCAATTTTGTTTTGTATGTGGGCCTTAGTAGCCCGGCAGAATACTTCAGTTCTCTAAGAGAAGTCCATGTAGATTAGGATGGGGATAAAATTCATCCTTTTCTCAAAAGGATTGGGTAAAAAAGTTTCTTCTGCAACAACTATTATCTGAAGCCTGCCTCTCCCCCTTTTTCCCATCCTCTAAATCAAATCAGATATTAATTGTGCCTTATTTCGCTTACATAGACTTGAATTGTTTTAAGGGACAGCCCCCAAATTGCGGTTTCATAGTCACTACAAGCAGCAGTGAGACTGAATTGGAATGTTCTGTTGACTGGAAAACCTTGATGTCATTCTGTGTATAGAATGTAAAAGAGGAGTACTCAGTGTTACTGCCATATGTTAATACTACATATACTTAAATTAGCATTGTGATGGCCAAATGCATACTCCCATGCTTCTTTTTAATGAATTACAAACACACAAAAAAAGTCTCCCTTCCTCCTCTTCCAGAAGCTGCCTAACTTTTGGGAGCATAGCCTTCACACCCCCGTAGAGTGAAGGGGCGTTGCGCGTGTGTCTGTGTGTGTGTCTGTCTGAATGCAAGACTTGGGAGGGATTGTTTCTGCAGATATTGTAAATACGAGTACCATTTTAATAAAGCATGTACAATACCACATGTGCTGTCAGACTCTGTGTAGAAGCTGTTAAGCAGAGCTGGAATATGATGCAATAAAAAGGCGAAGAAATCTTGGCTAGATGAAGCAGCCACCACTATTAATACTGCTCCTTGTCCTGCTGGAGTTATTCTCCCTTTCAGTTCCCAGCTGTTGAGGAATCTTGAAGACTTACTCAGGTAAGCTGTATTTAAGAGACTAAACCTATGCCAGTGAATTTGTGGTGGGGGAAAAAGTTACATAAATAAAGCACTTTAGGATCTGAGTGTAATGTAGAGTATAAGGAATATGTCTCATGGTATTAACAGGACAAGAACAGCAGCATCATGGCTTATGTTTGTACCTCTGCTTGCAGATTTCACCTGTGCTAAGTCTACAGTAACAATTTATATATATACATTCTGTTGAACTGTAAACTCTGAACTTCCAGGGATGACTACTTTTTTTATTCCTATTTGACTGAAAGAGATTCATATTGATGTAAATGAAATGAATAAACAAAAACTCCTCCGTGGAATCGTGTGTAACTCACGTGTCCTAGAAGGCAGGTTGAATTCTTTTTCTTGCATCTCCAGCCTTGGAATAGAATCCTTTTAGCATGGAAGTAACAGAAATGGAGCTGTTTCTCCATAGAAGTTGTGTTCGCAGGCTCCTGTACAGGCTGGATGCTCCTGGGAGGTGTGAATTCAGTAAGCGCTGGCTTCTGCTTGAGTCACGTCCTTATAAGCTGAGCAATGGTGCAGTGTCCAGGCTTGGATTGAGTGTCTGCTAATCATCTAACTCTGCTGCAATGTTGGCCATGCTGCTGTAACTAACCACAGAAATATGTGGTTTAGATGGAACAGTGGGAACTAAGGATAAATAAAAGCTTCCTTGCATAGGACAGGGGCTGGGAGTAATTAAACACCAGTTCTATATCTGGATGCTTCACTAGAGAATATTTTTAAGTAAGTGTCACTATAAAAGGTTTTACACTACATTTACAGTATGCCTTTCACTTTTAGCTACTGCACAGCTGCTGCACCTCATCATGGCACCCATGATACTTGTCTAGCTGTGGAACAAGAAAAGGCAGCTTGCCCAACTCTCCCTTAGGACAATCAGATAAGTTGTTTTTCCCCAGGCTTCCATGTGAAAATACATGTATGTGTTACAGCTTCTACTACACAGAGTCATAGCTGGAGGTTCTTGACACTTGTGTGAGTTTCTCTGCTCTTCACTCAGTGCAACTGTTGGTATTGCTACATCTGGCACTGCTGTAGCATTAACTGTTCCTCACGCTTGTATCTGCTTGATGGACCAACTTCCTACTGGAGAAAGGTGATTTTTGAAGGAAGAGTAGTTTCGCATCTGCTGTGACTTACAATCCAAGTGCAGTCTTTTCCTTTCCCTTGCTGTCAGAAAAGCAGTGAAGTTTAATCACAGTGAAGTTACATGTAGTTCTGTTGTTGTTTTAAAATTGCTTTAGAAGGACAATGCTTAAAATTTAACTTTTAGGATTAGCTGAACAACAAGATGGGTAAAGGGTGAGTTTTGCTTTGAGGCACCTTAGTGGTAACTATAAAGAATACAAAACTTGTCCCATGGCAGCAGAACGTCACATAGACTGAATTTTGATGTCTAGTGGATTTAAATTAACCTCATCCATCCTACATACAAAGTCACTAGTGATCTAAAGCTGACAACCTAAAAAAAGTGCTTTAAAGCACACTGTAGCTTTCATATTTATAAAAAGTTGACACACACAAAGCATAATTTAGCATAACATCAGCTCCATCCAGACTTTAGTGCAATTATTATAATAATTTGATGGAGGTGTTCAACCTTGGAACATTTGTGTCAATCACTTGGTCAAAATTCACTGTTAAGTAAAATGACAGGTTGATACTGTGTTAAATTTTGTTTAAGCAACATGAGGGTCTTGATGGAAGAATTTCTCATCTTCAGAAGCAAAATACATTTCCATTTTAATATATGACTTGTTTTCCTAGGCTAGACTTGGTGTTAAATTAGTTTTAGTCATCATTTGTTTTGACACTTCTGTCTCATTTTGTGCACCGCTTCCCAAAAATGCTTCATTTTGGCAGGAGATATATTTTTCAAACCTCCTTGGTTTAAAAAAAAAAAGGCACCATGTTGTTACTTGATTTGAACATTTTGAATTTCCAGTGAGGACTGCAGAATTATCTCACATGCTTGTACTTGTTTGTATCTTTTTACTGAGCTAGATCTACTTTTCCTTGACTGAGGTTTAAATTTTCTATCATTCAGAGTTGGGCACAGCATATAAAATCAGTTTGGCATTCTGCTGTTGATGTTGTTTCACTTTGAATATCTCAGTTCCAAGCTATTTTCTAACTTTTTTTTTCTTTCTGCAAAATCAGTTTGATTTTGCTGTCTTCACTGTAAAAGGCAGGGAGCAATTAAACTTTTCATAGGCCTTGTTTGAGTCTGTTTGACAATACAGTAAGAGTTTGTTGGGTTTTATTTCCTCTAGGAAGAGGTACTATTCCTCTGTATGGAATAGTACAAAAGATTTGGCTATTTATTCCCTTCCTCCTTAACACGAGTAATAATGTAACTCTGGCCTTGCAGACTGACTTACACGTGGAAAGCAAATCCTTCTGGCTTCTAATTTATGGTTAAAGTTAAATGTTTCTTAACAGGTGCTCACAGATTGGGCTTAAGCTTGCTTTGACAGAACCTGTGTGCCAGGGTTGGCTGAAATGCAGGTGAAGGGTTGTTTACCTGAAACCCCAAAAGCACAGAGGCTGCACACAGCAGAGAAGAAAACTCTTGAGGTGACAGATCCAGCCTGGTGTAGCTGTGGGCTTTGTCAGGAAGAGATCCTCAGCTACTCCTGTGTCCTCTCTGCCTGGAGCCGAGGGAGTGTCGTTTGTCACCTCAGCAGTGCCTGAAGCAAAGGCTGCAGCATGGAGGCTGCTGTGAATACAAACTGTTTTCCATCCATTCTAATGCTGTATCTCCCACAGAAATTCAAGTCCCTGTTAAAAAAACAGGCTACTGCTGCTCACTGTAGGAAAACATTATCAGGTCTCCAACAGGAACAAGAGCCAGCTTGAGTCTTCCCTTTTAAAAAGCTGTTAGAATCCAGTATTTTGAGCATGACGAAAATCAGTTTTTAGGCAGGGTAGTGTTTTGAAGTGTTTGTATGGTTATTTGTCAACAGAAGAAACAAAGAAAAACCTAGAAACTCTTCAGTAAGCACATGGGAGTATTTTTAGACAAGGTCCAAGACTTGCAAAGTGGTCAGTCATAGACCACTGTTAGAACACAACTAGTCTTAAGACATAGTTAAGGTTGGAATAAGTGAACGTAAGAGGCATGAGAACTTTGATACACATCAAAGTTACAGCCCTGCAACAAGGTCCATCACTTACTGAGGTGATGAACCACTTGAAGCCAGACAGTGAAACAAGCAGCAATGTAAGGATTGTTTTTCCCACCTATCTGCAAGGGAAGAGAGGGAAGATTCAAGCCCATGGGAAGTGAAAGGGGCATTCCTGAGAGGCAGCCAGAGCTGTGGATGGGCTTGGGTGGAGTTTCTGTCCAGGTCCCTAAAGGGACATTGCACGAGCAGCTCTAGAGGTCAGCAGGTGAAGTATTCACTCTCCTTGCCTTCCCCCACATTTATCATTCGCTTCTCGTATTTTTGACAGATACCCAATCCTATGCCAAAAATAAATCCATATTGATCTTGCAGAAAGCTGGCTCACATTCCAAGAAGCACTTCTACCTCTAACAGGCTGGGTTTTCCCTCAGTGCAGCAGAAACTCCCATGCAAATCTCCAGCCTTATACTCTTTCAAGCTTTTTTTCTTCACACTTTTTGGGGGAAAAAAGTTGATATACAACACTATAAGGGTTTTTTGTTGTTTTTATAAAATTTTTCAAGATATCACAAAATTACACACACTAAAAGCTTAATCTGCACATTTTCCAATGAAAAATTGAAATATCTTAAATTTATTACTTGTATATACAATTTCAATCCAAATTTACATTCGCATCATTTTCATGGGTAGCAAAAGGCATGGATCAAACACAGGATTGAGATGTGTCACTTCAGCATATTTATAGGATATTTACTTAAAATCTTGGTATGTATTCATTTAAATTTATTTAGAACAGGCCACTGACAAAAGGCTGAATTTTGTGCTGAAATGGTATTATCTGTGGGGAAGGTCACTGCTACCATCCACTCCTTTCAATGCAAACCTCCATCATTTGTTTCAGTGAGATTCACAGGACAATGAAAAATTCATTATAACTTTTGAGAGCTGATAGTTTAGAGCTCCATCCATGGCTGTGCAGTCAGTTTAAGGCATCTGTGCTCAACATCACTTTTTAACTTTAAAAGTTAACTGAAGTAATTCTGCAGTTAACTAATAAAAAGCTGGAATTCCTCTCACCTACGCCTGGAAAAGAAGTTATTCACTTGGTTCTTCTTGAGTCTTTAAAAACAAAGTAATGAAGTTAATAAGACATGACAGGTTATAAACATCCCACTCATTCAGCTACAAAAATGGGTTTGTATTTGAATAACTTAGATTCAGTGAAATTGTCTTTAGACCTGTTTGAAATCATTTAGGCTTAGCGAGCACAATTTAAGCAGAACTTCATTCAGATATTGCAAAATAAAGCAAATAAAAATTAAAATTTACAAGGAACACTTTGTTTCCCTCCAAACTAATTATTACTTGAAATATGGAGAAAAAAAAAAATTGAAAATTATGCCTCTCCTGCTAGAGTTCATAATTGTAAGAGAATTCAAATGAAGACACCTTTCAAGCCCAGAGTATGAATAGTTGGCTATTTTAACAATCTGCACAAACTGTAGGTACTGAATGTTAATTTAAGACACTATGAAATCAAAAGCTCAGTTTTCCCCTGTAGTTTTCTGTTGCTTTAGTTATTAAAGAACCAGTACTGAAGGAAATACCTGCAAAACTATCCCAGTTAAGTCCACTCAAACTCCATACTTAATAAAATACTAACTATGGAGACCCTGAAAAAAATAGAAACTATATCTTTAAGTAGAATCCAGAAATGCAGTTTCATATACAGCTGCATGTTCTCGAGTGTGCTTTTGCAGAAAAACATACTTTTTGATAGTTAGCTTTGAAAGCAAACCAATCACATAGATCCTTCCTTTCCATTTAATATTCTACATATAATGTCATCTCTTTTGCTTTGGTAGAATACAAATAATGGGGAAATACGGGTAAGGAAAGCACAGTAAATAACATGGGTATATATCATACCTTTTTTAAGAAATCTGAGCTGAAATGTAAGGCATCCCTCCAAGTATTTTTTGCATATGCAAGGAATGCAGTTCTTTGTAAACAAAAGCTTGAGGAAAGCAATACTGAAGCCAAAGAATCTTCCCTAGGATCCCTCCAATGATCCCATAACCAAGAGCAACTCTCCTAGGGCAAGTGTTTTGGAACTAAATCCTGTGAAAAAGAGAATCCCATCCTTTGCCTTTCCATACATTTTCAATCATGTGGTAGAGATTGCTTTGCCTTGAAGATCTCCAGATTAGGAGAGTGATGCCAAAGTTGATTCTCAGGGCCACGAGCTCATCCAAAGTCTATTTTTCTGGTACATCACTCTCTATAGATTTTGTGGCAGCATTGCTGCAGCCCACGGAGGCTTGCACGGTATTCCCACAGGAAACGCTTCCCAGCGGCCGGGACTGACAGGCAGCGGTGGGTTTGGTGGTGGAAAGTGTTTTAGAAGAGTTAGACTGATGTCTGCGATGACCTGAATCCTCACCTGATCTCCTCCTGCCAGATTCTTCACCAAGAGGAGGCTGAAAATGAACAGGGACAATCTGTTACGTGTTTTGCCACAAAGCCAGGTATTTTTGCCTTTCCACAGACTTGTAGGACTGAAAGGATTAGGCCCTTAGGATTTATCATGCTGCCTTTTCATGAAATCCAGTGCTGCTCTCGGATTACCTTGCAGCGAAAATGTTAGTACACCAAACATTATTTAAAACGGGCATTGAAACTTACATCCACCCTGAAGTCCTCCAGTCTCTTAAATTTACTCAGGTACTCTTGCAGTTTGGGGTCAACAGCTGGAGTCTTGTGCTGAGAGTATTTTAGGTAAGCCCAAAATTTTTCCAGTCCATACAGCTGACCTAGTAACAGAAAAAGATAATTTTACCACTTTACAAAGGTCAAACTTAATTAAAAACTTAATTATTCACTGGTAACTGTAAGAGAACTGAAAAGAAAAGGAATATGAATAAAAGCTGTTATTGGTCAGTTAACAAGTCAGTACCAAGGAATTGGTATTATCTTCAGCTAATGTTACCACGGTGTGAGCAGTGACAAGCCTGTGATAATTACCAGCTTCATAGTCCCTCTTTGTTTCTTGTTGGAAATCCTCGAATATTTCTTTCCTGAATTTCTTTTCTAGGCCATAGCTGTAAAATCTGAACAAGCATTCCAAGCCGTACCTGGAACAGAACAGAGAGGTACAAAAATCAACCTTGTCTCTTTGGCTCAGAGAAATAGAGGTGGGGGAACTGGGTGGAAGGAAGGGAATTATATCCAAGAGCTGAAGGGCAGTGACAATTTCCTTTGTGCTCATTTTTATGGTATTTTGGTAAGGCAAGAACCAGTTTGAACAAGTAAAATGAGGTTAAGAATGTCTTCACCTATGGAAGGAAGAATCTTAGGAGTGTTAGTAGAGAACTGACTCGGCATGGTCAACAAGTTACAGGATTTTGTAAAATTCACAACTGATTACAGGTCAGGAAATGCTGTACCTTTAGCTATTCATCTGCAAATCACAAATGTATATGGATTTTTACTATTAAAGTAACTTAGACACACTGCTATTTTCAAGATTTACAAAAAGGCAAAGCCAGTACTAAAAATGTTCACTGAAGATAAATGTAAACTTCACAGTCATTAAAAGGAGTGGTAAGGCCTCAGGAAAAAATACCTGTAGTGTTCTTTTGCATCCTCTAGAGCAAGCTGTTTGAATTCGTCATACATTTTCTTGTTGAAGTGATCTCTCAGAAAAAAGGACCAGAAACGAAAAAGTGTGTTCATTTCTTGGGACTGGCCAATTCCCAACCGTTTCCTCTCTGGAAGAAAAAAAGAAAGGGAAGAACAAAACCACTATTTTAAGTTTTCACCAAAATATTTTAAAGTGCCTTGCCTTTAGTAAAAAACACACCACATCTGGTAACTTCAGTTCAAATTTGAGTGTAATTTTTTTGTCAGGGAATGTAAAGTTAAATGGCGAGCAGAATTCCTAAAACAGAAGCACCAAATAATATTTGCTTGCCTTTCCCAAGAAAAATTAAGGATGAAGAACAACGTGAAGAAAACTGGTATCAGACAACACCTGGAAACTTCTACCCGGAATTTTAGGAAGTGCATGGAGCAGCTTACCCGTTAAACACCTCCGGCGGTATTTGTGGTACACCTGCTGTGTAAAGCCATTTTCCTTTAACAGTTCGTGAGATGGGTGCTGGAATTTGGGAAGAGAATTTGGAGTACAGCCGTAACCTGCCAGTGGAGCTCCTTCTGAAGGAGAGGCATTGGAACTGCTGGAGAAAAAAAACATATTTCTGACCTATAAACAGAGCTTTTCTGCACAGTTTTCACCCACCCTGATCTACGCAAAAGCTGTAGTACGGTCACCTGGTGGCTGCTGCAGTGCATCTGGGTTTGGGTGCACGGCAAGAAAATCAGATTTTGTGCTAATATGTCAAAAACAGAGGCAGTTTTGGACAATGATAATTAAACATTACTGATTTTATGGTCATGCCTGATTTTTAATGATCACTGAAGTGAGTATCAGTGCCTCAAGTACCGCTGCTGTATCGTGGATCAAACAACACTGTGAACACCAGTCTGCCCAGCTTGTTTCCAGACAGCCTTGTATTCCATATTTTTGTCTTTCTTGATCATTCTTTTCTTGCTTCCATTGTATTTATAAATTGCCTTTTATACCCTGTTTCTGCATTAGCAGCGAGAACTACCTGCAAATAAATTCTGAGTAACAACAACAACATTTACCTCACAGAGGAAGTTCTTGGCCTGTGGTCTCTGGAATCCATCACCCAACCAACATGGCATTCCAAGGGAGGATTTGTACTGTGGCGCGTTTTTCTTTTTCTTGGAGTCTAAGAAAGTAAATGAAGGATTTATTTCCCTAATTTGACTTCACTCATTCTCTCCCACTTAAAACAGAGATCTAAAAGTTTTATCTTCCGTTATCTAACAAGTTATAAAGTCACAAGACCACGGTTTCATAACCTGAAGATTAGTCTTATGTAACTAACCAAATATCTTAAACACTACGCTTCTTTTAGTAAGGACTTCCAAGGAAGAAGACTTGAAAAGCATTTAATAGAAATTAAAAAGTGAATATGGTAAATATTTTGGAGAGTAACAACAGGAGAACAAGCATTTAATTTTTTGCCTTTCAATTCTTGTTAAACTGTATGCACAAACATGAGTTTTGTAGGCTTTTGTCTTTTTTTTTTTTTTAATATGTTTTTCCATTTACCTTTACATCAAAGGATCGTGCTTCTTTAACAACAGGGTAGAACCTGGGTGTTTTGTTGGGATCCTGGAGCCTTGGGGTGCGAGGTGTTCGTGGGATAAAGCCAGGGTGGAAACGGGGGGAATCTGGGACTGCTGTTGGCAGTGATCGAGCCATTCCTGCTGTTGGAGGTACTTCAGTAATTAGGAAATTACAGGCCAGCTCCTCTGCTAAATATGGAGGCAGAAAGGAGAAAGTGAGGTGATTTTACTGAGCGACTTTAGAGATGCTATTAGCATGTCACCCAGTAAATGTTAATAGTACTACTTCTATCAGAAACACCTCAAGAGATAAGATTTGGACGTTGAGACTGCTCAGTAATGTTAGGATAGAAGTAATTAAATCTTCTAATCTCATTTCCTTCCATCCCTGTATACCACAAAAGCGCTGGTTTCCATAAAATGTTTCACAGCTTCAGTGTAACTTTACACGTTGTAAATTCCAAGTCACACAAAGAGCACCTGGTGCTGGTGGATAGTGACAACAAAGCAGAACAAGTGCCAGCTTCTTGTCATTCAACTGAAACCATGCTACCCACGAACAGTTGGCAATTTGAAAAATTAGCAAAGAAAAAGCCCCCTCAGACTGCTGACAGAACCAAAATTAAAATACTGCACAGGCAGAAAGAATCAAAACACCTACAGAGTTGTTCTTTATTACAGAGATTCTAAAAAACAAATACTTTCCTACTTACCTTTCTGTAACCCTCGAGGTCCTGGAGGAACTTCTTGGGCTGGATCAGCAGTTTGTGGTGCAAGACTAACAAATTCGTCCTTATTAATGAAGTTTAGCTTCTTAAAGTTCTCAATCTCTTGCTGAATTAGAGAAAGCAAATTGTAAATGCAAAGCAGGGTAATAGATACCACCCTGAGAAACAGATGCATTTCATGAAGAGAAAATAAGCCAGGACTGACAGACAAGTACCCACACACCTGTCTCAGGTGGGACTTGTGCATGCTGTGTGTGAAAAATCTTGGCAAATCATTGTCAAGTCCGTAACAGCAACAAAAAAGAAAATATTCTCTCTTGCAGTTTGGTATTTCTCACTGTCCTCTTCATGTTTGCTGGTTTTCTTGGTCTATTTATTCCATATTCTAAATTCTACCTTTATTTCTTGCTCTTATTCTCAACATCCATTTCCACCTTTGTTGGCTTGCTTTTGTATGGACATGCTTCATTTGTCCATGAAGTCACTACCCCCTCTTTGGGCACAGATGAAGCCCCTTTACCTCACCACTCAGTGTTTAGGTAACTTCATTCCAACTATTGTTCTAACAAACTACAAGGCAAACAGAACCTTAATATAAAACTACTTTAAAATGACTGTATAACTTTCATTATCTCCTGTCAGACACATGCCCCCTTCCTCTCTGGGTAGGGGTATGCAGTTGTTATGAAACAAACTATTCATAGAACAAGAAAACATTGGAAAACTTGAACCATCTCCAAAATGTTACAAAAAATATTCATCCAGTGGTTGTGGTCAAGCCTGTGGCATGAAAAACTTTGGGTCTGATTTCAACTCTAAAGACAATTCAGTAGACCTGCAAATTACTGTCACTTTTCTGTAGCATTTTACAACTACATAGCAGAAGGCTGTAATTAATTTGGGAACTGTTTGGACAGACATGGTTTTCAGGTCAAAAAATTAAAGAGAATTACCTTCATCATGGCATCATTTTCACTCTGATCCATCCACAAATCCTGTTCATAGTAGTACAAGCCATCGTTAATGACTTTAGCAAGTTCTGATGTAATTTTTGCACGGCACACACGGTTGCCAGCACGGTCTCCACAAGGATGTTTTTTCACATATGGTGGTGTCTGTGTTACAATCAAAATCTTGTTTACATCCTGATCATCAATTTCATAATCAGAATCGCTATCTGACCAATCAGTAAATTTATTCTTCCGACACTGATTTTGTTCCATCTCTTCATCAAACAAAAATTCAAGTTCTTCCTGTTCTTGTTCCTCGGGAGGTGGGGGTGGCTGGTGTTGATCTGGTGTTTGATCAGGTACAGGAACAGTCTCCTGAGTTGGAAAAGGTTTTATATTTGAGTTGGATAATGATTCCCCAAACTGTATTGCATTCTCAAGAATCACATAGGTTAAGATGTTTAAAACCTTGGTTTACAAGTGTAACCTCAAAGTTGGTCCATTTGCATTTATTTAAACATAACTTAAAGGGTTTTGATTTTACCTTTAGCTTGACAGTGGATGCACGATGCCTCTTCTTCACTTCTATCCAAGGCTCAGAGTCCAAATCAGGCAAACTTGTAGACAGTCCTTTAGACATTGTCTGAAAATTACTTGTTTCAGCATTTTCCTTTGGACTCAGTGGGCTTCCCACTCTTGGAGAACTTGGTGCAGACTCTAGCAGTAGAAAACAGCAGTTCAGTTCCTGTTGTGAATTGTTTTGGTTTTATTTTGCTTGTTTTTCAATTGTTTCACTGGTCTTTATTTTAACCACAGCTACCATTTTTCTACTTCTATGGATAACTCTAACACTGATCAAAGAATTTCTTTTCATTTTTAAGAGACTGCTTTTCACAGTTCACTCAACATTTCAGAATAAAATCAGTTCTAAGAACTTATTTCCATGGAAAGTTTCTTCATAGGCTGTGAGACATGACATTTGTTGAGGAGAAAAAAAAGCACAGCGTCATTAGGATCGTGTTTTCTCCACATCATTCTCTAGCTCTGTGGATGGGTGCCTAACTCCATCTTCATTCTTCCCATTTAATTTCAGCCAACATTTTAGCAAAGGATTTCCTTGCCAAGGGTTGTCAGCAAACAAATCCGTCTCCCTATTAATAATGTGAATGAGTTTCACATCCAAAACAAGGAGGCACCACATAAAGAGTGAACTTTCAGCTGCCACAAAAATGAAGCAGATTTTAGGACTAGTTTAAAATTATAATTACTAATTCCACAGGACTGTAGTCCACCATTCTATATTCTGGAGAATGGTCACAGCCATAACACACAAGAGACATTTTTATCTACTTCACATCAGCCATGTGACTTGGCAAGTGCAAAGCTGGCATGCAGAGCAGCTGAATAAACCGTTACCAAAAGTACAACTTCTATTATGAAATCAGCATCAGGAGGCAAATTTCCTAAGCTAGACAGACAGCACTAAACTTATGTTTCTGTAAAATAAATCCTTTACCAGTATGTGAGCCAAAAGTTTGGCCTGGTATGAATTCTGGACAATTGATGAGCTGAGAAAAGTCAGTTGGAGGCAGGTTGCATGGAGGAGGACCTGGAATTGGCCACTTTTCTGGATCAACCCTTTTTCTTAGTTTCTGATCCACAGTTTCAACTTCTGTACTGTCCTTTAGGGCCTGTGTGACAAGCATAACATTAAAAACTACCAAAATAAAGAAAAAAACCCCACCAGCTTGGCCACTTATAGCCTCTTTATAGAATCCTTGTCATTACAAACAGAAAATTTTCTTAACTTCATAGCACTGCCTTTAAATGGCAGCACAGAATTAACCAAGCAACTTTTCAAACACATGCTTCTGAATGATTTTACCTCCAAAATGAGTGCAGCATTCGTAGTCAGAGCTTGCATGCGACGGAAACTGGCGATCAGTGACACAGGCAGAAATCCTTGTTGGTCCATCTTTCTCCTTAGAAAGAAGTCTCTTTCCAAATTTTCTGTGCTGAAATAATACTCACTGCAGAACGAAACATACAAACCTGAGTTTATTCTACTGTTAAAGAAAATCCTGAAGTAGCAACCTAGATTCCTTGTTAAAGTCTTCCATTAAAAAAACAGAGTGTATTTGGACATCAACAAAATCAGTCTTCGACAGCTGTATCACTACAGAAGGCCCACAGAGCAGCAAGCGTGCTCATAGCTTAACACAGACTTATGACTCAGTACAGCACAGAGGGGTAAAAATCAAAGCCTTGTTACATTTGCACAACCAAAAACTATGCTCCAGTTTTCCTTCACCCACCTCCTCCCTCATTACTTACATGGACAGAAGGGAACAACATTGTCTTGGCCTCCATACGGATGAAGGACAAGCACTGCTTACAGTCAGGGCATTAAGTTATGTCCCACACAGCAGTATCAGTTCATCCTGAACTGCATCTTTTATTGTCCCAGTCTCCAGTGCATTGGAAGGCTTAAGTATCCTATCTGAGTGTGGAGGCACAGATATATACTCTGAATCATCAAGCATGCTTGTGGGAAGATGAGAAAACAAAACCAGTAATGTTGTATTTGGCATGAAACTGTACCAAAAAGGCACGACAGTTCATGGAGAAAAGAAAGTCTTACAGAATAGATGATGTTTAGTGGATAAAGAAGGACATTTCAGGAATCTGGTAATACCACAGAGATGAGGGACAAACAGCAGAAAGACAAATCTTCAACAATGAAGCTGCTCTAGGAAGTAATCCAGGTGTCAAGATGTTTTATACTTAGTGAAGACAAAAAGTAAGGCATTCAAATCATGATCTGTCACACAGAGCAAGGGAATGAGAAAACGTCCTATGAAAAGGAATGGAAATCCCCCTCAGTTTAATCAGGACCACTGAAATCTGGGCCTGTCATAGAGCTTACACATCATACCATGATTTTGCACACTACATCCAAGGAATACTAACCCTTCATAGCGTTCAGAAAAACACAGGTAGGGAAAGACTTAACAGAAAGCAGCTAAAATTCTATTACAAAAACAGAGGGAGTGCAAAAAGAAAATGAGAGGGTATTAAAATGCTGAGGAAAAAAGCTGCACATGCAAATGTAAATATAGATCATTCTAATTTCAACAAAGTATAAAACACTAAGTCTCTCCACTGAAGCTGGGATCAAGACCAAAGTCTCCAAGAGCAGGGCACTCTGATGCCATCACTGACCCAAGCAGCGCCTGGATACCATTTTTTTCTCCAATTTTTTGTAGCTGAAGAAATTGAAGCAAAAGCTGGCTCTATGAAACACACGGAATCACACACAGAATATTCTGAGCTGGAAGGGACCCCCAGGGATCCTCAAGGCCAACTCCCAAGTGGATGGCCCAGGCGGGGATCGAACCTGTGACCCCGGTGTTACCAGCACCGTGCTCTGACCAACACTCAGCTCCAAGACAGAATGAATTTAAAGTCTCAATGCTGGACAAGACAGGACAAATGGAAACACTGCTATTAAGTCAAAGCAAACAGAGGAGACAACAAGACTTTTGGAGAGTTAAGCTCTTACTCAGAGCCAAGTATGATCAATGAAGCAACTGGGCACAAAGAGGAAGTTTCTTTCAAGAATATCCTGTCTACTGTTCTGAGCTGCTATGTTCCTTTTCTCCTCCCAGTCTAGAAGACAAGCAGGCACAAATGCCATATACCAACATTTTACTACTGTTACCTTTACAATCATACAGTAAAGGTAAAATCCTGTAACGATTCACCTAGTTAAAAATTCCACAAGCAGAAATGGACAATGACTGAACCTGACTCAAACTGCCTCACTTGATGTCCATCACTCTAGAAAAAGGAATGTGAAAGACCATTAATGATAAATGAAGACAATGCACAAGTTTGCTCCAAGTAGAGGGACAAACTTAAACGCACACACCTCCTCCAGCTTTTCTCTTCTTCCTTTTCCTCAGAGTCCCCTTACTTATTCTTGAGTTGATATTTGAACTTTTATTTATCTATTTTCTAAAGCAAGAGGACTTTTAAATAGAGTTCTGCTGCATGTTGCAGAATGAGGAGCTGCTAAGCACTGAAACTCTTCAGGCTGGCAACTTCAGCCTGGAATTAATGACATAGAAGATCTTTTTGAATGTAATACAAATATTACTCTCTTGTAAATCAAGCTGGTTCTTGGGACAGGCATAAACTGCTTGATAGCAGTGTGGTTCTTCCTGTAATTGCACATCAACTCAGTTGGAACTGTCTCCAAGATTTTTCTCTATTAAGCAGGTAAACTTTTAAAATTTATTCATCCACTAGGGTTCAATATCACTTCTTTAATATATCCTGATTTATCTTTTACTCCAATAGGAACTCTGAGACATAACAATTTTGTGTACCTTTATTCTATATTTACTTCCTTCTTTGGCATACTCACTTTAATATTTTACAGCTAAGTTATGAAAGGCGGACAAAGCCACCCCCATTTAGAGGCTAATAATAGGTAACTGATGAATAAAGTCTGTTTCCCTTCAGTTTTAATGTGATAAAAGGAGGGAATAGATAAAAAAACACTTTTTTTTTTTTTTTGGTCTAGGGAGAATAAAACTAGTGCAGTTATGTTCTAAACCTGCTCAGGAATCTCCCTCTCGTGGAAAGCAAACTCCACAACCAAACTGCCTTAGGAGTTCACACCAGTCAAGCAACCAATGGCTGTGGTTATCCAGCCAAGCCAAGTCTTCTAGCAACACCTGCCAACCTCTCGGTGCCAAAAGGAAATACAAATATACCCAGAAGTCAGATGTGACCAATGCTGTAACTGACATTTTTCTCAGCAGAGGGGGACATCGTCATGTCCTACCTTAGGAGGTCTGGATTCTACACTGCATGCCCAGAAATCTGGCCAACAGTGGAGTGGCTGTGCTCCTCCCTCACTTGTCTGAGGACAGTGCAGGCTGATTATCCTGACATGGGGGTACATGTCCACTGTCAGGTCTCATAGGGGCCTGGCAGCAAGAGTAAAAAAAGACTGCAATAGAAGTTTTGAAGTTGATAGCCACATGTCAGATACTTTCTGCCCTTTAAAGAGGCTTTTCTCTTCCTTTTTGCGTCAACTGTAACAAAAGAAGCGAGAATAAAATAAGCAAGTTGCTGTACGGAACATGAGGGCAATCAAAAACCACCACAGAGGCATCGCAGAGAAATGCAAGTACTGAGGATGAAATATCTGCCAGTGGTGGAAACTGTCTCTTTAAAATGAACTAGTGCTTTCCAGGCCCTTTTTGACTTGTCTCTTGGTGATAATCAGTCTTCCAGATGGTTTCTCATTGCCTAATGGTGTACACGAGAAAGTAAACATTTCAGATTATTGAAAAATCAAGTATCATTGTAAAACTACTCTCTCTCAGTTACACGTTTCAGGTGAAACACACTGAAAACATCAAACTAACAAGACTTCTCAAAGTGAAATTGAGAGCAAAATAGGGGAAACGTCACCCAAGAAGAGCTTTATAGGCAAACAGACCAACAGTACTCAAAAGCACAAGCTCAGAGACATCCATATCTCAATTACATGACAACATAAAGAGGGCTGTGTACCATAAATAAAGCAGTTATACGAGTTAGAGCCAGGCTACAGCACGAGATGCAGAAACAGCTTCCTTAAAAACTCCTCCCCATCACTCAACTTTTTCCATCCCACCAGTGAATAAATTCAAACTGACACTAGTAATGGTCAGAGTTAACTCAAGAAGTTAAGCTGAAATGCCTTAAATCTCCAACTTGATATGGATAACAAGGATTCAACACTCTTTGAAGTGAGTTATTTTATCTTAACTAGATCTCGGAAAATATTTCTACATTAAGCAATCTACTTACATTTGGTGTTTTATATATTCCTTGAGAAGTGCTTCATCCACAGAGTACATCTGCACTCCTGTTCCATCACCATAGTAATAAATCACACCAGGGTTAAGCTCAGGCTGAAATACTGGGTCAATTCCTTCACCATACAGTTCTTGATAACCAACTGAATAGTCAAAGTTCACTTCAACATAAAAGAGAACATAGAATAACAACATTAGAAAATGAAAACAACAACATTATAAACACAGTTTTAAATATTTTTGCGAAGTATCCATTTCTTTGCATACTGCTGGGGTTTCCTCTGCCTCGTCCTCTTCCTCTGCTTCTCCCCCTTCCTCTGCCTCTGAAGAATCCTCGGACGCTGCCACCCTCACTCCTCACACTGCACACTTCGTCATGGTCGTCTCTCTTTTCTCTATCACGACGCCAATCTTGAAGAGAAAAAAACCACAAAATACCTGCAATCACAATGAAACATCCCAGTGCCTCTAAGTCCCTGATGACACCAGAGTTCTCAGCTCACTCCCAGGCAATCCACAGCCTCAGCCATGCTGGCTGAAGCACGTGGTCAGAGCTGAAGCTGCAGGAGAGGAACAGGAAAGGTTTGCCAGCCCTGCCAGAGGGTGAGTCAGGCAGGAGGGGTCAGCAGTAAGGTGGCAATCGATCTACTGGCAGTCAACCCCAAATGCTTCTGAAGCAACTGGACACTCTGGTGCCAGCTCAGAGATCACAGTACCTATGATCAGCTCAGGGCAGGAAGGAACGATCACGACAGTTCAGTCTCCTCCTGTGGACAACTCCCACCACTACTAGAGTGAGATGGGAATCACAGAATTGCAGAATGGCTTGGGTTGGAAGGAATCTTAAAAGCCATCTGGTTCCAACCCCTCCCTGCCATGGACAGGGACACCTTCCACTAAACAAGGTTACTCACAGCTCCATCCAACCTGGCCTTGAACACTTCCAGGGATGGGGCATCCACAGCTTTTCAGCTTTACCTGTGCCAAGGCCTCACCACCCTCAGAGTAAAAACTTTTTTTCCTATTATCTAATCTAAACCTACTTGCTTTCATTTTAAAACCATTCCCCCTTGTCCTATCATTCTATGCCCTTGTAAATAGTGTCTTTCCATCACGCAGGCTTCCTTCAGGTACTAGAAGGCCACAATTAGGTTACCCCAAAGCCTTTTCTTTTTCAGGCCAAACAAACCCAGTTCTCACAGTCCTTCCTCATAGGAGAGGTGCTCCATCCCTCTGATCACCTTGGTGGCCTCCTCTGGAGTCACTCCAACAGATCCATGTCCCTGCTGTGCTGGGACCCCAGAGCTGGATGCAGCACTGCAGGAGGGGTCTCACCAGAGCAGAGGGGCACAATCCCCTCCCTCCCCTGCTGCCCACGGTGCTCTGGATGCAGCCCAGGACACGTTTGGCTCTCTGGGCTGTGAGTGCCCATGGCTGGGGCATGTCCAGCCTCTCCTCCACCAGCACCCCTGAGTCCTCTGCAGGGCTGCTCTCCATCTGCTCATCCTCTAGTCTGGATTGATACCGGGAATTGCCCTCATCTAGGTGCAGCACCAGCACTTGGTCTTGTTAAACCTCATTCCCAGGGGCCACATCTCGAGTGTATCCAGGTCCCTCTGGGTGGCATCCTGCCCTTCAGGCATGTCACCTGCAACACTCAGCTTGGGGTCATCTGCAAATGTGCTGAGGGTGCACTCCACCCCCTTGCCCAGCTCTTGATGATGGGATTCCCACAGCAGTGGCTCTCTGGAGTCTCCCTTTTGCTCCCGGCAGCAGCTGCCAACCACTCCCCCTGCTCTTGCCCATTGAATAGCAACTGTCCAAACCAGACCCCAGGGACCTGGGGACTTCATCCACCACAAAATTTAGGGACAGGTGCAATTCCCACTTCACTTGTGAGAGGAACTGTGTGAGAGAGGGTTTCATTTTCTTTCTCTTTTCCTTACACTCACAGAGGCTTCCATGTTCAGTCACCTTTGCTGAAAGTTTCTCTAAGTTGTAACTGGATAGTCTTTCAGATGCCAGGGGGACCACTCTGCCACAGGAATGCCTGGGGATACAGCCCCTACTTGATCAAACTGAGAGCTGCTACATTTAACGAAGGACTGACTAAAGATATGTATTAAAGATTGTATTAAAAATCTTGGTTTAGCAACTATTTTTAATGGAACCCTACAACCACACATGTATGCTCATACACTCAAGTCCTGTCAAATAAGACCCTGAATTTACAGAGAATATAATCTTTGTGTGTCTCACTGGGGATTTGGACCTGAGCACTTGTCACCCTCAACCTTAGAGATCCCAAATGCACAGGTATTACTTGAACTATTTTTCCAGATCAGTTTAAATTTTGCATCCTAAGAGTGCCTATGGCTCAGACTCATGAAGAAGTCCTACATATAACATCCTCATGAGGGAGCTTGTATTTAGCATGAAATGGGGTTTTTTATTTAAACACAAATGTTCCTGAAAAGAGCAAGAAATGTTTTATGTTCTCTCACACTGAAACTGGTCCTGAATCACCCAAACCTCGAGGTAGAATTCATGCTACAAGTTTACAGTCATTTGATCATCCTAAGAAAAAACTGCTGAAGGAAGTGATAACTGATAAAAATCCTCCCCCTGCCCCTAGCCATCCTCCAAAAAATCCAGATCAAGCTCTTACATCCAGTTCCTAAAATGACTTCATGAATTCCATGTCAGTAGCATCCAGTACTTTTTATAATGAGCAAACATTCAAACTGTTTATGTATATTGCCATTTTAAAACTTAAACCAAAGACTTACACTCAGCCAAAGATTTCTGCCACCTAACCAGCTGTGTTCACAACACCTGAGGACCAGAAGCAGCACCAGTTTTGATGTTAGTACAGCTTTTTGCATAGCCATGCTGAGAAATAGGTCAGGGAGCTGAGGGAATCGGTCCAGCTCAAAGGAAAAAACAACATCAGTAGAACTGCCAAAGCAGAGTTCAAAGTGTAGCTCCACAAGCAACTGCTCTGGTAGCAACAAGCTGTGGGAATAGCAGCAGAGCAGGACAGAGCAGACACCTTCTGAGGCTATTTCCGAACTTTCTGCATTGTAAAATTGTAGGACAAGATTGTGTAGGGAGCCATGAAGAGGAAAAGAGATATATGCTGCTGGTTACTGGCAAATAGAAACACCAGGTTTCAGCTACTACAGCTAGAGCTAAGTTTCTGCCAGCTCAAGTGATATTATTACACTTTATTTGCCACCAACAGCAAGACCCAGAGACTGAGAACTACTTACTTCTTGCCTCATTCCTTCTGTTGTTATGAGGTATTAACTTGTTTGTTTCCAGCACAAATCTGGAGCTCGTTCGAGAGCCTGGTCTGTCTTGACTGTCTGACCTCACATCGTCCAAGTGAAGCGGCACCCATTTCTGCTTGTTACCTTGAAAAGTTAATATATTACTCTTAATTATACTAATACTCGAGGTTTCAGCTCCTGAAAAGACTCTACAGAATTCTTCTTGTAAAACTAGCAACAGTTAATTTCAAATTTTAAAAAGCATGAGAAGCTTAACGTGGAAATTTTAAGGTATTACGAATGACTAAATAATAAATGCAGTAAACAAGAATTTCTCAAACTGAAAGGTAACCTCACCTAAGCTTCAAATATAAGAAATAAAGGAGAACTTTTTTATTTAATGGCTTTTTAGATGTTCCATGGCCAATAATTTAAAGCTATGTCAGTGTTAAATACAGACACTAAATACATTGCTGGTTAATTCCACAACTAGTATATGAAACTTTGAGGTAAAAAAATAAGATATAAAATTAACCACCACAATAAAGATTTCAATCACAAATCATACAAATTTTCCTGAGAATTTAGCTGTGGTACTTTATTTTCACCTCCAGATATTCAAAGTTCATTGATATGCATTAAAAATTACTAGCAAAGCTTTATTTTGTTTTATTTGTAGGCTGGCCTAAAGTATCCAATAACGATTTATTTAACTATAATAGTGATTGGTATTGTGGGCTTCATACTTTTGTGGCTAAGAAATATAAGTAAGTACATAAAATGTGTTATCTACAATGGTGGGGGGGAAAGAAAAACACGTTTTACGTTTAAGTGGAATGCTTCACTTTAGATTTCCACTTAGACTGAAAAAATTAAAAGCGATTTAGGTTTTGTTTTTAAATATATATATATATATATATATATATAGAGGAAGATTAATAAATCTAAACAGCAAAGCTCTTTAGGATGTGGAAAAACACCATCAGGGAAGCAAGATAAAAAAGCAGCCGATGGCAGCAAGATCTTGAAACTTTCTGCTGTTTCTCCAGCCTATTCCAATCTCCTGACCAAATGAGAATCAGGTTTGCTTCCCATTTTTAATGTAAGAGATTGGATCAAAAGGAAGCAAATAACCTGGTTTAGTTTTCAAACGATCACTTCAATGTGTAAGCAAACAGTAGAACATGAAAACTGAAGTGCTAGTGTATACACAGTAACACACACATATATATCAGGTTACATTAACACAGTGCTACCTATCGAGGGAAATAAAGATACCAGAGACAGTAATGGTTTGTACAGCCACGATAAAATCTTCCAGAAATTCCCAGAGCTCCAAGGACCATCAATAGGGCACGAGCTGCTTTTCCCCCAGAATTCTTACTTGACTAAACAGAACGCTCCAAACCCTGAGAGAGGCAGCCTGGCTGAGGCTTCTGTGCAGACAGCAATATATTCTGTATTCACCCAGCAAATGCAAATCATGAGAAGTTTTATCGAGTCACTCAACTGGAATCGATGCAGCTGTATCAACAGTGACTTACTGCATTATACACAGTGCCTAAACTCACCTTTTTTCCTTTGGTTATTAGTTTGAGCTTCATCTTCACTAGTGTTCTCTGCCAGACCATCTGGCTTTGCCTCCAGATTGTCCTTGATTCCATTATTGCTTTTTTGATCAGATTTCTCCTCCTTTTCTCTTCTAGTTGTTGGCTTCTTACTGTGACTTGCAGTCTTACACTGCAAGAGACATGGGTAATTATTTCTGGCAGTACAGCTGCTGATAGCAGGAGGTGCACATTTCCTTTAGCTACTGAAATTCCTTTTTTATTACCTGTTCTCAGCCTCTTCAGCAGGGTGAACTTTAAGAATTGTCTTGTTTTGTAAAGCATCTTTTTAAATAGCTTTATTTTCTGCTAACTTGGCAAGAGTATAAAATGAATTTTTAGATTAAGAAAATAAAGGTTTTGGTTTTTAACAGAAGATGCAAAATGGCAGCGCGCACAACAATCATGACCTCAGACATAAAAATTTATTTTATAGGAAAGAAATATTCTCACTAGTATCTAGTGTTCAGACTGATTATCTCTAAAAAGCTGGGCTTACAGAATACTGGGAGGGAGGGGATTCTACCCCTCTGCCCCACTCTGGTGAGACCCCACCTGCAGTGCTGCCTCCAGCTCTGGGGTCCCCAACATAAAAAATATATGGACCTGCTGTAGAGTGTCCAGGGGAGGCCAAGGATGGTGAGAGAGCTGAAGCTTCTCTCCAATGAAGACAAGCTGGGAGCTGGGATTGTTCAGCCTGGAGAAAAGAAGGCTTCAGGGAGACCTTACCATGGTCTTTTCAATGCTTAAAGGGGGATTGAATGAATTGACTGATTGATGAAATGGGGACAGACTTTTTAGCAGGGCCTGTAGCAACAGGACGAGGGGGAATGGTTTTAAACTAAAAGAGTTTCAGACAAGTTACAGGAAGAAATTTGTCATGATGAGAGTGGTGAAACAGTGTCACAGGTTGTCCAGAGAGGTGTTTGGATGTCCCATCCTGGGAAACATTCAAGGTCACATAGAACAAAGCTCTGAGCCTCTTGATCAAGTGGAAGATGTCCCTTCCACTTGGGTTGGGGAGGCTGGACTAGAAGACCTTTAAAGGTCCTTTCCAACCCAAATCATCCTATGATCAGACATATTCATCTGCAAAATGGGAAGTTTTGCAGACATTTCTGCTAAAGAGAAAGATTTTTCCTATATTGTGGAGACAGCTTTGAACTTGCTGGAGTACATATAGCAGATACTGCAGTACTGTGCTGTAATTAATTTGAACACAAAGCCTTCTCCCAGACAAATAAAGTGAGTTTAAGTACAAACTGAATGTTATTTTGTTCTACAGACACTACATGAATTTGGACACTTGCAGTTATAAAACACATGCTGTTGAACCCAAATGTTCTGGTTTCCCTCAGCAAGAACACAGTAAAAGCACCACAGGGATGCTGCTGCAGAGCTGGAGCAGAGTGAAGTGGCACCTCACCATTTCAAATAATCTGTGCTCTCTTCTTGTTTTAAATAGCATCAGAGAGGTCTAAAATACATTATGCACTTATCACTTGAGATAAAGAGAAAGGAAGATAATTTGACAGAATAGATGTTAAAACCCAGAAGGGGAAAAATATATCAGAGGAATAAGATAACTAAGAATAACTAAACTGTGTTCAGGCAACGGGCACAAAGTGCTCTGAGCCACAAGAGAGGGCAGCACGTTCACAACTCCAAAGGCCTTCTCATCTGTGCATAAACAGATGAAAACAGCAGAAAAGGTAAATGAAACTTTTTAAACAGTGGAGTTAAAAAATAAGGGACCTTTTTTATGTACGTGTCTGTGGCACACCACTAACAAATTCCAGTACCAGTGCAAACAGTTCAGCACACGCCAGTAACCTGAATTATTGACAAAACTTCTACTGAAACCCTCCAACACCCAAAGCACATTCTGGGGGGAACATTATTAAACAGAGAAGCCAAGATGGTTTAAAAAAAACAATAATACTGAGGATAATAAAGGACACTTACTTCGTTGTTTGCTATTTCACTTGGTGTTGGCCAGCTTGCGATATCGCCCAAATCATCGGCCTGCAAAGGTGACAAACAGTTTCTATTCCTGCCTTGATTTAGCCCTTTCTAACAAAGGGAAGATGTCAGCCAGCCCAGAGAGCCAGACTATCCCCCCTGGAGCAGAGCTGTTAGAAGTAGCAATATTTAAAAAACCAAGAAATACACCAGAAAACAATCACACAACTTTTGAAAGAGGTCTTACGACTTTCGAGCTCACATAAAACAATTGTCAGATTAAATGCTGTCTTACACATATGTGATTTAAAGGTATTTACTGCTAAAGGATTTCAGTTTTTGGAAGACCTTGACAGGTACTAACCAACCTAAAAAGGGGTGGCTGTAAAAATTTTAGAAACTCTATATTTCAATAAAAGGACTTGATGTCTCCTGTTGTCATAGTGGTAATTTTTTGCACATAAAGGACACACACCACGTAAGATACAAAAAGGATTTCCAAAACCAATCTAGCATCACTTGTGCTCAAGTGATGCTGTTTCTTTGCAGCCCCTTCACAGTTTTATGTCATCCCACCGATTTTTTTTAAACCAAAATGCCTTTTTTTATCCCTCGTGCATACACCAATTTAGCAACTCTCCTAATTTTAAATTTCCCCTCCTTATTTGTCTCTGTGTTCAAAATTATCTATTACCAAGACATAACATAACACTTCTGGCTGGAACTTCAAAATACATTCTACCTTTTTATTAGAGCAGTATCTGCTATTTATCATACTGAATATTTACAGGCAGAAATACAAACCTTGCTGCTTTTTCTTGTCCTGGGTTTTCCTGCTTTTATCCCTTTAGTGGAATTTTGTAGTTCTGAAAAGGAAGAAAAACATTTTCAGGTGAAGAATTAAGCTGCACTTTAAATGAGTATGACAAGTGTGTGTTAACAACTCTGCCATGCTCTATCACACTGCACCAAAGTGTTTCTGAGGGCTTGATATCAAAGTCAATGAACTTTTTTTAGTGAATAAAGTCACTAATAGTACATGACACTGAAAAACTCACATTCATAATAAGTGCAAATACTCTTGCAAACCAAGTGTACAAGATACTGCCTAAGTCTGTATTTAAGCATTTTTTTCAGCTAAGAAGGTCAAGACTATGTCAAAATGCTGGTATTTTAACCTAACATGTGGCAAAGCAAACCCCTGATACACATTTAATAAGCTCTCCTATTTAAAGCTATATTTATAAGGCAGAATTTAGGAAATCTATAATTATGCAAGCAAGGGAAAAAAACCCCATAGAAACAATTATATATTCCCAAATTCCTAATGATTTCCTTTTATAAGTAATTACTCAAATGCCAAATAGATTTTAGCCATATAGCTCAAAATCAAGCCAAAACAAACAAACCAAAACAAAAAGAAAAAAAAAAAGGAAAATAAAAAAAGAGAAAATTACTGTAAAACTATATTAAGACTGATAAATTTTAATGCCCAAATTCCACAGTGGATATGTTTATGATAAACATGAGCATTTGCAATGAAGCTGACACCCACACATTTTCAGAACCATCCTAAGTTAAGGCCTAAACATTATAATAATCACCCCATCTGATCTCCTGATCATTATGCTTCTACCAGGAATTATTGAAATACTTGGAAATAACTCTTTGACAAGCACTGTTAGTGGGCCTAACAATCTAGGCTCAATAACCTACACTGAAAAAAAAAAAAGTCTATTTAAATTTCCTATGACTTAACAAATAGCAATTTCCTTTTGGTACATGAATCTGATTTTCTCATTCTGTGCAATTCTTCCCTACCCTTCTCAATTGCCTTCTACTTCTTGCATTGGCAGTTCAGGGGAAGAAAACCCACCAGCATCCGGCAATTTTTCTTGGAGATTAGAACTGAGAATTAAGAGGAAACCATCTCTTAACTTCTTCTGTTAAGCCCTGCTTCTCCCAGTGCATGTTTTCCCATTCAGACGGGAGTCACAATCACTCCTTGAAACTCCTTATTCGGTATTTTATTGCAAGACAAGCTTGAAACACTGAATGTGTCTGAAATCACAAGTGGATTATTTTATAGGGGGATAACATCACCTCCTCAACCCTTATCTCTTTCACATCCAGTGACTAATCTCCCTTATCATGGCTCCACACTGGGAACCCCACCCTTGTGCCCCAGTGACTCTGGAAAGCCTCTCTGTCCGCTTCCTGGAATACACAGCGAACGTTAGAAGCACAAACTAACGCTTACTCCACATTCCACTCTAAATTTTAATATAATTTATAGCCATATAAATGATGAATTTCCTATATATGCTATATACAACTTGGACATCTCACCAGACAGGAATCCCGTGAATCCTGATCACCATTTACCAGAAGGTTTTTGCCTCATCTACAGGTCTACTTTTTAAAACAAAGACAAAACACGCATCCCAATTAACTTCAGACTGAGAGCTTTAAGAAACACACAGTGACCGTGTAACCCTAATTTTCACTTGCCACTCAGTAGTAAACTAATTGCCCTTTCACAAAACAAGACAAACAACTGCAGGGGTGGAGCAGCAAACAAATTTGTAATTTTGTCCATGGGAAGTGCCAATTACCCATGCAGGTTAACTGAGAGGCTGTAAACACACGTCTCTGTCCAATTACCTGACTGAAGCCCTTTTTCCATCTCACAGCACTTTTACTTAAATTGCTGCTGAAGGACTGTTCTGCCAGAACTTCTACCCTGTGTGTCAGCAGGGCGTAGCGAGGCGCTCAGAAGTGCAAGACTCGGTGCTGCTGCACTACCTTAGTCATGGGATATTATTCCAGGTGGCAGGGAAGCTATCTGAATCGAGCAGAATGAGACCCAACTCGTTTTAAGGAATCTCTCTTATCTGAATGGAGTAATCCAAGACTTGGAAGACGCATTTGCAAGCTAAACAAAAAGAAAATATTAGGCAACACACCGCCTGGTGGATGATGCCCTTTCGGAACTCAAAAGGCTTGAGAGCTCATCTCACTCTGTACTTCCCTACCTGACAACACCTCCACAAAGTTCCTTGTCCTCCCAAAAGAGCCATGCTCAAAACCAAATTTAACAGGTCTTTCCTGGCCAGCTTTCTGGGGCTTATCACATGGGAGCTGGACTTCAGTGTGAAGCATAAAAGGGAAGATAAAAGGAAAAGAAACACAAAAAGGAGGGTGGGAGAGTAAATGAACATAACATCAGATCACGGAAAGGTTTTACCCAGGTCACACCTGTTCTGTTGTCAAGAACAGGCCTCGAGCCACTGTTCAAGCAAAACGTGTTCAGATAAAAGCCCTCTGCTTAACATCACTCTGGGGTTTAACTTTAACATCCCGTAACAGTGTTGGGTACCCGAAATGACATCTTTAGTACATTGTTTCAGCAGAATTCAACAGGCCCTTCCAAATATACTGTTTCAATTTTAATTACAATCCAACTGTGTTAAAATGGTTTATTCTGTGATATGCTACAAGGACCCTGTTCAGTAGTGGCATGCTGTGTTGATGAAAGAATTCACTGATCTTCAATGATTTTACTCGCTGGGTTTTAGAGTTTTGAGGGTGTGGGAGAAATAAAGAAAGTCAAGGATGAGGTAGTTTAATTGCCAGTGATCATTTTTCAACTGCTGAGCTCCATCCAGTTGAGATGCCATTCACATGGAAACAGAAATCAGCCTCCAAAGCCATTTTTATGATGGTTCTTCCAAGTTTCCTAACAGACCACATCCTAGCACGGGGTATTTTCTGCAGAAAGAGAAGGCTGTACAAACATGCCATGTGCAGCTTGTCAAGATAAATGGAATGACAGGTCTGAAAAATGAAAGATGAATTTTGGAACCACCAAAACTGCAGCAATCCTCTGGGACAACGACAACAGAGAAGGAAAAGCAGACTGGATGGCTGAGGAGCAAAGTTTGTACATAAGATGTGTCACCAAAGTACCCCTGATCACAATCACAATAGGATCACAAGACAATAGGATCATAAATTATAGACTTCAAAAAGGATGGTTTGAAGCTCTGCAAATAAATAGTCAGCAAGTAATTTTTTTTTTATAGAAAGGGAGGGATGATATTGCCAATTTCTTCTGAAAGCAAAGTCTATTAATATAGGTGGAAGACATTCTAGTTTCGATACAAGCACTGTTTATGCTGTGAGGCTTTCTAGACAATATTCAGGTTTCATTTTTACTTGGACTGCACGTGTGTCCCCTTTCGTGAAGGAACAGCATCATATAAATACCAGAAGTGCTTCAGGGAGCAGATAACATCACCCAGCAAGTTCTTCGAAACTTAATTGGAGCCTGATTGTTGAACTCGTACAATATTCTCCTTCCAATGCTCAGTTTGAAACTTGACAGTATATTCCATTTTTAAACAAGGTAAGCTATGCTTAAATCTATTGTTTTAACAGATGAAGTACTGTAAATGTAACAAAATAATCCCTTGGAGAATATCATTCATTTAAATCCAGAGCATGGATTTAGAGCCAAGATTCTGCAAAACAGTAAAAAAAATCCCAATGATTATCCTAACATTCTTCCCTACAAAAATACTAGCATTTTATAGCAAAAACTACATTAGTTGTCAATCTCCACACTATTTGAACAATTAACCAAGGCAGTGAGTTACAACACCTGCACCCTTTCACCTATTAATGTTCAAAACCAGTCAATTTTTCAATACAACAAGCAACTGGGGAATCCACAATACATGATTGATTCACCATTATGCTATTTATTTTCCTTATATTTCATTTCTCAGCTTGTTCTTGTCTTATCTTCTTCATAGAAAACTGCAACCTGTGACTCAATTGCTACCAAAGTTTTCACAGTTAAACGGAGCACATGCCACAGCACAGAGAGGTGGGTTTCAGTCTCAGAACAAGTCTCCAATTTAGGAACAAAAACCCACCATGCAAAATTACACATGCTATTATGTACAACTAAAATATAGGCAGCAGCTTTGTAAGGAAAACGTTTTTAATCCCTTTAGGGTTGGGGAAATTGTCAATGCTGTAACTTCTGATAATGCTTCGAATAATTTTTAGAAGCTGCTATTAAAACACTTCATGAATTCATAAGAACTAATGAGAACACCTGTCTTAAATACACCCAAAAAATCCGATAATTAGATCATTTATGAATTTACTAATCTGAGGTTTGCTATTCCTAGCAACACAGTATATCTTCACTAGACTGTACCTTTACAACCTCTTTTGCTACCAGACTAAAGCAAATTGACTTATACAATAGCACTACAGTGAAATGGTTCTGCTACCAAAATATCAAAGAGATAAAATGCATTCTTTGATGTCCAGAAATAAACACGATGGAGAAAGACAAACTGAGCATAAAATAGAAGAATGAAGTGTGCACTTACTTTAATTAACTACATCATTCAAGCATACACTAGAAGGGAAACCCACTTCCACCACTTCAGCAGCAGAAGTATTTTGCTTCACTGAATATTTTCATGAATTTCATGAATGATTTTTGAATAATCATCTAATAAGTCATTAGAGACCCCCATCAGCTATACAAATGACACTAAGACTTGAGAACTTATCATTCAGATTCACTTTGCAACCTCACTAAAAGGGCAGTGCCAAAGGTTTCATCAAATGAAGAGGTGGGAGAACTTCTGTAATAAAATTATTTCAACCACTTGATCCCGAGTGAATTATTTATGTGGAGGATGGATAACTCACAGTTTCAACCTAAAGAATTGAGGACTTCCTGCAACACATTGGCTGGGCACTGTGAGGGGAGGGAGGCACATCACAGAAGCACCTTTCATCACTTGGCAGCCTCTGTTAAAGCTCACTCCCTCCGACCACAATCACCAGGATAAGAATCATGGAACCAATAAGGTTGGAAAAGACCTCCAAGACCACCGAGTCCAACCTTTAACCAAACACCACCTTGTCAACTAAACCATGGCACTGAGTGATTTCTTCAACCCCTCCAGGGACTGGCACTCCACACCTCCCTGGGCAGTGTGTTTCAAAGCTTAACCACTCTCTCAGGGAAACAATTCTTCCTGAATTAGACAGAAGCCTATTAATTTCACCAGCAATTTTATACTGATATGAGGCTTTCCCTACAAGTTAAAAGCAGATGAGGATGTAAAACTAGCTGTGTAATTCTGAAGTTATTCTGCTTAAAAGCAAAGTGTAATGAAAGGCTTGGCCAGAAACACTGAACTATGGTAACAAACACACCATGAAAAGTTCAGATATGTTTGCACTGCGTGTTTGGTTTACTGTAACGACTAAAACCTACTAAGTTATGTGAGACAAAAATACAGTAAGTTGTAGTAACAATGACTTTGACCGAAATCTTCTGCCAAAATTTTACATTTTCCTGGTAGTATTGGGTGATGTGAACGGTTTGTTTCAGTAAGAAGAGCCAGGTTTGCCTCTATCACAAACCAATCCCATGATAAATTGAAAGTCCAAAGATGACAGGCTGAAGCCAATTTTCTCAAGTCTGTAATATCACTGAACATACCATAGGTGCACGTCTCAGGAAACTTTTAACAAATTAAGCCAGGATCAACAAGTCCAACAGGATCCAGTCACTGCTTTGATGTGAGATCCTTTTACATTTTATTATCCTCTTTACGGATAGTTCTACATTCCATCCCAGTAGTATTTCTGCTCATCCACTTATTATTTCACATGACTAATTTCCATACTACAACATTCATAAGGGCCGAGTGTGACAGATTTTGCTTTGCCAACATGCAATTAGTTTCTTCAAAATACATCCCTTGTTGCGGGTGGAGGCACATGGCAATTCCTTCCTTCAAACAGCCAGGAAGGATCAGCTGCTTTGTCTTTTACAAGGGAAAGAACGGTGGCTTCCTCACGGTGCTCTTGGTGGTGGCCAAACCAAAACCCACACCCTGGTGTGTGCTCCTCACCAGTGCCACTGCCAGCAACACTGACTCCCTTATTTGCTCAATTATACACCTGGCCACTGAAAATTATGCTCTAGTACAACTCCTCAGTTTAATGATTAATTCTGTAAATGGTAAGCACAACTTCTTGCAGAAGAAAAACAATGAAAAGCTCTCCAAAATCATGAAATGAAGCAGACAATGTGCACAGTGTACGAATGCACTGCTTCCTGTCTCCTCCTTCCTTCAACAACTATTTGTGTGCTTTATCTTTGCTGGAAAAGCAAACTTTACAGAGGTGAAGCACAAGGTGCTAACGCGACAAAAGCAGCTTTCCCACTGCTTCTGATGCAGCGCTGTTGTTATTACTGCCACGGCAAGGCAAACGAGTAGACAAGTCCCCTTTCATGCATGAAGCAGACCACAAGCAACTGCCCAGCCAGCCGGACTGTGGAAGCTCGGCATAAATAGGTACTTAGGAGCGCGTCAGTACACATAAACAAAACAGTCCAGATAATAAAGATGGGTATATACGTTGCCAAAAGTTCTGCTCTTCAGCCGAGTAGAGATTTTGTGGTCTAGAATGTGGTCTCTGTTTGTATGACCTGTATACTTGAAACTGTAAATTATATATTTCTCTTTGTCAAGGAAGTACATGTTTAATTCAAGGATAAAAGTGACTGTGAGATCACAAAAAAGGTTTGTCAGGTGCCCTCGGGAGCAAGTGCTGAGATTGAAATTCTCGAGAAGCACTGGTTGAAGTATTTGAGGTCAGCAGTTTACTTGCAGCCAAGAACAATACTCCAAGAAGCTGCAAACTTCTAGGAACTCTTTGCTAGCCTAAGCATAAAGCCTGGCAATTTCAAGTCAGGTCTTTGACGACCAGCTTCGTAAAGCCATAAGCCTGTTCAGTCAGTGTGGTGCCTATAAAGCAGCTTTATCGCACATGTAGTGATTTAAGGCCAGGAAATTATCCCGTGGCTACTCTCGCTCCAATCTTTTCCCATGTAAACACACCGAATCCCAACAGCGAGCGAACTATCTGCTCTTGTCAGTGCTTAAAGCCTCCGCAACCCCATTCTGGAAAGCAAACCCAAGTAGCGGATCGTTCCGAGGGCCTTGCTACATAATTAGCCAAAAAAAGAGCTGCGGCAAAGCAGCATTTCTGAAGGAGGCTAAACGAGACGAGTGGGTGAGCAGCCCTCTGTGCGAGCGCCAGGGGCCGGCCGGAGGTCACCGCCGGGCCAGGGTGGCCACTCGCAAGCCCCGGGACCTGCAGCCAGCCCGGCGCTCCTGTCCCCGGCCGTGTCCCCCGCCCCGAGCGCTCCCTCCTGTGCCCATGTATGTCAAACCCAGCGCGCCCGGCCCGGCTCCCGCCGCGCTGCGCTGCGCACGGGCCCGGCTCCGCGGCCGCCGACAGACACGCGCTTTTCATTCCTAAAAAAAAAAAAAAAAACCCCAAAACCAAAACCACCCCGTGCCATCGAGGCACCGCGCACACGCTCCCGGCCCCACACCTGGTTCCTGCGGTCCGAGCCGCCCGTCCGGCCCCGCGGGCGGGGAAGGGCTGTCCCGCCGGGCTCTGCGCCGCGTCCACGCGTTCTCTTTGGGCGCCGGGGCTTCCCTGCTCCGGCCACCCTCCTCCGCCACCTCCTCTCCGCGGG
>VZRV01010998.1:174519-197851 GCA_013398115.1 Falcunculus frontatus | reverse complement strand
CCTGCGGAGGGACGGGCGGCGCTCCGGGCGCGCTGCCTCGGCCGCCCCGGCCCCGCCCGCGCGGGGGAGGGACCCGGGGCTCTCCCGTGCGCCGTGACCTCACGCGGTCGGGAGGCTTTCCAGGGCCTTTCGGACATTTCGGCTGTGCAGGCCTCGCCCGCACCTGCACGGCGCGATGAGGGTCTCGGTACGGTGAGCAGGAGGATGAGCGCGTGTCGTTGGTGCGAAGGGGACTTCCCGGGGCACAGCCTCGAGAACGCGTTCAACAGGCGCACGAGAACATAATCGAGGTCCCAGCAGCGAGGGAATCCCGTATCGTTTAAGCATTCCAACAGACAGGTACCTCTGCCATCACAGCATCTCTCCTCTGCCTTTCTACTTTCTGCCAAAAATCCCCCAGAAAATCATGTCACAGTGGCACGTGCACTGATACCACGCTCACTGCTTATACCCACACTTCTGCCACTGCATTATCCCACAAGCGCTACGGTCACAGGATGAGGAAAGCCACCACATCATGACATTAATCATCCCTTTCCCTCTTCACCAGCTCCCAGTGCTTCCACAATTCTCCTTGATTACACCTTTAGACACCTGCTTCTCTCCCATTTATTTTATTCATCTCTCAGCCATGTTCTACTCCCTTTCTTACAAAACGTCTTCCAAAAAATAATGTCAACACTTCTTTAATGAACTAAGCAAATTCCCAAATAGGCTTCTATAAAGCTAGTCAAATATGTTTGAAATAGTGTCACAAGTAACCAAATTTCCTGGGTTTTGCAGTATAAATATGTTCTGTTGGGGATAATGTTATTCTCTGCTCTGAAGAGATTGGGTGGAGTTTTACACCCCTTCATCAGGAAAAAAATCCATCAAAAATCAACCAAAAACTCAACAAATTCCCACCACAGCTGACACTTCAGGTGCTGAAACACCTTTAGGATTATTCTGGAACTGGGTGTCCAGAAGTAGCAGATCAGATCACCTGGTGGAAGTCCGGGCCTACCTCAAAGCAAACCCCAGGTGCCTGCTGCTGCTTTGTTCAAGATATTTGGAAATTAATGACCTGCTGTGGTAAAGGCTTGAAATTAAAACATCTACGACAGCTGTTATGTGACAAGGAGCAAACCACATAGATGTGTTAATGCACATTCCTGTAATTGCAGATTTCAGCTCAAAACATTAGAGGAATTTTCATAAATAGAGAAAAACATCACTACTGCTTCTAAGCACTTTTTGTACAGAAAGTGACACGTTTTCTTCCTTTTAAAATTTATATCAAGAGTAAAAAAGGTAGAATGATTAAAATTATAGCAAATCTTCAAACCCTTAGAAGCATTTTTCTTCGGTACCAAGAACTTGATTTTTTCAGATTCCATGTTTACTAATCAAGGATGTGCTGATTGCATAAATTCCTGAAAACAGGAGTATCAGTCACACTGTTTAAAATTATTTCCATGTCCTTTATTTGGTTTCCCAAACTCAGAAGTTAAGCAGAGGTTAGAGTGATAGGAAAGTAAAGAGGCCCTACCTAAGTCACCAGTGATAAGGGGATTAGCCTCTTGTTTCCTCTTTTTCCCATACAAGTGTTAGAAGACAAGGAAGTAGAGGAGTAGGCCAGCTGGGACTTCAGGAATACTATAGCACAGGAACCTAAACAGAGCAGGAAAAAAGCAGGGAACTAATTAAGGGTTAATTATGCGGGGGGCAAAAAAGCACTAAAGTTGATGAGTTACGTGGCACCTTGAGAAGTTTTTGTCCATACTTGTTTTGCTCTGTAGGATGGAGCTTCCTGCAGACTTTGTTGGATGGACGGGGACTGAAGAGGTTATAAAAAGCTTTTACAGTTGCTAAGACTCATCCTTCACATTTTGTTCATTTGTATCCTCCTCCTTGTTACTTTCTAGCAGTGCGAGTCAGACTTCTTTGGCAAAACGCTCTTTTCCTTCGGGAACACAGTACTTAAAATGCTCATGTCTGGAAAAGGGGCTGATTTACACCAAATGAAACCAAGAGAATAACAATTCTTATTTATGTTTTAATTCTCATCTTTTATCTTGTGTGGAAGCATCCAAGAGTACCAAGGAACACTGCAAATTCCAGGATTGCATGAAATAGCAGCATTTTACTTGTATAGGGTAAAAATTCAGGAGGAATTACATGGCTATAGACCACCCCAAAGCTCCTTTCCATGCTGTGTAACTTATCATTACAGCCAAGCTGGCAGAGAAGCTGACAGTCTGAGATAAAGAAACTTCCCTGCCCAACCAACAGCAATTCAGATCAACATTTAAAAAAAAAAAAAAACAACACAAGACAGAAACAATTAAGATTAATTAAAAAATACCTGCCTCAAAGTGTTAGCAGCTATCAAGCAAAAATAGCACTCGAGGATCCAAGGATTTTCACTTTTCTACCATTCAGAGAATATCTCCATTACAGGCACTTGACATCCCAGTAAGAAGTAAGGAAAAGCAGCAAGACTCCATTCCTTCATAAGTTGCTTTTCTGCAGACTTTCTGAGTAATAGAACACAAGTGATCTATCCTTGCTAAAAAAAAAATCCTGAGTGGTTCCTTTTGAGTTGTTTGTTGGTTTGGTTTTTTTTTTTTGCCTTGGGGAAAAAATTACAAAAAGCTCCATCTGACAATTATTAGATGTGTCCTGCACTGGCAAGTGTAAAACTGGAATCACAATGGTATCTTAATTAGCTGATACAAGCTTATTTTCTTGACTGGGTACTGCGTGTAGAAAAACATCAAAGCAGCACCAGTGTTTGTTGTGTGAAGCTTTTATCAAGTCCTGTAGATTACCTGCTCTCCTCATGGTACAGCACTAGAAGGAACAGATAGGATTACAGGATGACAGTGGGATGCGTTTTGAACTCCTGTTAACAAGAGAGAAAAAAACCCCTCACACCTAAATGTTTTTAGGACTTTTATTGAAAAAAATTTAAAACCAAAAAAATTACCAAGGCCAGTTTTACAATAAATTTAAGACATACAGAATAGCTTACCTGCTACATGGAAGAAACCTTATTACAATATTTCTCTCATGCAACTCCTGGATTAAAACCACATTCTCATTTAACATCAAAATGGATTATTTATACTTCCTTAGGATTTAACCTTAAAATATGATTTAAAAAGTTGATTTTCCAAGGGTTAAAAACACGTACACAGCAAGATTCCCCGCTTCACAGACCAGCTCCCTATGTCTGACAACTGGCAGAAATAGACCACTGAGCATATTTTTCCTTTTTTTGTTATTCTAACCTGAGAAATTTCTTAAATAATGCTTACTGGGCTTTCATATTTGGCAACACGACTTTAATTACAGAGCAAAGTGTGATTCCTTATTCTTGTCAGAAACCAGTCTTTCACTGCTTCTCCCAAAAGACACTGTCACAACGAGGAGTAGCATTTGTCCCAAAAGATACTCTCACAAGCAGGAGTGGCATTAGCCTAAACCTCCTTGTGTGCCCTTTTGGTAAGTTAAACCTTGTTAGTAATACCATCGGGACACTAACCTCAGGATGCAGAGTTCCCATCAGTTGTGTAATTCCCAGTATTGTGCGCTTTGAAAATATTTACTTTGGCATGTTATACTTTGTAGCATAGTTGATTTTTTTTGTGCTTACTCCTGGCCTTTACAAAATCTGTCTTTTCTCTCTTGCATTTATTCAAGCCCTTCCTCTTGCCACCAGTTATCTCCCTTTCTCATAGCTGCAACAGAAACAGGACATAAAGCACACAATTAAATTTAAAATGTGAGAGCTACAAAAGCTGCTGAATGGCAGACAGTGCTCTTGTAAAGCACTCTTAGTTGATGAATATGCTTGTAAACCCTGTGAATCTTTTAGTACACTATTCAAGACTTCGATTTTAAATCTGTAAACTTACTAATATTTGATTTCAAACCCTCCAAATATTTGGTGTGCTAGTCACTTCACACTTGCTCCCCATATATAAAACCAACATTGTCCAAAAAAATGATGAAAAGCCACTTGAAAGAAGCAATTTAACTTCCGACAGATTAGAACTTCTTGTGCATTTTCAGTGAATTTGTATGTTACATTATTTTGGTTATTAAAAACTGTTGCTCTTCAGTTTTATCTGAACACACCTGATTTTCAAATGAACCATGATTTCTTCACAGTTACTAGTCCTGTCTACCTGACTAAAATTCAAGAGAATATATAAGGTGAGCTTTGTCTGCTCCATATTCTGCCTACTAAAAACCTTCACAGTAACCATGGAGATCAAAAGTGCTTGACTGAAAGGTGCAGAAGTCACACATCCTGAGAAATGGCTGGAATTTTCTGTTTGTTTCAACATAATCCTGGTCATGACTGTACCAAATATTGAAGTGTTTCAGTTTTCAACTTCTCTGCAAACTGGCTTTAAAAGAATGTTATAGGAGATTACCACAAAATAAAAGATGCGGAGAGATACCCACACAGTTGGTACATGACAGCCTTTAATTCTACTGCGATTTGTTGGCATTTTTGACCCCAAAAGAGAAAACAACAGACTTTGGATTTTCTTAAATGTGCTCAAAATCCAAATTTCTTTATTTTCCATCCAATTAAAAAAGACAAGTGTTGAAAAATAAGGAGCAAACTTAACTGTTTCAATAACCTTCAGTCTCACGTATCTTTTAAATTATACAGTGCAAGTGTATTTTGCATATCAGCGCTGAGTGCACTTTAGAAAGGACATCTGTTGAAGTATTTCCAACAGGTCTTTATAGCACCATATAATCTGCTGTCAATTTAACTGCTTAGAATCAACCAGTGCTTAGAAAGTAAAATGATTACGTTTCTATTTCATCTATCATTCCAAAAAATAAAAGAAATCTGGAAGCTTATGTTATCCAACTGAATTATGTAAACAATTAATTACCAGACACTTGATTTTCACTTATTCCAGTTTTGTGAACCTGGCTGATGAATTGCTGCATGATCCTTCTGTAACGGCACGGTTCAATTCAGTGGCAGGAAAACTTCACGGAGGTACTGAATGAAAACGTTTCTCTCATTTTCCCTTGAATTGGCAAAGTCTCTTTTTGCAAGATTTGATGCTGAGCCTTCTTCTAAGGCTCATTTTTAATTCATAATTGAAGAGAAAAGTAGTGACAAACACAAGAGGCTGAGTGCTGGCAAAGCCACAGCACAACACAATACAACAGCAAGGCCATGAGGAAGCAAGAGGTAACCGAGGTATCTGGAACAAACCAAAACTACACTAAACACAAGAGAGCAGCTTAGCCCCACAGCACATTTTACATTCTTTCAATACTTGATTGGTCTGTTTTCTACTGACACACAATTCAGAATTAATTCAGAATTGAAGGAATACACAATCTGATTAGACACGAAGTACATGAACCATTCATGCACTGACAAATGCTGCTGTTGTTTTTTCACAGGTAATGCTGAAGCAGCTGTGTCAGAATGGCACTGGGTTGAAATGAAAGCAAGGCCGGTACTTTACCACTTCTGGTAATTGTTACCTATAACAGCCAGTGACCATCTGCTCAACACTGCAAGAGGCTTGTTTTCCAAACATGAGTTCCAGTAAGCTGAATTACAAATGAGATCAGTCTGAATGCATTAGAAAGATCACATGGTGTATTTCTGGAGAAAGCGGTCAAATGCATCATAAATCGCTTGTCTGAAACAAGTAAAAGACAAGAGAATTTGTATAATTTGGGAAAGGGCAGATATAAGTGGCATCTTTCCATATATTTACAAAGCTAATATCACAATTTCAAAACAGTGTTCAATAAAAATGTGGTATCAGGGGGTATGTTCTCCTTCCTTTATTTCTGGTATCTCTCACTTCAATCTAGTAATACATTTATGTTTCAGGAATGAGTGGGACTATTTTCCAACTTAACACAAGTGCAAATGTTGCTGGATTAGGAGTTTTCTACTCAAACACATCAGAAAATGGGTCAGAGACAAGCATAACTTAAAATTTTTGAGCAACTATCATAAAAATAAGGCTGAAGTTTTAAATAGCAATAAGCTAGTGGTTAGCATACATTGACCCAATATAGTGCTATTCTTTTTTGTTGTTGCTTAGACTTCCTAAATGGTGTGTACAGTCTTCCTACCTCCTCATATTTTAAAATTAAGAGCACAAGTATTTAAAACTTTTTGAAAACTACAGAACTGCATTCATAAAACTGATTGACGTAACTGTCTTTAGAAAATCAACACCTAATATTACTAAGGCACGAATTCATGCAAGTACTACTTATTTACAGTCAAGCTTTCATTTTAATTAAACCTAAAGTTTAATTTTAAACTTTTCTGTTCACCTTACCTAAAGAGTCCTTGTTTGAAGAGGTAGGCACTGACATGACCTCCATCCAGATACCTGATTTCACATCCCGGCCAGATCTCTTGGAGGCTGCGCACCCCGGTGCGAGGAATGTACGCGTCCTCCTTAGCTTGTACAACTATGATTAAACTTGGGTCAACTGGAACTGAAGGAAAACAAAGCAAAGCTGAATTCTTCTGTGGTAAGAAATAGAAACAACAGCTGAGATTTCTGTTGTAAAAATGCTATTTTCACAAAAATTAAATTATTCTAAGCTTTAATAAAATTACATGTTCTAAAGTCTCAAGCAGAATTTATCTGGTTTTGGATTTTACAGTAGGGAGGCCATCAGTGGAAAAACAAACTAATCCTTACCCTTCCCACCCCTAAAGCAGAAATTCCTCAGACTTGTGAAGTTGACAGAACTGCCTTTCCTCTTATCGACAAAACTCTATAGCATTCATGTCAGTTCTTTGAGATCCCTTTTTACCAGCAAAAAGAGCTATGAAATTCAACAGAGTAGAAGTTTATTTTTTTTCCCCCTCAAGGAGGAAAAAAGACAACTTTTCATACAAGAGGTCAGAAAGTATAGCCTATGTTCACTTTCTTTTCTGTTTCCTACATGGTTTACTTGCAACATAAAAATCCCATATTTATTACTCATAACCAGAATTGCACCAATCAGATTACTAGCAGGAATAACACCAATATGATGTTGAGCAAAATAACACCAAAATTATGTTGAACACAGAATATTTCTCTCTTCAAAAAGAAAGTATGTGATGTGTTAAAGAGTGACCAGCCAAGATGTTTGGCAGTGGAGTGTCAGCAATAATTTAAACCCTCCCTTCTTTCATATTAAATCATGTAAAGAGAATATACAATACTAAGATAAATTCAAGTCTTCCACTCTATTTTCCATGAAATCTGAGTGTTAGGCAGATTTTCTGAAGCTCCTCTCTGGCCACACTCCAAGGATACCCTGGCGGGGAATGCAAAGTCTCCCAGGGAATGACGAGACCTGGGAGACTATTGACATGATGGAATTCATCACTTTGACAAGTGCATCAGGATCACAGATCCTTTTAAGTTCCAAGAAAGGTCAATGCTTAGCTAAGTGATACCTGGATAATTCTAGATAAACAAGAATGTCTGTACTTAGAATAAAACTTATAGGGCTTTTTCCGTCTACTGAAATAACTCTGAAAGCTTTAAGGAGAGCACTTCACTGGTATTTGTCACAAAACATCTCTGGCTAGCAGTGAAAGAATCTACACTAGTGTAGATTCCTTTTATTGTGTTTTTCCTTTTATTTAACATTTATTTAAATTTATACAGTTGTACCAATGGAGTACCGAATGCCAGAATTTAAAAATGAGGTGGCACAGGGGCTCAGTGTCAGGAAAGTTTTGACATTAAAAGACAACTCTGTCTGAAGTCAAAGCACATTGTAGGAGATGCCTTCAGCAGGTACATGCACAGCCGAACCATGGACTGCCACAAAAGGAATTCCAAGCCCCTACTCCAGCAGAACCTTTTAAGGCGGCTCTAGGAAGCAATCACTTGTTTGCATTGCTGGAAAGGATTTGTCCTGAACGCCAAGGAATGCTGGACTACAGCTCCCCCTATATGCTATGCCTGTCCTGGGAAACTCTATTGACCAGCCTGCATCAGCCCAGAAGGACCCCCAAAAAGTTTTTACTGGCAGTATCATTCAAGCCTGGATGCAGGCTACTTTCTATCTGAAGTCAGTATGAGATTTCTGCTTGAAAAAACTTATTAGCAGATTAATTAAGGTTAATTAGACCTAGGTATTACTCACATCACACAGCTGTTTTCTTCCTTTAGTTAAAACAAATTTGCACTAACTCATATCTGAAAAGAGCCATAGTAAGGCAGAGGAGAAAAATGAGCAAAGATACTGAGAGACAAATTTTGAATTCACTTTGTCATTAGCTGGCCATCAAGAAGGAACAGAAAAACAATTAGGAAATGGAGTAGTAAATAGACGCTATTATAATTGTGAGCATATAATAATGCTCACTATATTTCCATATTTCAGCAAAGGTGCCAGCAGGTTTACACTTGGAGAATGAAGGAAATACCTCTCCCTCCACTGTATTTTATTCAGCTTTCCAAAGTGCACATTGAAACAAAGAGATACATACCTGGGAAGTTAGCTACGTGGGTACATTCATCCATTACTCCCTTCATGAACATTAAGGATTCTCTCTGTAAAGTATCACTCCTTCTCCTTGTATTTATCCTGTGTCCTTGTGTGCTGGTTAAGTTTTTATTGCTACTGCTACTGGTTGAAAAGGTTTGATTTATGCACTGCATTTTAGGAGCATCTTCTATGAAGAGTCTTTCTGAAGAGGCACTTAGAGCACTTCTATTTGTGGTAAAGCTGTGAACAGCTTCCTTAGATACAGTGTCATTCAAGGACTCAAAGCTGAATATTCTGGAAGTCACATCCATCTCCTCCAGACTCTCCACACTGTCAGGGAAGTTCTTCACAAAGTCTTGTCCCATCTTGAAAGAATCCGTCTAAAGAAAGACAACAGGTCATTTTTTAAGAGTTTCTCTCTTAAACCAGTTGGTTCATCTTATTTTTAAGATGAACTCATTATTAAAAAAAAAAAATTAAAAAAGACACAAACAGAACTGCTCACTTCTATTTTCAGCTTGCAGGTCCCTCAATTAAATCCTGATCATCATAACCTCTTGATAATTTCATTCTACATTTCTTTCAGCTTAAAAAAATGCAGGAAGTACTTATATATACAGAAACTTGTGATATAAACAATTTTTTTTCTTTCTATATTAAACTCTGAATTTATAATTACAGTCATTTAAGCTTAAATGATATAATAATAATAATAATAATAATAATAATAATAATAATAATAATAATAATAATAATAGTAGAAAAACAACATATCTGACCAGGTCTAATGTTAGGTTTAAAACTGAAAAATCAACTGTCTCTAAATATTAGGGAGACACAAGCTGAACATCTTGAAATGTTTCTTCTTTTCATTCTGTCTTCTCCATCAGTGCTGCTGGAGTGTATTTAACTTAAAAATGGCAAATGCCCAGGTAACAACTATCTGCACCCCAGCTCCTCTTCTCCTGCTGTAAGGCATCTTATAGGATGGCATCTTAAGGAATCTTAGGGGGAAAAAAAAGTTATTTATCAGAATTTTGACTGAATACATTTTATGTTGCAGATTACACTAAGTGTGATCAAAGGAAAAACTTGTAGCAAGGGCTACACTTAACACTCATTATACAACCAAAATATTTGTTTTGTTTCTCATGTTTTTCCTTCAAAGACTAAATTTATCAAAAGCACAAGGAAACAACATGCAAGTATGTTTTAGCTAACAACTGTCTACTTTTAGTAGAAGTAAAAAGAAGGTACATTATTTGCTAGATTTGCACACGTAAATATTAGCAGATAGGGAAAACAAACCATACTTACTCCACAATATTCAAGCATTTGAATGATTTCTTCTTCATAAACAGCTTGTGTAAAATACTGTTTCTCCAGCTCTCTCCAGTTCACTGCCTTGCTCAGCACACCCTGAGATGATAAATAAAAGCATTCAGTACACAAGTAAAGCCCAGAGGTCATTCTAAAATAATGAAACATGCCCTCTCCTGATTTTTTCAGTTGGATTCTGTACCCAGACAGCCCTCAGAATTATTGCAATCAAAGCATAAATACTTACTATAACATAGGACATGGAATCCCACCTCCCTTGTGGCCAGCCCAAATCTTTTACCTTACATTTCTGATTACAATCTAATATATTAACAAAAAATGTATTTTGTAATTTGTTAATTACCGTAGTGAAGACTGCAGAGGCTGTTGACCAGGAAAGACATGGAATCAACGGCAATGGTTTAGGCCAGTTTGTCACTGCCAGTGAAGCCATCTAGAAGCAAAGGCAGTTATTACACATTTTAATATTGAATTCACAGTACGGTAAAAAGAACTCTCTCATCTTCAATTTCTTTGTTTATATGGTATTTATGAAACACATGGTGCCAAACAGTTAAGGACTGTGGCAGCTGGATATACTTTCACCTATTTAGAACTTACTATCCATTCTCCAGTGATTTTTCTAACAATGAACACTGCTCTGGAAAGGACTCATTTCAAGGCTGAATGGGATTTGGTTATAAGAATTCCCAACTGTATATTTACTAAACATTCCATTCATTATAATTCAATTAATTATAATTATATTTGTAATTACATTAATTATCATTTTAATTATAAAAACTAATACAAGCTATTAGTTGTTTAAAACCATAAAAAAACTTCTATAAAGCTTTTCACCAAGCTCTTGCAATTTTATTTCAAGGCAAAACAAAGGCAATCTATGAGAAGGACTATTTAAAATTCCATACTTTTAAAATTTGTATACTGAAAACAAAATGTGAAGAAGTAATTCAATATGTTAAGTGCACTATTCCTCCGTCCTTTAAGTTTGAATTACTACTTTTGCATCGGTTTTCAGAACATACTTTTGTGACTATTCTGTTTATCCCAGAAAAAGCCAGAGCAAGTAAGTTCAATGCACAGAAGTTCCCTATATGGTATGTTCTTTGCAAGTTTTATTTTATTAATACAAAACACCTCACGTCTGTTCTAGGTGTTCTAATAAGTGGATTTATGCAACTGAACTATAATTCTATTCTAATTATTTTTTATTAATGAAAAGTTACAAGACCACACATCTATGTTCTGATTCTCTCCAGTGGTAGAACTCTCTCCTCTTTAGTAGAACTGAATCAGTGCTCACAACCTTCCATTGTAAAACACATTCTATAGAGGATCAACATCAAATATTACTTATTTCATAGCATTTGCTGATGCAGCAGTGTGATGTTGATGCAAATCAAAGTTTCTTTGTACATTTATGACATTTAGAGTTACAAAACTGTGCTTTGGGGGAATATTTTCCTTTCACTAAACATTACCATTGCCAACATTATTTACTGAGCTCCTAACAACAAACAAAGAAAGGTATATTGTTTCAACAAGCTTTGCACCTGTGTCTCACAGACCCGTGCTAATCTGCAGAGACACGAGCAGTAACATTTTAACTGTGTATTAGTCTTTCAAGCACCTTAGTGATACATTGCTGGTTTAGTTTGAATATGCACAGTCTCACAGAAAATGTTAACCACCTCACCACAGAAATCTCTGATCAGTATCAATGATCGGGGAAAAAAAGAGATGAGTTGAGAACAGAACTGACACCAAAAGTCACCTCAATTACAACATGCCTACAAAGAGGGGGTATTTCACACAATGCATTAAAACACAAAGGTTTAAGCAAAAAGAAAGGAGGAAAAGAGGGAGAATTAGCAATCGATCAGTGCAGACTTTCTTTCAGCAAACATTTCTGCCACCCCTCCTTGTGGAAAAAAAAACAATTATGTGAGAAGTTTATATTCTTATTAAGCCTGCTGGGAGATGGCTGACAAAGGGCTCTATGGTTTGTCAGTACATATTAAGGATTATACTAATTCAGCACCACAGAACATGAGAATTGCCAACAATTTGTTTCTCATGACTCTAAGTGTTTATTTTAAAGTACTTCTGAGATCAACACTGTAAAACAAATTATTTCCGTATGCTACATGATCAAATGAGAAGTTAAAACAAAAATTACTGAACAGGAGATATAAAAGCTTACATGTCCTCCCATGGATATTCCAGTCATCCCTAGTGGTCCATAGCCTTCTCTCTCTAGCCAGTGCAAAAGAGCTGCCGATTCTAGAATTAGAGCTCCTCCCATCACAAACAGGTCCGAGACATTTTTTAAACATGACCGTCTTTTCTCCCCAGAAAAGGAAAATAGAGGGTTTATTTTCGAAGATTAGACTCTGACAGTTTGTATCATTCTATACACACTTTTATACACATCTTAATCACAACCCCAGAGAATTTTGGAGCTGAACTCCTGTTGATTCAACAGAAGGAAAAAGCAAGCCCGGATTTTCCGGCACTTGTAATTTTTCACCCAAATGAAGACTAGAAATAGACACCTGCCTATGCTTTTAATGTAATATCACTGACAACTTGGTCTTTTGGAAACAGTTACTACCAACATCAGCACCTCATTAGTAGTAATATTCTGTCCTGTGAAGTTGTAACAGATATTTTAGAAATAGAATCAAAGTGCTAGAATTCTAGGCATACACTATCTTTTTTGCAGAAACAAATTTTATTTTTTCTTATTTACCTGTTTTACATCATTGAAAAATTGCACACAACATTTGAAGAGCAATCAGTATGTCAGCTTTGGAAGCACTCATCAGTGTCACTGTAAGACTGAAACTGTAAAGTGGGAAGTTTGTCACGGTACTGAGAAATTCAGGCAGTGTACTGCAAAGCATTAAAACACAGAAGACACACAAAAAAGTAGAAATCTATTTGGCTGAGCCATCAGAGGGACTCTAAAAATAATAGCCCTAACTTGGGGAGGGGCACTGAGTATTTTCAGTACCACAGCCAGGTTACAAAGGGCTCCTGGCCTCTCCTGCCAGCATGCCACCATCACATTTGCGACACTCTGAAGCACAAGGACAAAGCTCACTGTGAATTCACACAGAAATGAACATAGCTGCTGCAGAGCAGCATTTACAGCCTAATGCAACTCCTTCCTACAGTTTTATGAGATTCCTCTGCAGCTGCTGTATTTATTGAACACTGTCACCAGTATATTAACTACAACCACTGGTGCTGTGTAACCCTGTATTGGTGACAATTACCTGTTGGGGTATTAGACCGAGCACCCCCCCTTGAAACAATCCTTCTCTACATGATATGTGATCTACTAAAGCTGACACGCTAGACAGCTGAGGACAGAGTTATTTAATCTATTCTTCTGCATCAGATCATCCATAACTGGAAATAAACCTACCAATGGATGTATTCCAGCACATGCTTTCTCCTGTCACTTTCCTATAATCTTACATAAATCACCTTCCCTGTGTCTTCCAGTCATGTTAAACGTCCAAGTTAGGATTAAAACACCAACACATATTTGGACTTTCAGAAATATTGGGAGACTAAAAGCACAGCTTTGCCTCAGACACATATCCTGCTGAATTCTGATAATACTTCTGTGGTTTGGAAAATGTAAAAAGTAAAAAACCAAGACTTCCTAATTAGGCTTCCAAATTCACATTTAAGAAACTGATTGAAGGAATAAATCCTGTAAAATACTGAATATTGCATAGCTTCCACTGACTAACAACGGACTAACGCCAGATTTATTCATATGTCCGTAAATCCTTAAAAGGTCTTGGAAAAGCAAAATCCTAGCAATTATAATGGAAATACGCTATCTGAGCAAAGATTATTCACAGCTGACTGAAATACAACAGCAACACTTGTACATGTGCAGTTGTGAGTCAGGAAAATAAAATGGCCCTGGCTTGTACTCACACAAGATGTTTGCATCTCACTTTACACTGCAAGTTCATCTTGTGCAAACTTCCCTGATCCCTGAGATCTCCTAACACAATACCCAAAGCAGTTTAGCAAAGAGCAGACAATTTCACATTAGCAGGTTACAAGTGGTTTTTTAAGTCTTTTTTTTCTTAATAAGCTGTCAAAGTTTAGATAACTTTTGGCTCAAAAGAGAAAAAAAAAAAAAAGAAAAGCAGTATTTTAAAAAGACAGTATCCATAAATGTAACAGGAATACTTACAATTGATCCTTAGGTTTTCTACAGCCATGTAAAAGACTCCAGTTAAAGAAAGTTACAAGGCTTTATCAAAACTGGTCATTAAAACAACAAAAAAAAGTAGATAAAATAAATAATATACATAAATAGCACGAATTAATAGAAATTTGGAACTTAAATTCCCAGTGTTTTACTGTCACTAAATCAAATCCAATCTACTTTGATGATGTAGTTTGCAACTACAAGGAAAAAAGTGTAATCCAAGATCCTATTTAATGAAACAGAATAATAGTGTTATACAAGATGACAGAACAGAACTTAACTGTTTAAAAAAACCCAACCAAATCTTAAGTGGTAATAGTAAGTTTCCCAAAATTTAACTGAGGTACCATAAAACTGTGTTTCATGTAATGGTCATACTTTCTTCGCTTCTACCCCCTGGGAATGGATCCGAAAAGTAGGCATTTTACAAGTGTGGTAACTCTTCTACCTTCCAGAGAAGACATTAGGAATAACTACTGTGTTTTCCACAAAAGGATATAGTAAGGATTTTCTAGCAACAGGGAAGCCATACAAGCTTCTTTAATCATTGGCCGTGCCATCAATGTGCGTCTCCTCCAGAAGTGCTAAAGACAAGATGTACAAGCAATATAGGTAAGACAAAATTTGATAATTTAATTTCTCAATAACAATTTTACATTTTACACACTCACATGGTCTCCAGTGCCTGCTAAATGAATGCACACAGGTCTGTGCTTGCTATTCCATCTTCTGGGTATGATGAACTGAAATCTGTGAGAAATGAACGCCTGTTTTAGCAGAGTATTTCTATTTACAAGCTGCATCAAGAGAAATTAATAAAAAAACCAAAACAATATAATAAAGTATTTGTAACCCAAGCAGGCAAACTGCCAGCAATTCAGCAACATTTTTCATGAACACATTCAGCAAACAAAGGAATCTGAAAGTAGGACAGAAGAAAGGCCAAACAAGAAAAGGAGCCAAGATGAAAGATCATGTTCCTAAAAAAGACTACTACCTCATCATCACAATTTAAACTTTGCAGAGTGGAGAAATGCAACTTCAGATAAAGAGCAGCCTAAACAAGCATGTCCAGCTCTCCTAGGCATCATTGCTATTTTTCTCCTGAAGGCACAACAGCTGAAATTGAAGATTAAGATGAGCAATAAATTAAAAAAAAAAAATCAAAAACCCAACATACAAACCATGAAATTATTCTATATACCCAACATCAACCAATTAATGTCTTCTGCTGCTACTTATTTATAGTCTGAACTACTGAAAAAAAATCCCTTCTGAGCCACCACTATTCCCCACAAGATGGAGCACTGTTACCTACAACAGCGTTACACTTCAGGAAATGCATTCATACCATCTTAAGGGAAATTTGTACAGCTTTTCAAAACTGTCACAATACTGGCCAAAGTAACAATATCATAACTTGGCTACAAAGCACAAGAGAACATAAATAAGGAAATAACGAGCATATTGTATTTTCCAATATGGTATTAATTAGTTTGATAATGTCAACAGACAGTTTCTTTAACCAGTGGAGAGGTGGAACAGAACTCATTTCTTGACTACCAACCTTTTTCTCACATTCCTTCATGTTACATGCTTAAGCACACATACAAAAACACCAACCAGTATTACTGACAAAATTTACAACATCAGTATCAACTTGAGCTGACAAACTTTTATGTTTACGCTATTAAACATTAAACAAAGTCTGTGAAGAAAAAGTCATCATGACAGTTCAGCTCAAAACTAAAAGCAAACAGAAATTATGCTCCCCTTGCAAACCCACTCCTCATCTGCAAAGCAGCGTTAGTGTGAAACCAGCACTGTTAGGGAGCCTCCAGCTTTCTGTGAGAATGCTTTTTTAAAATTTGTTTGCCAAGTAAGAAAGGCACCAGATTCTCTTGCTACAATTCAATGAGCTTGCTAATTCATCACACATATAACATTTTTGTATTCAATGTAAATGGAAAGCTGGAATGGCTCCTTCAAATACAACATAATATGCTTTGATATAACCAGCTTCTCCTGCTACATATAAAACAAAAACTACTGTTCTTCTTTGCCAGCATCCCCCTCATTTGAAAAAAATCAAACCAGTAATTCAAAAAACCGAGGGTATTCCACAGCTTCGTGCAATATGATTTTTACACTAAAAAAACCAAAGCAACAAGTAATATTTGCTAGTGATTTTTTTTTAAATACATAGATTGAACTATCACATGAATAAGATTTATTTTCACTTTTGAAAACAAATCTATTTTAACACCTTAGTACAAAATACTCCAAGTTTGAAATATTTCACAGATCATTTGCTTTACAACCAATTAGTTGCACAATAAAAGTACTTATAGACCATTATTTCTCTGCAGCACTAATCCCAGAAAGAAATACCTCTTGGTTCTCTTACCTTGCTACAAGAGATTCAACTGGCAGGATACCTGGGACACAATGAGCCAAGGGGGAAATGAAGTGCCCCTCAAGGATCTTACAGTCAGATTGCCCCTCAACCTGCAGAGAGAATAGGACAATAGCAATAAATATCATGTCAGTCTTTAACTTGCTCTGAAAGCAAATCTCTTAAAGAAGAATTTCTTATAGGACAAAAACTTGCTCAAAAAAACCCAGCACAGAGGCCTACTCCTCAAATATAGAGATACACATTATCAACACAGTCAAAACATTTGTTTCCAACTCTGCTTTTATTAACCTTTACAAGAATCAAAGACAGGTGTAATGCTGTCCCATTTTAAATACATTCGATAACACATAATAAGCTTTGAACACTTTTTGAGTTTTAGTATTTGACATCTCACTCCCCAACTATTGTACTACTAGGATAAAAAAGAAGAAAACAGTATCTGTACAGCCACTGCTTTAGTTTCTGTTTCCTTCTGTTCTCTGCTTGTAGCCTATAAAAGTAGCCTGGTGTTAAGTAACAAGTTATTTCACCTTTATATATCATAAGGAAAATAAATGTAGTTAAATCACATCATCTCTTGTTTTTAAGTACCTTGTCAATGAACACTGGGTAATCTTTCGAAACCAGCGTCTGGCATTTTTCCCTGTTTCCAATAATCTTTCTGAATTCAAATATTCTGTTGAAAGGAAACAAGTAGAGAAGATTCAACTTTTAATCTAAAAAAAAAAGAGACATATTTATATAAAATTTCAGGAGCTAAAGTAAGCCACAAACAAATAAAAGTTATGAAGCCAGCTTTGCATTTACAGATTAATCAGGCCAGCATAGGGTAGGTAGCTACCATAGGATGCTTTCAAGTTAAAAAAAGAATGGGCTCAGGTACCTTGGTGGGGAACAGAAAGCTAAGGGGCAAATCTGGTTGCTTTCTTCTGCTACTTAAATGGGCTGCAGGGTCACACAGAGAAAATGAAACAAAACTCTTCTCAGAGGTGTACAGTGAGAGGACAAGATTACTCAAGGACATGAATACTGAAGAGGCAATGGTCGTGTGTTGCAGTGTAAGAAATCCCTACTAGAGCAAAGTGAAAGATTGCTTTCACAGTTAAGCACATGGAAAAATAGCCCAGGGAAACGATAAATGATCTTCATCCTCAAGGGACTTTCAAATGAATGAAGTGCCAAGTGACTTGAAGAAACAAAGAAGTCAGCTTTGTTTTGAACAGGGATTTTGACTTGATGCCCTCAAATTTGCCCTCTCAACCTTAAATTCTCTATGCTAAGAATAATCTGCTCATTCTTGTGGTCACAAATACACAAGTTACCTGACCAGCTAGAACTGGTTTGAGTGAAAAGTACAGAGGAATGACCTGCTCACCTCCCCAGCACCACAGAAAACCCAAAGAATGGAAAATAATCCATTTTATCACCACTTAAAAAATAGCTCTACTTTATAACCTTTGCTTTTCTTATACAGAACAGCAAGTGCATTAAGTATTTCTGAGAAAGTAGGGGTAAAGATGTGAGATGTGACTGTGGAGGTTAAGCTAAACGAAGAGATGTTTTGTTTGACAATAGATCTTCTAAAAATACTGCATTTATGTCTTGTTTCTATAGTTAGCTGGAGAGTGAACGCTAAATCTTGCCTCTACTAAGGAATTTCAACCCTTGCTAATGAGTTGAGGACAAAGAGTTAGGATATTAACATTCATCGCATCAAGGGTGCGCACATAAAATTTCAGATCACACCTAGGCAGAGTAGTCTGTCATTCAATCTCAGTTAATGCCTGAAGTATAAAAAATTTAATTAGAACTTAGTAATGGAGCTTCACAGTGATGAGTTAACAAACAAAAATAAAAACCCTCCTCCCACGAGCCAGTGTGAGGGGTCAGGAGGAGGTGGCATTCTTCCTTCTTCATCGAGGTGAAGCCAGGCTGCTAGGGAACAGCTCATCTTCTTCCCGGTCAGGGGCAACATATAGAACAAAATTTTCTTCCCCTTTTCAGACCAGCAAGCTTGCCTCCTGCTTCCCCCACCACTTTTGATCTGGTGGGAGAGGGTTCTTCTGCTGAATGAAGAAGGAGGAACTGTAGCTGATATCACTGCTACCACCAGCAACACCCCCTTATTGCCATTTGGTGTGGGTGTGATCACCCTCCAGAGCCCAAGCAAGCCTTGCACTGGTGAACAGCAGCATCAGTCAGAGGCTCCCCATGCAGAGACACCACTTATAATGGAGGGAGACAGAGATGGGGCAGTGAAACTTTACCATGTCTCACCAAGAGCCCAAAAGTTTTTAAGAGAGAAGGTTTTGAAAACGTTAAAATATCCCATTTTGGATACACACATAGAATAGAATACAGAAATGCTGCAATCAGAACAAACCCCATCATTTTTGGTTACTCCAACCAAAGCCAACATTCTCATTTTGCAGGAAAGTCTGCTACTTAAGAGAAAAATCAACTGAAGACAGACACCCAAAGCAATCCAAGTGCCATTTCCAGATCAGGTTTTTCACATGGACTTAAAAACAAAAAAACAAGTTCCCATAAAACTCCACTGCTATCCAGTGCACAAAATTTTATTTCAATAGTTTTCTAAGTTTTCTTTATTGATTTTCATATACATAAGAGCGAGCTTATTAAATGCAGATTTATCATTTCCTATTTAAATACTGCACAATGCAGAATATATATATTGTCACTTCATTTTTAAACTTAAATAAAAGTGCTCAACTTCCAGGGGTTAATCTCAATCGTAATTAATAAAAATAATCAAATGCGTAAAAATTAAAAGGTACTTCCATTTTTTCTTATTTTCAAGACATCAGGAAAGAAAGAGTTTACTACTTTGGGCTGTGAGAGAAATTTCTGATTAAATCTTACACTTTTAAAACTAATTAGGAAGTTACAGAGAGATAGCAAGAGCCACTTTAATGTTAAACAGAAACAATTCTTCTGCCGAAATTAATCAAGTTTTGTTTTTAGAAAACACTTCCAGACTTCGAAGTATGTCATCATATAACATAAGCGAAAAATATAGTTTGACACATAGACATTCTCTCAAGACGAGCCTCTTTAAACAGAAAAAAATTTGCAAATCCTTTTAAGACTCCTTTTAAATCCAGTTACTTCCTTGGCATGGAAACACATGATTTCCTGAACAAAACCAACTTAAACACTTTTGGTATTTTAAATACAGGATAGCAATTACTGTAGCTACTTCAAGGGTTGGGGTTTTTTTATTTTAATGTAACATAGAGTTTATGCTGTTACTTTTTAACAAGTCACCTTTTCAGATCCTCTGGCTTTCCCCATCCTCTGATGAAAAGTTTAGTGAGGAGAAGCTTTCGGTACAAGACATCTAATTTACTTACACCCATTAGCAGCACACTGTCATCTGGGGAAAAGCAGAGGTAAAAACAAGGCAGTTAAAGGGGCTGTCAACATGAGTGGCAAATTCATTGATTGTAACACAAAGTAGTTTCTTATCCTAGTTTCTGCGTTAAGGAAAAGCTATCTAGTGTATTCTAAGAAAGTTAACCTTGATATTCAGGTCAACTCTTTTTGTTTTGAACAAAATATAAAGGCAGTTTATACAACCTGTAGGAACTTTAAAAGCTAATTATAACCAGATATTAATTACACCACTGATGACTAGCCAACTGAAGAAGCACATCAGGTCATAGAACTACATCTTTAACCAGTCCTAACTGTACTCTACCTGAAGCAATAAAACAAAGAGTGGCACTGATCTCTGTCCTCTCAGTAGAGGTATGATGGCAAAACTTTTCAGTCAATGTGGGCTGTCATGAACACATCTCAGAATGGAAACTTGAAACAATGTTTGGGTTTGAACAACTAGAAGATTTCATCTCTTCATCTTCTTAATGGAAAGAAGGAGCGAGCAGGAGAGTGAGGAGAAAGGAGAGGGAAAAGGAGAGCGAGAGAGGGAAAAGGAGAGCGAGAGAGGGAAAAGGAGAGCGAGAGAGGGAAAAGGAGAGCGAGAGAGGGAAAAGGAGAGCGAGAGAGGGAAAAGGAGAGCGAGAGAGGGAAAAGGAGAGCGAGAGAGGGAAAAGGAGAGCGAGAGAGGGAAAAGGAGAGCGAGAGAGGGAAAAGGAGAGCGAGAGAGGGAAAAGGAGAGCGAGAGAGGGAANGAGAGGGAAAAGGAGAGCGAGAGGGAAAAGGAGAGTGAGAGGGAAAAGGAGAGCGAGAGGGAAAAGAGAGAATGTAGTTCCAGGCACTGTTTTTGCCTTCATTGGTGTTTTAAACATATATACTAATCCTTACTTTATCCATTCCTTTACAATTTCACCATTTCTTACAGTTTTCAAAGCAATGCTCCTCCCACTCCCTTCAGGGAAGAAATCACACCCTCAAAATCCTTGCCAGGATCACTTCTCCTTCAACAAACACAACAGCTCATACAGAGATAAATGTAATGGGATTTTAGGTAAGGCGAGTATTATTTTCAACACAATACTTACTGAAGTGAACAGGGAGCCACTGCTGAGCTCTTCCAATGAGGAAGGAAAAAAAGCCAAACCAAACACAACTAAAAAGGAGAATTTAAATCTGGTTTCTTGGTCAGCAGGATACAGGTTACTCAATTAAAAAAAAAGGTCCAGGATCTGTGTACACCTAAGAAAACAACAGATTCAATAATCAAAGACTTGGTTAGTAAGCTCATTTCAGGCATTTTCTCGTATTTCCAGATCCCTCCATACTAAATGTACTCAATAATCTCATCACACTCCAAAACAGTGTAATTTAATTTATGGGGTTTTTAAAGTTTTATTTTCATCCAAAAGCATTTATTCTGCCACACTCCAATATGGTCATTTTAAAAAATAAAGTTATTTGACTATAACGAGTTAAAATTGTGGTCAGATTAACAAAAACATTCCTCTGCAGTTCTAGAAAGCCAATATTTAAGAATCAATACACAGGAAAAAAAGGAGAACTCTTTAACACCTAGAATTAATTACTATCAAAAGAGAAATTATTGACAATTTAAGGTACTTGAATATTAGAACAAGCATCCTAGAAAGCCACAAGGGCTCTAGGACGGTTCCATCACTATAGGAAAAAAATAAATATATGAAATGAGCAGAAAGTCATAGGGGGAACTTTTGTTTTAAAAACATGAAGATGTAGGTTTTGCCTGGAGGCCAAAGTCTGGCCTGACGAGCTCTCTGCTGCACCAAGAGAGTGCCAAAACAACTTTCTAGGCAAGTACATTATATTTAAATGTAATATTGATTGAGGCTTTAAAAAGCATTATTGCATCGTCTCTTCTACTTCATTGATGGAATGGAGACTCTGAAGTAACTCGGGATATTTCAATTAATCAGAATCAAGATAAAAGCACTACTGGAAAGAGTACAGGAAACACTACAACAAGCAAAAAATATATTCCTACTATAGAACTTCTCAGAAATATCATTGAGTTTAAAAATTTGGGAGGATGGCCCCTATTGTATCTCTGTAACAGAAGGGCAGGACATGCTTCAGTCACTGCCCATCCATGCCTACATGGAAAGACAATTACAAGCACTTTTACTGCCAGGAAAGGCAAATCCAACTGCTGGAGGCTGAAGTTTTATAACTTCACATTAACGGGAGTATTTCAGCAGTGAGGATTTGAAATGAAAATGAAAGAATCAGCAAAGGCTTTTTCAGAATGAGACTAGATTTCCGCCACTTGACAGTACACATGCCACATCCCGATCCCTCTGTGACACGGGTCAGCTGGAAGCAGTGACCTGATAAAGATGCTGTGGAGTTGTGTGGCCCAAGAGACAGGATCTGTGTTATGAATCTTGAATGAATATATTGTTACCACGGAAAGCTTTACATAATCGTGAGCTGCGAATGGAAACTGCATTCTGATACAAAAGCACACTAAGGAGAAACCTAGAAACACACACGAAAATTCATCCAAAAATCGAACACACAGAAGGTCAGCTATTGCTTTTTATCCAGTGCAAACAGCTTCAGCTACAAGAAGAACACCCCTAGAAAGCATATGAGGACTTCAGGCCCACAGTGTAGTTTCTATTCTATACAAGGATGTAAAAAAGCTCCCACCCTGCAGCCAACCTGAAAAAACCACGGAGGCTCTGCTTTACAAGCGGGAGTTGTCAACTTCCCTACCCTCCTTCTCTATTTAAAAAACCTCTCTTACAATTAACGCCAGGTCCTTTTCTGATAGAAGAAATGAGTGCTTAAAAATCAAAGAAATCACGAAGAAGTCACAGCAAGGCAGACACAAGACCCACAATAACTCCACGCAACGGGATGGACAGAGAGAAGCCTGAGGATAAACAACGGGGCCTAAAGCAGGGTGGCGAGCAGCTCCCTGCAAGCCTGACCCGAGCATTCAAAGGGGGCAGGTGGGACCCCCGATCCCAAATCTCTGCAATTCCCCCCTCCAAGCCCGCTCGGGAGGGACCCGGCGCTGCCCCAGCGCCCGCGAGAAGGGGCAGCGGGAGGCAGGACACGGACACCGCGGCCCTTCCGCCCCTTCAGCTCCCCCCCGCGCCCCGAGCCCGCCCCCGGGGCCGGACAATGCCGTGAGGGGGAGCCGCGGCAGCTGCTGCCCTCAGTGGGAGCCGCTCTGGTATCGCGACCGCCGCTCCCTGGGCGAGCGGCACGGCGACCCCCCAGCCCGGCCCGGCCCGCGAAGGTCACTCGCTGCTCACCCGAAGCGCTGCCGGTGCTGAGGCACCACATGGGAGGGCGGGAGCGGGAAGCGGAGGAAGAAGAAGAGGAGGAGGAGGAGGAGGAGGAGTGGGGGAGGGCGGAGGGCGAAGGGCGGGACGGGACGGACG
>VZRV01010998.1:111515-174453 GCA_013398115.1 Falcunculus frontatus | reverse complement strand
CTGGCGGCGGGCGGCGCGGCCTGTGGCGGCGGCGGGCGGGGCCCTGCGCTGCGGGGCCATGGCGGCCGCGGGCTCCCCTCCGGAGGCGCGTCCCGAAGGGCAGGAGCCTCTGCTGGGGTCGGCAGGGGCCGCGGCGGATGAGGACGAGGAGGAGGAGAGCAGGTAAGGGCTGGTTCCGCTCTGAGGCGGCGCCAGGAGTTGGGACGCCACCGCCGCGGGTGACCCGAGGAGCCGCCCGTGGGTGCCGGGTCCTTCCCCGCCCCTCACGGGGAGCCCGAGCCCGGGGGCGCTGCGCGGCCGGGGGTCCCGGCCCGAGCCGCCGTCCCCAGTGCTCTGGAGCCCGTGTCTCGGACCGTCCCGGGCCCGGCTGCGGGAGCGGGCCGGGGGCTGCTTCTCTGTGTAGGAAATCACAAACCCACTCACTTGGGAAGTTCCTAAAAGACACCAAACAGGATTAATGTGGGGCAGAAGTTTGGGTGTTTAATAGAAGCCTTCATGTGTGGGCAGCAGTTGGTCACTCGGGGTTATTTTCCCCTTCTGACAGCAAAACGAGTGTCTTGAACTTAAAATCGCAGATATGCCTAAATCTAGGTATGACTTATACAAACAGTGTTTATAAACTATGTTCAGGCATCTATATATCTATAACCCGAGTCTCCATTTGAAGAGAGATTACTTCGTTTGTAACTTTGTAGCTTCTATTTTAACTTTTTTTCCCAGCCCTTTCAATTTACAGCAGTATCTTTTACACACAACTTTTACGTTGTGTATTGTTATTTTCTCATCATAAGAACAGACTGGCTGTAGCTTTTAGTCAAATCAAGAGTCGTTCAGGTTTGTGGTTCTTTTAAGGCTACAGTTGTGAGGAAGTGTCTGGGGTTTTATGTTTAACACGTACTTTTTAAAGCTTTTATATGATGTGTGATGCTCCAAAGTGTCTGTACAAAGAGTTTGCAGAATTGAAGACCTCCCTAGATCAAGATCTCTGTGTGTAACATTTGCTGTGTGATAGCATTTCTGTTGTTTTGTTTGATTTGTCAGTCTAGTATTTTTTCAGCGAAAAATAAATTCTTTATAGTCTTTGCTGAGCAGAAATCCACTCCTGCTTTACAAGTTACACAACTATATTGAGAGGTTGATGAAAAATGTTTTCAGTGTCGTGTGGGAGCAACTAGAAGAGGATCAGATAATGATTTCTTTCTCTCTCTTGCTTTTGGTTTAAAAACAGGGATGTTGTGGAAACACAGGAACATTATAAGAGCAGATGGCGATCCATCTGGATCATGTACCTGACAATGTTTCTCAGTAGTGTGGGTGAGTAAACACATGTGGAATTCAATGTCTTAAGTTTAATGGATATACTTTGGTTTGAAAATTACAGGGTTTTCCAGGTTTCAACTACAGAGCTTCTTTAATGCTACTGTTTTAACCTCAAAAAAGGTGCATTGTTTAATTCTTCAATAGACAATATATGACTAGCAAATCAAACAGAAAGTTATCTTGAATTAGATAAGTAATAAAACTGGTTTTACACAAAATGACACATTGCATAAGTCTGTGGTTTATGACTCCTTAATAGTTTGGTAGTGGCAAAAGGTAGTGGCAAGGTAAGGTTATTGCTCAGAGCTGAACAAAACAAAGGTCACACTTTTATCATACTAAGTGAAACTTCTAGGGAATGAAAACAGAAATAATGCGGAGTTCTTAAGCGGTAAGAGCTTTATGGGAATATATATTATTTCAAAATACATATCAAAACTTGTTTTCTCCTACTGGACTTTGCATCTCCATTGCAGAACAGATTGAAATTTAATTCCTAAATAACTCCCCCCAGAAACAAGGATTCTCTTGATTTTTGACCTGTGATGATTTTCTGTGGGCCTAGAAATTATCTTGAAGTTGATAGGATACTTCAGTAACTCTTTTTTTTGATGATGAATTAAAATTTCTTTGACTAATGAATATAGATAAGTCAGTATATCAAAAAATTCTTTTTACTTTGAGGACTTTGTTGTCTTTCCATTGGGAAGACAACATTTTTTTGTTAAGTGTGTATGCACCTATGAAACGATCTTTTAAAAATAGTTCCTCCTGGTAGGAGGAATTACCACTCCTTAAAAAAAGCAGGAAATGCACAGGTTTAGACTGTAATACACTTAGAGGCAGAAGAAGTAACTTGTAATAACTGTTTCAGGAAAGAAAATTACTGATAAAAATGGCAAATAAAATAACTTCTGTTTTTACTGTGTTACAGGTTTCTCAATTGTAATTATGTCTGTGTGGCCGTATCTCCAAAAGGTTTGTAAATATTTTTGGTTTTTAATTAGTAAGAACAGAAAACTCCTGCTCAGAAAGTAAGTAATACAAAAACTGGCATTTCATTTAGGAAAAGAAAAAATAAGGGGAAGTGTGTGGCTTTAAGAGACTTTTATTCTGCCGTCCACTTAGACAGCTTTTATTATTTCTTGCAAAATCAGTCAGGTTTTTTTTTCCTGAGTTGATCAAGATACATCATAATCTAGAAATGTTTTGTTTTCCAATATCCTGATTTCTTGGACAGCAAATCAATAGAAATCTCGTTATTAAAATGTAATACACAAGACTTGTCTGCATTTTGGCAAAAAAAAAAAAGAGGAAGCTGGAGGTAGAAGTTGCTCTGTAAATGTCACATTGTTGCCCATAGATCTTGATATTCGCAACAGGGGATTAGCATTGTTCCTGTATAGTGGTTTTAGTTTCTTTGGGAGTCTTTCACCTCTTAGTTGCAATCTTAAAAGCAGCATAAAGGTTTCTAAAACTTTAATTTAATCTGCACCAGGATTTTACTGCCCCTGGAACTGTAGAAGGCAGTTTCAAATGCAAATTTGGAAGGACATACCCTGGGCAGGGACCTAGAGGTGTCATTGAAAGTAAGGCTGATGCTGAATTCTTGCAGAAGAGAATGCATTACCAGCCTTGTAAATCAGGACAGATTCTGGCATGTGCAGAGACAATGGAAGTGACTCCTTGCTCCTGGCATGGAAAGTGCCTGCCATACTGCTGAAGTTCTGTCTCTAGCCCAGAACATCAGCAGGTGCTGTACACAAACTGCTGGAGTTTGCTGCAAGTGAGCCATTCCCAGGCTTGGAAGCAAAGCAGATTTTATTGGTTTGGTGCATTGCTGGAGAGAGTGAGCCAAGGTTTATTATCCCAGACAAAACATTACAGTACAGAGTCCTTGGTATCCCAGGCACTAATTCTAAAAGGGTGTTACTGGCAATATAAAACACTCCAATGCTTTACCCACAGAACTGATTCATGTGTTCCTGCAGATTGATCCGACAGCGGATGCGAGTTTCTTGGGCTGGATTATAGCTTCATACAGCATTGGCCAAATGGTTGCCTCTCCCCTCTTTGGCTTGTGGTCCAACTACAGGCCCAGGAGAGAACCTCTGGTCATTTCCACTGCTATTTCAGTAGCTGCAAATTGTCTCTATGCCTACGTCCACGTGCCCCATTCCCACAACAAGTACTATATGCTGACTGCACGTGCTCTCGTGGGGTTTGGAGCAGGTAACCACAGCAGAATTTACATTTCTGAGAATTACTGCATTCTGTGTCTTGTGTAAGATGGTTAATGTTATATTTTAGTACCAGATTTACCACTGCATGAATGATAATATTTAACAAAGAAAAGAGTTGGCCACTAGTGGTTTGTCACAAAACTGTAATTGTGCTGTTGTGTAAAAATACTAGAGGGAGTGCTGGGTTTTATTTTCTTGCAAAATAAGAAACAAACCTCTAAAATAAATGTCACTCAAGAGTTTAACAGTACGACTTGATGTTGACATGGACACTTGCTTGGTTTTGGGGTTTTTTTGAAGGAAATGTGGCTGTAGTTCGATCGTACATTGCGGGTGCCACTTCTCTGACGGAAAGAACGAGTGCCATGGCCAATACCAGTGCCTGCCAAGCTGTTGGCTTCATATTAGGGCCAGGTAAAGCATGTCTTCCTTCCTCACTTCTCTTATTAGGTTGAAATTGGGCTGTGGAAGTAGGAATCCTCAGGAGCTATATGTAGGGGATTTTAAGGCATAGTTTGTCAATGATATCACAGTTGGATAAATGGGATCCACTTGTCTGTATTTCTGTAAGCCGATATAAACGAAACATTCTTGTCCAATTGCTCGGCACCAATTTAAAGTTTAATTTAAATCCCCCTACTGCATCTTTTCTCTCTAGTTTGCCCTTAGCACGAGGGATAATCCAGTCCCAGGACCAAGGTTTTCCATGTAGGAGCACAAGGAAAAAAGTGAATTGTCTGTCTGCCAAGAAAATTAACCATTGGTACACTCAGAATTCAGTTCTATAAGTGTTATGATGCTGTTTAAACAGTTTATTTTATGTAATCAAGTAGTTTCCTGGCTAGCTGAGATCCCACTGGTATCCATTTTGTTTCTTTAGAGTAGGATTCTCAAAATGTAAAAGGTTTGACAGGTATAATACTTAAATTTTACTTGGCAATTAGAACAACTTTTCTTACATGTTCTAATATTTTCTAATGATTCTGACAATTTTCACAGCAGATTGATGTTTTTAAGTTTTTCAGACATGTTTTACACTTATTGGAGAAGAAGGAGTAACGTGGAAATTCCTTTGTCTTCAGCTGAACATGTACACGGCACCAGTTTTATTTGGAGCTCTCCTAGGAGTTATTAATATTATTCTCATCTTTGCCATATTCAGGTAATAAAGTAAAAAAAAAATTAAATATCCTACCTTGTTCTTGTGGGTGACTTGTAGCAAAGAATATGCTGCTCAGCAGAAGTAGTAATAAACCTGAAATCTGGAGTGCTAAAACTGTAACTTATTTATTTTTTCAGTGTTTCTACCTTCTTTAATACCTGTATTTTTGTTGTGCTCATAAATGAATCTTGGTGATGTTGTGGTTAGAATGTAAACTGATAAAAAAAGTTGAGGATATTAGACTTTTAGCCTTGATATAGTTTTAGTGTTGGTGGTTGCTGCCCATGTTTTTTCTCTACGGAGGAATAAAGTTGGCTTATCTGTAGGGATCTCACTGTCTGTGTCTTTCCTTTAAGAATCTCAGGGGGGATTTTTATTCATTATCCCATTGGTGCAGATGCATCTGGATGTGATACTATCCCACTAGAATATTTCCTTTATTGAATAGGATGGTATTCACTGCAGTCAGATGTGAGCTTGGTAGATGATGTTTAAAGGAGCTGCAAATAATTATCATATAGGTGATACCATTTGCAAATATTTTAACAGAAAATTGACTGAATAGTAGGTCAAATAAATATTTGTATTAATGAAAAAAGTTCTAAATTTCTAGGGAGCACCGAGTGGACGACATGGGACGGCAGTGCAAAAGTATCAATTCTGATGGAGAAGGTACCAGTGTTTCCTTGAAAACTTATCCTGTGATTCTAATTTTGAAGTACTCTCTTATTACATAGAAGCATTTTAGAAGTATTCTAAAGTGTGATGCACTGGGAAGTTGATGTGGAAAATAGGCTACATCTCTCCTTAGCTGGTCCAGAAATTGTTTCATTTATCATGTTGTGTCCATAGTGCTGTCTGGTAGCAAAGAAGAAAAAAAATTAAAATTGTATGGATTCTTCCATATTTTCACCCTGAGAATTCTTCTATGTAGCTTTGACCTTTCAAGAGAACATGTTGGTTTCCATTGTTAAAACAGTTAAAGTTTGCTTCTGTCACTCAGGACTCGTTGGGAAAACAGACGGTGTAACCAGTTTGGGAATAATTTTCTCTAATTGTTAGCAGAATTGAAATTTCAGCAATTCCATTTTGATTTAAAAACTTTATGCTTTGACTCTCGAAGTAGAACTGCCTAGCTGCCCAGCAACTTGCACGCTAAATACTTAGAAGCCTAAAGGAATCATTATTGTTTGTAATTTGTGATGGTGTAAGAAAAAGCTCAGTGTGCAATTCAGGTAAATGTTTTGTGTTGCTGCAGGAAGTGATGTTCTGGATCAGAACACAGAAGGAAGCATTGACCACGTTGCTGTGGTAGCACTCAACATTCTCTTCTTTGTCATATTGTTTGTGTTTGCTGTCTTTGAAACGTAAGTTTGTCTATTTTCTCTCAAAATACTCAGATGTGTGAAGTAGTTGGGTTGGGGGTGTGTGTAGAGGCTTTTCTGTTCCACTCATCTTCCTAGCTTCATAAGTAGAAGTCCAAAACCATAGGCAATCAACTTGGTGTGTACTGATACAGAGTAATGAATTAAAGGTCAGTAATAACTAAAAATCTGTACAGTTTGCAGTATAGGAAACATTAATGTAAAAGCTTTTGAATGGAGGCAAACCCATATCCTCAGCTTTTTGAATATTCAAAAAAAAGTAGCTTAATTTGGGCTTCCTAAAATCTTCAGAGAAAACATGTTTTCAGTTGAGTATTTTGTTCTATATTTTTTATTTTAGATTTCTTAGTATGATTCTGATTAGCTCCAAAAGCTTTAGTGCATCTCCTATTTCAGTAATTATTAAAACAATTGTTTGATAGAGTTCATGCAATTTTATTCTTAAATACACTGTTTTATATGAGGGGGGGGATTAGCCTAAAGAGGCATGTTATTCATTCCCAAATTTGTGTGTGTAAGAAAATAAGTAAAACATGACAACATTATCTCAGGCTGAAGTGTACTTCATTCTTTTAACTTGTAAAATACTTTGAGGATATAAGATTTATTCTGCAAGTTTTTTGAGCTCTAATGTAGCTAAAATTTGTTTTACATTATGGCAGTCATAATTGCATTATTTGGAGAAAACTGAGATTTTAGAGACTGCTTGGTTGCTAAAACTGAAACAGTATTACAAGTTTTAAATTTTTGTTCTCACAAGGTCTGATTTTTTTCTGTCTCTATTACTCTGGCTTGGCTTTAACTTCATCTGAACTATCAGAAATAAATTAATGATGCTTCAGAGTATGGCTGGTGTAGTGCATTGATGTTTGGGACAATACATGTATGGAAGCAGCTTTTTATGATTATTGTATTTTTGTTCTGTCATTTCAGTATAGCTACTCCATTGACCATGGATATGTATTCCTGGACCAGGAAAGAAGCTGTTTTTTATAATGGAATAATCCTTAGTGTGATTGGCATTGAATCAGTTATTGTTTTCATGGTGGTTAAAATACTATCAAAAAAGTAAGTTTTTGGAATTTTGTGACTTATGTTGGCTAAGTCTGAAAAGTTTAATGGCAAGGCCAAATCTGTGTTAGTCATCTTTTACTTGGTAATGAATCTGGATTTACTATGACAATGAAATACCTTCAATTTTGGCACATCCTTGATGTGGTTGTTCTTTATTCTGTTAACATAACCCCCTTATTTGACTGTCTTTTACCCTTGAATCACAAGAAAAGCAGGTTTTAAGTTACTGTGTTTTTGTAACATTTTTGCCAGTGTTTTGGTCCGATATCATTTCCACAAACTAATGGGCTATGTCATTAGCAGCTACCTAAATTTTACATTAATTAAACAATACATTTAATTCCAATTTCACTGTTTGGTAGGACTGGTGAGCGTGCCATACTCCATGCAGGCTTACTGATTGTCTTGATTGGATTCTTCATCTTACTGCCTTGGGGGAAGAAACTACCAAATATCCAGTGGCAAGGTATAGTTCAAGTCATACTGGCCCACCTTTGTAATGTTCTTTTGAAAGTCTTTTATTGCACTTTTGTTCTTAATGGTATGAATAACTTGTTTTTACAGAAATAAAGAACAACTCCATTCCCAGAACAGCCCCCACTGAAATGTTAATGCCTTTGTGGAGTTTGCAAGAGATGCAGCTGCCATCCAACCACACAGCAGAACCCGTGGGCTGCCCTGTCACACAGTCCTGGTGCCTGAACACTCCCATGATCTACCTGGCCCAGTACATCAGCTCTGATGTGCTCATAGGGTTGGGCTATCCTGTTTGTAATGTCATGTCCTACACTTTATACTCAAAAGTCCTAGGACCAAAGCCTCAGGTAAGCCTGATCCCTAAATGGTTTATTTCATTTGCTCAGCAAGACTTGTACTCTCTTTATTAGTATGAGGGGTCTAGTTAAAATTCCTTTTGTCGTCACCCAAATAATAGTGTGTTTTAAGCAGGGCAGAACTTTGCAGGAGATCCAATCTTTTTTAAAATCCAAGGCAAATCTCTGGGGGAATTAGAAAGCAAGGCTTATGCTATTTATGCAAATCTTACAATGTGAAAATGTCATGACTTTTCTGGCAGAGTCCTTTTTGTAACTACCAATTATATATTTGGAATACCAGTATGGAATAATGTTCCTCTTACTAAGTTTATTATATAAAGGCTACAAATGCCACTAGACCCCCAGTATTGACATTTTTTAGTAGTGAAACACTATAGCAAACTTATATTATTGCTTAACAAAATATTTTATTCCCTTTTCCCCATTTTTTTCATGTTATATTTTGGTGAAAGAGACTCAATGCTTTGAGCCAGAATGCATTTTGTTAGAAACCAGTAGAGTACCTGAGTGGAGCCTTGGAATTAATGCGTAGAGAGGCTGAGCAGTTCTCTTGGAAACAAAGTAATCAGTGTCTTAATGAGTTAAGAAAGATAAGTGGTTGTTTAAATACTTCTAAATTTTCTAGTTAGGCTAATGGATTGGAATTAATGGCAAGCCAAATAATTCCTGTATCACTTACATAAGCTTTTGATCTGCTGTAGGGTGTCTACATGGGATGGTTGACTGCCTCTGGAAGCGGAGCACGGATCCTTGGGCCTGTTTTTGTGAGCCAAATCTACACTCACCTGGGGCCACGCTGGGCATTCAGCTTGATCTGTGGAGTAGTTGTAGCCTCTCTCTTACTCTTGGAGATAGTATACAAGAGACTAATTGCGTTTTCTGTCAGATATGGGAGGATGCAGGAAGAGAATTGTTAAATATGTATTTAAAAAAACCAAAACCAAACACTAAAACCAAGCAGAAGTAATATTTAGTTTATTACTGCTTTTTAATGAGGAGTTGAACCATTGACCTTGTTGACTGTGTGCTAACAACTGTACACCTGTACTTACACACTGACAGAACACTTAACTTGGTCATACCTGAATACCTGGTTACCCCTGCTGCAGTTGGCTTTTGTGTTCTGCTTTTCTAGCAGCAGAGGAAGGAACGTGATGGGTTAGAGCGATACAATGGCACATTTGAAGTGTGTACAGTTTAAATGATGCACATGTGCACTGAATGTAGCTGTGAAGGTCACAGGTTATGTGCATCCTTTCCAGAAAGAAGTAAAGAAATATTATCTTGATTCTGTGAATCAGGATTAGTAACTCTTTTGTAACTACAAGATTAGTTGAGCTGCATGCACTTTGTATGGAGACACCACTACTTGAGCAAACCTTCTGATGTTGGGTTTGTTGGCTTGTAAGCACTGATTAATACAGACCACCTGGTTCTGGAACATGTTACATCTCCTCCAGGATTTCAAATGACAGGTGACAGAAGCATAGAGGAAGGTAGATGCCCTCCACCCAGGTAGTTGGTGTGGGATTTAGGTCTTTAAGTTGATCAAGAGCCATTGAAAAATCAGTCTCAGCAGCTGTTACTTGAACTACAGTGAACCATATGTGCAATTTTTCCTCTACTGTTTTGCTGAATGCCTTTTTGTAGCAAGAAAGATAACCTGCACAGAGATGAAATATGCACAGCTTTTCTTAACTACAAGGAAGAAAGTCTAAGCATGATAGTTTACACTTTTGTCCTTGGTGAGAATGAATGTGCTGCGCTGAGCAGTGCTCGTAATTAAGTGAAAGGAGAAAACTGGCTCCTGGGCATTCACTATTATCTGTAGACTTCTATTTTTTTCTGATATTAGGGTACAAGAAACAGGAATTCACACTGTTTTAGTCATTCAGACTTTATTTTAAAAACTGAGACTAATTTTCCTTCATAATGGGGCCTAAGTTCATCTGTACGGGTTTGGTTAGCTGTTTTAGTGCTACTGGGAAAAAAACCTCTGGAATAACTCCAGTATGAGAGTTGTGGCTGCTGTTTAATGTCCCTACTATTTGATGCTTATTGAATTTAATAAATGTCATTATGTATTCCTATGTACTCAATTGTTCAAAGACTAAGAGACTACTGAATTAAAAGATGATTTTTACAATACTGACTGAAGGGGATACAGAAGTTTTATTCCCTCACGAGCTTTCCTGCTGTAGAATCACAAAATGTTGTGAAAAAGGACTTCACTTTTATAAGCTCATTCATAGTAAGTGCTACTTCTATATCTTTCTTAGTGTTCCTAGTGCTAAATTCTTTATTTGCAAGCTATTTCCTTGATTTGGACATGACAAAATAATCGAAGTTCTCTTTTAAACAGCAGCTGAATAAGAACTGGCTTGAATCAGTTAAGCTGAGCTGTGCTTGCACACAGCCAGCACCAGCTCCTCTGAAATTCTTCATCCTCCCCCCTCCAACACCGTTTTGGATCCCACTCCATTTAAGCCCTTTTCCTGCCTAATAAGGAAGTCATAGAGTATTTAAGTACAGACACAAGCACCATCAGGAGTGTTAGCACACTTGAAGCAAAATGCTTAGGAGAAAAGCTACTGTTAATGCTACTTCAGGTGCTGTAAGTATTACTCGAGGTGTAAAACAAGGTAAAACAACCTAAAGTTATTAATTCCTACCCTTTAACCACCACTTGACCATGAAACAAATAAATAGATCCAGACAATTACCACTGCATTTATTTTTTTTTGTATAACATGCTTGTGCAGGGAAGTTTTAAGCTGCTGCTACAAAAAATAAAAACAGAGTTATAAAACATATACATATTTACATATATTACTTGTAAGACATAAAAATATAAGTTATTTACAAATACAAATACTTGAACAGAACAGATGCATTTTTCTTGATTGTTGGCACTGAGTAAGCCATGGAGTAAGGAAAAAAATACAACAGATTCAGATTATTTCCAAAGACTTAATGCAGTCAAGAACTAAATTGCTCGAAGTTTTGCTTGAGCGAGTTAATCCATTACTTAAATGAAAAGTATGTTTTGTGTGATACTTCACACACAGTTTGCTACACATACACAGAGCAACCCTCCCCTTCCTAACTTCTTACCAGATTTTGGAAGAATTTCTGCATAAGCTGAGTAAGATCAGTCACTTTACTGGGAAGTCAGTGAGTGAGTTTATTAAGCTTTAGTGCTGTGACACCCGGTTTTCTTTAATCAGTGAGGACCAGCTGGATTGGTAAACATTACAAGAATAGAAGACAGACAGTGCAGCTTCTCTTTGATGTATTCTGGCAACTTATCATCTTCTCCATATCTAAAGAGGCAAAGCAGCATAGAAAAATTGAGATGCTTAAATAATTTGTTTTATTTCATAACAATATAGTTATTTCAAAACATTACTTTTCTCACCCTCCCTGTTTTTAATACTATGCATGAATAGTGGCTGTATTCTGGAGACTGAGTAGATGCATGCCCAGTTTGTTCATTCAGAGTTCAGTCATTTTTTATCCAGAGTTCAGTCACAGCTATGGGTGCTTCTCTTTATTTATTAAGGTTACATAAGCTAATCAACTGTGAAGTGATGGCAAAGGTAAGGTTTAATATTTACAAACCAAAATCAATAGTGGCTATGAAGTTACCCTATGTACAACAGCCTTGTAACTGAGTTACCTGGACTGTTTTTATGGCAGGAACAGACTCACCTGGTTGTCTGGCCATCTGGAGAAGTGTAAGTGATGGAAGAGACACCTGCTTGGGCTACCAGCTGGGATCCATCATTGAACTGAACCCATACTGCTCCACTGGTCAGCTGACAAGAGAAGTCACATTATGGTTTGAGCATATGAAATACAAAATTCCACACCTAGAACTTTTCTAATGATAGAAGCTGAAAGTTTTTCAAAATTGCTGAAGGGACTTAGGTATTTTGGTCAGTCTTCTAAAGATAAAGACTGTGTGGATATTACTTTGGAGGAAGTAGTCTCATGCAGACTTTCTCAGGTTTCAGATTCTCAGCTTTAGTTATCCTTGCAAATGTCAGATAAATAAAGAATTACCTTTAGCTTAACCACTCCTAAAGAATATTTATAAAGGGCCAAACACTAAAAAGAGGCCCATTTGTGAGAGTTCACAGCTATACACAATTTAAAAAATATATATAAAGATAACTTTTTCTGTTAGGACAGGAAGCTTACTCTATCTGGATTGCCAAGAACAATTTTTTAAACCTAAGGCTTATCCAACAGAAAAGCAGAGGGAAAATGGCTTTGCAAGGAAACAGCTTTTTCCGTTGTAGAGGAAGATGCATTTCTCTTGTACAGATCTGGTACATATCTATTAAAAACTTTGTCATGACACCTTTGCATCTATACTAGTGAACAGAGAAGTTAAACATTTTCAATTTTTTACTACAGTCAAATTTAAATGACAAAAGACACTGAAATAGGCAATAATAGTCACAGGAAAACTGGTAACTGAGATACTGAACTATTATTTTCCTTTCTCCAACTTATATCGTTCACCATGGTATTTATCTAAGACATTTATTTAAAAGTACCCTTCCACATACAAATTTTAGATTTAAACTGTAGTGCACAACTGAATGATTCCTCACAAACCAAGTTTAAAGTTAATGCAAAGTTAAAATACATATCTCAAAATCAATAGGAAAAAAGAATAGACATGGTCTCCTTTATTAATGTCTCACCTGAGAAGCCCAACCAACATTTTTCACAAAAACAGATTTGACAAGTTGGGCTGAATTTGGACTGCATTCCGTTTGATGAACAGAGGAGCACGTCTTTTCAACAGTGTTAGTCAGAAAAGTAGGTTTTTCATAGGACACCACCTAAAACCCAGAGATGCACAGAATTAACAGCCTTGGCATTAATCCTCCTGACAAGTTACCAGCTGTAGTGGTCAATTGCCACCTGTTCATGTATACAGACAGATTTAGCCTCTATGCTTCATTTAACAGCATTACAGTATAAAAACCCCACAGGGACACAACTTTTTGTTGTCAGGTTCACTTCAGTCAGGTGGAAATGGCCAGATTCTGTACTAGGGACACAAGCTACACAACCAAACAGACAAGCAGATCCAACAAATGTAGATTGATGTACATTCAACAAACTTCACAATACAGTGTGCCAAGACCCCAATATAATTCAGTCAGCTGAGGAAGTTTTGTCAGGAACCAAAGCCTGGTGGGCCTTTTAAACAAACCAGATGAAATTGCTCACAAAGCCTTATTGGCTACAAGTATATTTTCATTTGCCCTTTTTTTATATACACACTAACACCTGATTATTTCAGAACAACAACCTCAAGTGCCAATGACCTTTGTGATACGATCTGTTATACAGCACTGAGGGCACATCAGAGCTCTCAAATTGAAGACTGTGCTGTCTAACACAAGTAAGAAATTTTCAAACTCTGTTCCCAGGAGGCATTTGTGGTAAAGTTTTGAAGTATTCTGATTTTTCAGATGATCTTAAATCCAGATAGCAAAACTTAGTTGAAATCAAAGTTAACATTTCTAGTCCATATGCTCACAAATGGCTAATAAAAGTCTATGTCCATACAAATATAATTCCATTAGTTGAAGTAAAACAGTAATGTGGGAGAGTAGTCTCCATGGTATGTCCTTGTGTACTTACAGGAGCACAGTTTGGAGTCGGAACTGGAGTAGAACTGGCAGCTTTATTTCTATCCAGTGCCACAACTTCTTTTGAATAGTTTGTCTTGTCCAACAGTGGAGGTGCTACGGCCTGTGGTGATTCAGTATTACCAGGTTTTCTGGAAAAATAATGAGAAAAACTGGGAAAAAGTCTGTCCAAAAGGGAGTAAAGAAACAAGTGAGGAGATTTCATTTTACCATGGACTGTCCAAAGCACCTGATGGCAGAAGTCTTCTGCAGAACTGTTTTTCAGTTCAAATACATAAGTATTCAATAAATATTCAATAAATACATAAAAAATCAAATACATCAGTATTTTGAACTGAACGATATTACCTTCCAACAATTATTGGAAAAAATGGAACATTTCCACTCCTTTTTTCTTCTTCCAAAACAGCAGATTCCAGTGCAAGGCATATACGATGTCCCTGAAATGAGAAGGGGTTTATTAAAGTTTGAAATTGAGAACTGTATAAATATTTCACACGTTTAATGTGGCAGGTGAGCCCACACAAGAAAATTGCAATGGTACTGAACTTTTCAAGTTGTATAAAACAACTTCATCTGTTGTGTTTAATCCTTTCACCAGACAGGCAAGCCTGCTTTATACAATAGTGAGAATTTCCTCTCAATCTTGCTTGTGAGGCATTTTAACTGTTAACTCTACAATGATACTGCTCTTCCAAAAACCACCATCCTCCCTCCTTCGTAGCATAATGAAAACCATGAAAAGCAACACTGGAAGCCCATTTGTGAAAGTTCAGGAAGCTGCTTTGCACTGGAAAAGGTCTATGTAAAACACCTTACCTCATTTGCATGATCCATATAAGCCTGGATTTCCTTCTTCAACCCTGCTTCGCTTTCTCCTTTCAAAGTGAAGGATTTCCCTGACTTTTCAATCACACGAGTTATACCAGCTGTCTTATGTATCTTTGCTCCTGCAAGAAAATGTGAACCCTTTCAGTGTGAGCTGTATAAAAAACCAGTTAACCACAGAAAGCTTGGAGCAGGGACAAGCCTTTCACTAAGTAGGTTAACTCTCAAAGGTAGATATAAAGAAGAGCTCATGAATAAAAACAAAGTATAATTTAAATAACACTTTTGCAACACGTACTTCCTGAAGAAGGTATCAGTAAGGAATTAAAGAATCAACTAATTTACAAATGCTAGAATAAAAGCAGTGGCCAAAAAACTGTTTATAGTGCACAATTTTCTTCAAACTGGAGTGGTGGTTGTTTAGCGTTAGGCAGGATTTTAGTGCAGCTCTAAAATCATGATTTACCTATTTGCATAACTGCAAAAATGAATACATACCATCATAAAAACAAATTTCAACATCTGCAGGGGGTGAATTTTCCATCAACATGCACTTGGCATATCTTGTATAGAATGTCACTTTGGGGGTTTTTGTTCTCACCAACTGCACAAACTTAGCTGCATACTGGTATTTTTTCCAGTACTTTTCTAAAAAAGAAAATAAAAAAACTTTTTTTAGAAGTTAGCAGATTAAACACTGTGCACCAGCTTGAAGAGAAGTAATTTAAATTATGTATTTGATAGCTGAAGGTTGCAATATTTAAGTACCTGATAGAAGTCTGTTTAAAGAAACTGACTTATTTCCACCAACAGCTCCCAGTATGAATGAGGAAAAGATTACAAGAGCTTTAATTTTAGTACACTACATTGTAAAGGGGAGAGTCCTTAAAACTCCCACATAAAAGGAATTAAAACCTGTGGGTTACGCTTTCCTGTGAAGTTTCAAAACAGTTTCCAGTTAAACTGTAGTTTGAATCTAATTCTGAAAGGAGTTTTACTTCAGAGTTATCTGAAAAGTAACAGGTAAAAGCTATAAAGTCACAAGATTCACTTAAAATATCCCATTAATCATCAGAATTTTAAAATAAATTTCAGGATACCTGGCAAGTTGTCAAAATTATATGTGCAGATCCCTTCAGGAGGAGCAGGAGGTCGGTCATCAAGAAGGAAACCTCTTCCTTCATTTGGATGATAAACTGCAATCTACAAAAAGGGAACAAAAATTGGGTGTAGTTGCAACTTACTACAGCACTCTGCACTTTTAACAGGTATGGAAATAAGTCACATTTTAATTAATTACTGTGATTTACCATGAAAGCCCTATTCCTCTAAGTAATTATTTAACAGCAGCACTTTTTCAGCAATACTTCACCTATTCCAAAAGTCACATCCAATTTTTCTCTGAAATAATTGCTTGCTCCCGATATTATAGGGCCTTATTACAGAGGGGCAAAGTTTACAGCTGTGCATATATAAACATTGGATTTCAAAAGAAATAATCACTTAAAAAGAAGCTCTAAATGAACTCTAAACCCTTTATACAACAGTGAAGAAATCAAAAACATACTCACCACATTTCCATCACAAGATATTCTGAGGACTTCTTTCACAAGTTCCTGTGAACGATGTTCTTTCAGGAACTCCATACACACTTCCCCAGTATCTAGAATGCTCACCTAAAATATATTAAATATACAAGTTAAACAAAAAGACCTTTACTTTCTGCAAAAGGCAAGATTTTACATTTTCCACAAATGCTTTAATAAATGCTTTTCTTTTTCCTTAAAAGCACTTCAAACTTATAAATGCTTCTTCCAGTAACTTTTGTTGTTAGTGCTATCAAAACAGAGCACTTCAAGATGACTGAAGGGTATCAGGCTGGTCACTGAGGGTGTGGCTTCGTAAGTGACAAATCAAACACAGACAGGTCTGCTCCATTATGCTTTAAGTATTCTCTATACAAAAACTAAGATGCATCTTATTAATATGGTTTTAAATTATTCTAGATTAAGTTTCCTAAAAACATATGTTTCTAGTTTACCAAGTGATTTTTAAGAGACAGTCACATTACATTAAATACTTCAATTGTTCCCATTTTAAGAACTGACACTTACCACTGCATTTTTGGTTTTTTGCCTGATGGGTTTCAGCCTGTGAGCAGTGAGAGGTGACACAACACTTCGCAGTGTAGGTTTCCGCTGTGCTGATGGTTCTTGGCCCCAAGTTTGGTTTTGTTCTGGAGGTGACCAAAGACCAGGAGGAGATGGTTGAATTTTCTCGTTTTTGCAGAGAACTCCAGGGATGCATTTCTTTGGGTTTCTCTGGTTTAAAGAATGTGGACAGTCACCAGATGCATCGTGATTCCTTATATCTTTTAAGGTGTTCCATGCATTTCTTGGTGCATCCTGCTGCACATCCAGATGGTACCGAAAACCTCCACGTGCATTACTCTTGCCAGTCATGTCTGCAGGTGGTCTCAGAGGAACTGAAAGCATCACAAAGGGACATTGTAGATTCAAAGAGTCACAGCCAGAAGGAAAAAATTCTAGTATAGCTTTAAAAGCTTTTCAAGGGATTGTCTTAGAAGGCTTATTTAAAGGAAGAATGGGATTTCTCTAATCCTCAGTCCAAATCATCAGGCCTTTTAGTACCATCAATACCAGTGCTAGCAAAATTCCAGTGCTACATAAAGTAAGCTGTTCCTATATTTCAGTTATGATGGTCTTCAGTTTTTATACATCCAATAATTTTTAAAAATCATTTATAAACAAAATACTAAGATTTCAAATAGATTCTTACACAATAATTAGTGTAATCCGTTGAAAGACAGCTTATTTACCATTCAGATAACCACTACCTGCAAATTTCATCTAAGTTCCAGTTTATCTAACCAGTGTTTTACCATCAACCAGAGGTTTTGGTACTCAAAATGTTAAATGCATACTCCACATCCCTTGTTTTATTTTTAAAATTCTCGTATTTATTTATTTTTTAAATCCTTATTTTTATATTTAACCTTCTTAAAACTCCTTCCCTAGTTTTGATATTTAAGCCCTTGATCAACTTTCAGCTCACTCATATCACTATTGTGGCTCCTTCTGCTGTGTGGCTGAACAGTTGAAAAGGGACCAAAAATGGAATAGAATTATTCAGACCATATGTTCTCTGATTCCAGTTCCCTGTAGACAGGAAGGGAAGGAATCCAGTAATATCAAATCAAAAAAGGCCAGAATAGATTTGTGGTTTAATTTTTATGATTAAATTACATTATTTGTTAATGATGTAACACGATGCACAACAAAGAACACCTCCTTCCCTTCTGTGTCTTTTGTTTTTCCCTCCACCCATCCTTCTGCAGCCTGATTATCTTTCTCATTCACTGAGGTCCCATCTTCTCTTATTTAGTTGTATTTGCCCAACTAAATTAACAGGGCTTTAAAGTCACCTGCTAATATTTTGTCATATATTTACACTTACACATTTACACAACTGAGTAATTACGTCAGGGTCTAAAATTCTGGTTTCCTCTTTGGGTTTGTTGGGTTTTTTTTTCTAAAATACTAGTAGAAAATAATAAACTTGTTTTAGGAAACTAAGTATTCAAACTCAATGTACAAAGAACTATAAAAATAGAAAATCCCACTGAAACTATAACAAGTCACTAACTTGAGTGCAAAAATACACAACTGATGAGTAACACACCATTTGTTTGCATGCTTCCAAGCCACTGCTGCATCGTTTCAGCCTGGGACTTCTGCTCTAACAAACCAACCTGGGGCTCCACCGGGCACAGATAATTTGAGCTACAAAATAAAAGTTACACACGTAATCAAGATTGCATCAAAGACACTTGCACAACAAAAGTTACAATGCTACAGCTGCAGAAACCACAACACTTGGAACATTTAGGAAATGCAGGTGGCATTTTGTCACTCTAGGCAGCACAAAACATGCTTCTTTTTCACTGGGTAAGGCATAAAAAAATAAAATAGTTTCCAAGTGGAATGAAAAGTTATGATAATGCTGCCAGCAGTAGTGGTTCTTACATCTAGCTCTTAATCCTCCAGCCTTGGAGAAGCCACAAGGATGACATGACACCCATGACCTGAGTGTATCTCACTCAGCACAACAAACATACAGCTGAAAGATGCCAATCCTAGCACCCAAAATAATTTTAATTTCTATAAAATACGGTCAATCCCAAAAATTATGAAGATTTTTTACCAGCTTTTTAGATGATGACATATATGTAGCCACAGGTGAACTCAAGATATAATCCACATGTTGAAGGATAAAGAATACACACAAAACCAGTTACTGCAGAGTCACTGATCTGCTGTAAATTCACACTAAGCTCCTGTGAGTTTTTTTATTTCCACAGCCTGTACCTGTCTGCACTTTCTTTTTGTGATGATTACTACCATTGACAAGGACTCACTTATCACCAAAACATCCCCAAAACCACAAAAAATAAAACCTAATTTAGGTCTTAGGACTTAGCTTTTAAGATTGCTGTGCAAGTTAACTACAGATGCAAGAGGCTTTCCTATAATCAACTATGTAAAAAAAGTGATAACCATTAAGTCAATCCCCACACTCAATATTCTCTCATGTTTACATTCAGCATGGCTTTATGAAGTCATGGGGAACAAAAGTGAGCATTACATTAACATTTGCATAAATTTTTGATTCATCAAACATTTCTCTAACTAGAAAGAATGCACATGCCCACTGAACTTTGCTTATGTCAAACACTTGAGAACAGTCAAGAAAAACTTCTTACTCCATGTACTTTTTTTTACAGAGAAAAGTGCTTGTTTGTCTTTTCCTTGACTGATTTGCAAAGAGAAAATACAGGAAATTATGCCACTTCTTAATGTGGAGAGAAAGGCAGGAACTAAGATATGGAAGCCCTTATATTAAAACAGAAAATGGTACTTTTGATATTCTGCTATGTAAAGTCTATAGAAAGAAGCCAGGATTTTCACACAGAAGCTACAACTAAGTGCAGAACTAAATTTTAGATAATTACCTATATTTGACACTTCCCTTTCTGGTACACCACTTTTATAATCTATTACCTAATCTTTACTAAATTTTTGTTTTATCTTCTCTAAGCGTAAGAAAAAAAAATCACCTCAAGATATCAGCAAGTAAAAATGTTGATAATTGCACTTTGAGTGCCTTCTCCCCTCATCTGTCTCTTCTACAAAGAACAATTACCAAGGCTCTCTACTACAGTTACTACAGGGGAAAGAAATGCTCAACTTGCTCCATGTGGAAAGAAGACAATAATGGAGAATACCAGCTCTAAATTTCATCTGAATAAAAACTGATTCTTACTGTGGTTGATCTTTTACAGGTGGAGATATCCGCTCTTCAAAAGAACCAGAAGTACTAGAAGTCTTCTCCTTAAATATTTCTCCTATATCAGTATAGCTGTTGGCAGGCGAAAAGTATTCTGTGTTTTCCCTTGTTCCTACTTTAGGCTTGGAAAGCACTTCCAAAGAGTGACATCGATCAACGATGTTGGATATGCCTTGAGTCTGGCTGTGGGATGTGCCAGACCTGTCTGAGGAGTGGGCTCTGCGGAGGTAGCGGGAATGTGGCCTCTCCTCACCAGGCTGTGTGGTTCTTCCCCTGCCACTTACTCCAATTTCCTTTCCCTGAATTCCCCACTGCTGGAAAGAACCACTTCCGTCTCCCAATGAATTATTACTGGAATTCTTGTTTGTAGGAAAAAAAGTAATTTTATTTGGGAGTGGCTGTCCAACTAACAGCTTCTTCTTTTCCTTCAAGCAACCACTGGTACTGATGCTGGAAGAGCCCGTGAAGGTTGTAGAGATGGTGGCATTTCCACTGTCCATGGAATCTTCTGAGGTTCCCAAATCTCTGCTCCGTGCAGAGCTACCCCTGGACATGAAAGGATGATCCAACACTGAGGAAAGACTCAGGCGATCTGCCGGGTTTTTGCGCAGTAGCCTGTGTATGAGGTCCTGCGCCTCTCTTGACAAGAAGGCTGGCATTTCATAATCTGCCAACACCACTTTATTCAGCGTGTTCCTGACCGTGTCGGTGTCAAAAGGCGGCTTTCCAATGAGAAGAGTGTAAAACATACAGCCCAGAGACCACACGTCAGATTCCAGTCCGTGCGGGCTCCTCGTGGCTATCTCCGGAGAAATGTAATTGGGAGTTCCACACATGGTGTAATGCTTCTCATGAGGCATCTTCAGCTGAGTCGCCAATCCAAAATCAGCAATCTTGACATTCATGTTATTGGTGAGTAAGATATTGGAGAGGGTGAGGTCTCGGTGCAGTATTCCATGGGAATGGAGGTACAGCATACCCGTGATAATCTGATGCAAGAAGTGTCGCGCTGTCGAAACAAAAACAGGTGCTGCAGTCTTATATTTGAAATCATAGCTCTGAAAATAACTCAGCTTTAAGTCTGCTATTGGTCTTGCTTCTTCTGTTTGTATTTGTTTTATTTTCAATAAAAAGAATGTTACAAGGGTGTTTAGGTGTCATGCTAGTGAAATTGGAATTAACTTTCTCCTTTCTACTTTAAGCAAAATGGCACAACTGTGTTCTAAGTTCATGAAAACTTAATGTAACGCAGGAAACAGGACTGGAAGTATTTTCAAGTGGCCTAAACTTTCTAAAATTAGGTTCTTAAGAATTAAAGCTAAGTTGCTCATCACTTTTGGAAACAGATACAAGTCATAATAATGATGCCTGTATAGAAGCACCCCTTTAATCCAATCCTGTGGTCTGGGTCCCAAGAAATCCATATCTATAGTAGTTTCATGGAATTAGATTAGAACTTCGTAAAGAAGCAGGTAAACTGGAAGAACTGTGCAAGAGGTGAGCCTGGAAGCAGTAGAGGCAGAAGTTGCCAGTTTTCCTGGTTTTCTTCTTCTTTCCTCTTCCCAGTGTTGATCCACATTTCAACACAATTCTAAGCACAAAGGTAAGCTCTACTTTCTAGCTACCTCTGCCTTCTAAGATCACTACTTTTTTATACTCCAAATAGCACAAACAGAAACAAATATATATAGAAATTCAAGTAAATATATGCATAGTAATAACTAATCTCTAGATTATCACTTCCCATAAGATTTTAAGGTACAGAAACTGTGATGGCAGTTTTAAATACTCTTCCTCTAGAATTAAATATTTATTGAGTGAGCCAAAACAATAATGCAGAACAAAAAAATCTCACCTTCATCTTCTGAAAATGGTTTCTTTCTGTTCTTTATGTATCTGCTCATTTCACCATTGTGACACATCTCAAGTATCAAGTATACGTAGTTGCTATCCTCAAAATAGTTATAAAGCTGGAACATAAAACAAGGAAGAAATGAAATTGCATTTTGTAGACTATGCAGCAAGTCACATACAGCCCTCTCTACAAACCCCACGGTTCTTACCTCGAGTATAGATGGATGCTTTAGCTGACAATGTATTTTCACCTCATTCTGAACCCTCTGTACCATTCCAACTTTGTGCATGGCTTTTTTGTCTATCTGTAAGTGGATAATTTAGATGTTCAGCATAATTTAGATGTTCAGTGCATACTTCCCTGAAAATTCCTAGGTATAAGCAAGTTTTCACATAGTTCAACTTAATATACTCTTGTAATGAACAAGTATAACAGATAATTGGAGGAACACCACAACTGAAAGTAGTCAAGTGTTAACATTAACAACACTAACACTAATTAATTTTTTTTCTGAAATACTTAGGCAGAGAAACCTAGTTCTGATTTTGCCAAGCAGATAGGATAATACAGTCAACACTATAAAGCATTTCTATAGTCAACATTGACTATAAATATAGTCAACATCAAAAGAGCATTTCAATTAATTACCAAGTCTATTTGGTTGTGGAGCATCTTTCAGGATCGAGTCCCAACCTTAATGTCCGTTATATACAAACATTCAACTCAAACATCAGTGCCCAATTGCATAACCCCAACCTGTTGCAACTTTGCACTTGGTCTCTAGGGAGACGGGTACTTCCTTGGCTGGCTGCCTTACCATTTTGATGGCCACTTCCAGGCCGGTTTTCAGGGATACTGCTCTGTAGACCCCTGCGAAGGAGCCCTTCCCCAGGAGGTTCCCCACCTTGAAATCCTGCAACACGAACAAACCAGCCTTGTTAGCCTGGGGCTTTGTCACTCAGGCTTCGGAGCGCCTCGCGGACCCTCCCACCAGGGTCGGGGAGCCCACACACCCCCCAGATCCAGGCAAACCCCGAGGAGGCCCGGGGGTACCTGGAGGGAGCTCTCCGGGGCACGGCGGCGGGGCCCGGCGGGGCCGCACAGCCACCCCCGCTTCATCCTCCTGCCGGCACCGCGTTCCCCGGCTCGCACTGGCGCTGCCGCTGCCCGGGGCGGCGCGGCCCTGCCGCCTTCCCGCCGCGTCTCCCGCCGCGTCTCCCGGGACGCGGGATACACCCGCCCCCAGCTGCCATGGCAGCGGCCGCGGAGCCGCCGCTCCCCACAAACACGTGGGGACGAGGCGAAGGCGCGGGAGGAATCGCGCTCCCACAAACACCCGCCGGGAGCGGGACGAGCCCGCGCCCGGCCCCTCCGCACCCCGCGGCCCCGACGGACGGCGGGAGGGGCTGCGCGCCGCACCTCTATCCTCTCGCCGATGCAGGTCGCCATGGCGCCGGCCGCTCTCCCTCGGGTCCCGCTACCGGTTGNCGCCCCGCCCCGCCCCGCGACGAGGCTGCGTCTGACGCAAGCGCGCCACGCAGCCGCGCGCGCGGCTCTCGCGGCCGGGCTGGGAGGAGGCGCTCCCGCGCGTGCGCGGTCGGCGCGTGCCCGTTCCCCCCCCTTCCAGCCCGGGCGGCCGTTATGGCGCGTGCGCCGTGAGGGGCGCGCGGGGCGGTGCCGGGGCTGTTCGTGGATCGCCTCAGCCCGGGCTGTCACAGGATGGTGGAGTAGTGGAATGTTGAGGGGTGACCCTAAAGATCATCTGGTCCCAACCCCCGCTGCCAGGGGCAGGGAGGCTCCCCCTAGACAAGTCGCTCAAGGCTTTATCCAACATGGCTTTGAACACTGCTAGCAGGGGGTATCCACAACCTCCCTGGGCAGCCTGCTCCAGTGTCCCACTACCCTCGCAGTAAAAGATTTCTTCCTAATATCTAACCTAAATTTCCCCCCTTTCNGCCGGGGGCGGGGCGCCCCCGCCCCCTCCCCGCCGCGTCCCCCGCCGCGTCTCCCGGGACGCGGGATACCCCCGCCCCCAGCTGCCATGGCAGCGGCCGCGGAGCCGCCGCTCCCCACAAACACGTGGGGACGAGGCGAAGGCGCGGGAGGAATCGCGCTCCCACAAACACCCGCCGGGAGCGGGACGAGCCCGCGCCCGGCCCCTCCGCACCCCGCGGCCCCGACGGACGGCGGGAGGGGCTGCGCGCCGCACCTCTATCCTCTCGCCGATGCAGGTCGCCATGGCGCCGGCCGCTCTCCCTCGGGTCCCGCTACCGGTTGTGCCGAGGGCCTGGGCCGCGGTTGCCCATTAGGGCGCCCCGGGCCGCCCGCCCCGGCGCAGCCCCGCTCGCTCCCGGGCCCAGCGGCGGCCGCTGCGCGCCNGCGCGCGGGGCGGTGCCGGGGCTGTTCGTGGATCGCCTCAGCCCGGGCTGTCACAGGATGGTGGAGTAGTGGAATGTTGAGGGGTGACCCTAAAGATCATCTGGTCCCAACCCCCGCTGCCAGGGGCAGGGAGACTCCCCCTAGACAAGTCGCTCAAGGCTTTATCCAACATGGCTTTGAACACTGCTAGCAGGGGGTATCCACAACCTCCCTGGGCAGCCTGCTCCAGTGTCCCACTACCCTCGCAGTAAAAGATTTCTTCCTAATATCTAACCTAAATTTCCCCCCTTTCAATTTGTATCCAGCACTTCTTGTCCCATCACTACACTTGCTAACGAAGAGTCCCTCTCCCACTTCCCTTCAGGCTTCCTTCAAACACTGGAATGTTACTCTGAGGTCTCCACTCAGTCTTCTCCAGGCTGAACAGCCCCAACTTTCTCAGCCTGTCCTCACAGGGCAGGTGCTCCAGTCCTCATCAACCTTGTGGCCCTCGTGTGGAGTTGCTCCAACAGTTCTGTGTCCTCATGTCGGGGACAATAGAACTATAAGCCAGGTGGGTTCTCACCAGAGCAGAGTAGAGGGTAAGTATCACCTCCTTTCACCTGCTGGCCACACTCATTTCGATGCAGCTCAGGATTTCCTTGGCTTTCTGGGCTGCAAGTGCTCACTGCCAGCTCATGGTGAGTTTGTCATCAACCATCACCCCCAAGTCTTTCTCTGCAGAGCTGTTCTCAGTCACTTCTCTGCCCAACCTGTTGGTGTTCCCAGGGTTGCCATGACCCAGGTGTCAGACCTGGGCCTTCGCTTTGTTGAACTTCGTGAGTTTTGAATTGGGCCACTCTCAAGCCTGCCAAGGTCCCCCTGGATGAAATCGCTTCCCTCTAGCATGTTGACTGCATCACACAGTTGGAGCTGTCAGCAAATTTGCTGGGGATGCACTTGAACCCACAGTCCATGTCACTGACAAAGATGTTGAACAGTATTGGCCCCAATACTGAGCAGAGGGATGCTGCTTTCAGCTGCAAGTCATGGTTTTGTGAACAAATTCCTCTTGGGTCTTGAACCGTTTTTCAAAGGTATTGCAACTCCCACTTCTGTTAGTGTGTTCCAGACTAACAGAAGAGATTCCAGTTAGGAATTGTGCTGGTTTTGTGGTGGTTGTTGCTGTGATTATTGTTTGAATAGAGCACAGCTTTTCTTTGAATTATCTTCCATGACAAGGAGGTGCAATGAGTGTTAAGTACAAGCAAAGCTGACAGGCAAAGGCAGAGCAGCTGCTTTAATCCTTTGGTGGATTTAATTCCCAAGTACCTTGTTTAATTTTCTGAAAATGCTATTTCCAACTATTTTTCTGCTGAAATAATTTCTGAACTGTGAGTTTAAAGAAAAACACAAGTGGAGATAATCAGGAATGAACCTCACTCCATCACCTGTGCTTAGCATGCTCTTCTTGACACAAATCTTTCTTTAACCTGAGATACTAGCACATTATTGAGCAGGCCTCTGAGTGATATGCCTGTATGTGACTTTAAAGGTATTGAGTGACTCTTTTGTGTTGTGTTTTGTCTAAAATACGGGGTAAAACAAAATCCTGGAGCCATGTACCGAGATTCTCATGTGTCCTTTGGCTCCTTCATTTCACTTTTGTTTATTTTGTCACAGTAGCAATTAGACCTGGTCAACAGCACTTCGTGGCTGATGTGAAACAAAGCAACAGAGTTGTAACAAATTTATTTTTATGGGCTAGAGGCCTTCACTGGATGCCAGGTGTCATTGATGAATTTCCCTTCTGTAGTCAAGGTGAATTTAAAATGTGAGGGAACATCTTCAAGCTCCATCACCTCAGCAGTTTGTTTACAATCTTATGTGCTTTTCTATTCCTAGCTGCTCTATTAAAAATTAAATTCATTTTTGGGCAAGCATGCCTTCAAACAATATTTAGACTCAATCCCTATAGTGAGCTGGTGGCAGTCCCTTGTGCAGAACAAATATTCCCCAGTTTTTGAGAATATTTTTTTTTCCATTTCTTATTTTTCAACTGGTTGTTCAGTTTTATATTTTTCTTGATGTTCAAATGCAGCACTGTTTGTTTACACAAGCTGAAGCTCTATTTCTTCTTGTTTTGTGTGACAGGACTCTTCATGTGGCTACACAGTGAAGCAGATCAAGGAATTGGCTCAGGCTAGGAAAAAGATTTTTATTTTTATTGTTTTCTGTTCTTTTAGTCTGCCCTCTGAATTATCCCACCTCATAAACATGTTACTGGCTCCTTCTCTACCAGGGGAGTGCTCCCAAAGTTATTTTTGCTAGGGCAGGCATCCAGATGCAAGGAGGAGGTGGAGTGATTTAGCACTTCACCTTTTCCAGTGTTTGCCAGCTTGTGGCTATAAACTCAAGCAGTTCCCCCACGACCTGCCAACTTTCACTGTTGAAATAAAATACAGAGGTGGCTTGTAATCAAGCTGCAGTTTCTTCTTCAGAGAAGGAGGCTCTTGGGAAGGTCTGTGCAGTCGTGGACTTAAGATGAATTGTGGATAAGTGTATGGGTCAATCGCTGAGAATCCTTAAAGGTAAACCAGAAGCTGTGTGAGTGATTAAATAGACCTGGTTCCTGGAGCTGTGGAACATTAACAGTCGTTGCTGGCTTGAGTAACTAGGGTGAAAGATTAGTTAAAAGGAGAATTTCCATTTAATTTCAAGGCTAGATTATTAACCTGAAGAGCGACGAGAAAAGTTGTGTTGAGTGAATTAATGTGCCAAAAGCATGGCTGATACATACCGATGTTAGGGGCAAACTAAATAGCTTACAGCATACAAAATATATTGCGTGGCTATGCAGGAGACAAAATTCATAGGTAGAAGTGATTACTTTTTCTAATTAGCCACCACAGTTGAAAAACTGTACATTCTTTAGGGCACAGGCATGGAATTCTCTGAATTTCTGTTGCATAGTGTGTAGCATATTTGGGGTTGCATCATAGTTGGGAGGTTAAAATAGGAAGCCTTTGGAAAATGATCACGTTTCTCGCATAAGATTGGGAGGTCGATGTCGATGACAATATTTAGTTTGGCTTCTTTTACTCTCACATCTTCCCATTAAAAGGGCCTTTCAACAAGCGAGTGGCTGCACCTCCACTGATTGTCAAGCCTGCAACATGTAGTGAAATGATGCCTTCCTCTGTTTCATTAAAAAGAAACTTGAATCACTGTTCTGTTGTTGGGTTGCATTTATGACTGCAGGGGTCAGCATCTGCTGTGAGCAGAGCTTGTGAGACAAACCAATGATGTAACAAATCCCCTGGTAACTTTATCAGAGAGAATCTACTCTTGTTCTCAATGCTTAAGCATTGAAAGAAATCCTATCATAAAGTCTTCTTTAAATAATTTAATGAGAGTAATAGAACTCCCTTAGAACAGGGCATGCAGGCCTTCCTTCAGCTTTATTGCGTGACCAAAATGTGAAGATTTAGAACATACTTCACTTCAAGTGGAGAAGTGTGATTACCAAGAAAAGTAAAAAGGAACTGAGTAAGAAGGACAATAAAAAGCAATCAATACAGGACATAAAGTTAGATTTTACAAATGATAATACGTCATCGCTGGTTGCTCTGCAGCTTTGCTTGCGTCTTGGCAACAAGGTTCATGACACTGGTAGTTTCACATATTTCCCATGTGTGTGTTTCTTTCTTATTGCTACTTTTGACAGATGCAGGGGAACTCTCTTGGGTGTATCTGGTAGTGCCAGTCTAGACAACAGAAGCTGAATCTTGTTGAAAACGTTGCTGGTGTGTTCCGGGTAGATGATGAGTTGTGAGCATGTAATGATCCATCAGCCCTGGCTTCTGTCTGACCACTAGGACTTAAAAAAAAAAAAAAGAAATTACCCTGGTTTTACACTTTTCTCCTTCAATGACACTCAAGTGTCATGAAAACTTCAGTCTTCCTGACATTTTGCTTTTGTGATGGACATTGGTCCCTGGTGTTATTTCTAAGTTGAAATTGGCTCATTGATTTGTTCAGGAAATTAACCTTCCCACTAAACCATAATCACAATGGATCATTTTTGGCAAAGAAACCAAAAGTAAGACCTAGTTGGTGATTTTCTGCAAAATTAGGTTGTGGTTTGTTGAATATTTGTTTCTTGCTCAAGGAGGAGAAGGAAGAGTTGAATAAGGCAACAAATGGCACCACAGATATATTCTTCCCCTCTGCCCCTTCCTGTCACCACCCTTGCAATACTTTTGCCAAGACTTGGTTTCTTTAGCTAAACGTGCTGTTATTACGGCTCCTTTGTGTGTACCTTTGTAATTAGAGCATGAAAATTATTAAATGAGAACAGCACTTCCTATTCACTCATTTTTATTAACTGTGTTTACACTGCTCAGGTAGTTTAGCAGCAGAGCAGTGGTCAAACCGATGCTTTGGAACAGTCCAGTTTACCAGTGTACGTGGTGCCAGTGTCTGTTTCTCTAATAGCATCTTATAAACATTTCTGACCTCCTAAAGCCTTTATCTTACCACTATAAACAAGCCAAGCTGTTTTACTCTCCTGGCATGTGCTGTTTCCTGTTCCCCAAGTCAGTCCGTAGCTTTTCTTTGCACTTCCTATGTAACAAATCCATCTTTTTCTCAACATGAGTTGCTGGTATTAAATTAACACTTAGTGAGTGATACTGTTCTTTTAGTAGAAATACTTCTCCTGGTACTTTGGAAGGTCACATTTTACTTTTTCAGTCCTGTTATACTGGCAGTTTATAATAGTCTTCATGACTATTGCATTCAAATCCTTCCTTTGTTACCATTTTTCAAATTTAGAAACATCTTCTCAGAGCATAATTATTTTTTATTAATCCACACATGCATGACCCTTCAATGTGTTACTGGATTTTATTTTACCTCTGTTACTGAAATGATGAGAGTCGTCTGATTCATCATCTAGGATACTCAGCCTTCTGGTTTTATGATGCCTTCTAATTCTATGTTATCAATAAAGCTTATTCTTGCAGCCCTCATTTTTTTATAACAGGGCCATTGATGGTCTTCTAAATTGTCAGCATTTTACACCTTTGATAAAAAACAAATCTAAGCTTTCTCCACGCTTCAGTTCCAAATCTTCATATCAAAGAATTGTGTTTTTGCTGAATGGAGACATAAAGGGTAGTTTTGTGATTAGTTTCTACAAACAGGGATTTTTAATGGTCATTTTGCTGGTTGCCAGTCCAGATTCCAAGCAGTGCCACCCATCTGTCTCTGTGTATCTGTGACAAAGACTATCATAGAGCTTCCTTAAAACTGCTGAACTCTTTTCTCACACTGACACTATGTAATATTTCTTGTTCTAATCATACAAGAACACTTCAGCCATGTTTAAGTCTGATTCTCTCTCTTCTGGACATTTTACCCCGCCCCAGTGGAGTATCTGAATCCCAGTTTGGAATCCCCTAGTTGATTTGACCCCGCCTTATTGATAGTAGTATTTGGTCTGTCACATCACCAACATATTGTACAATCTTAACAACAAAATTAATTGTCTTAGGCTTTATGCAGTAATTATTAAACGATATTTGTCATTTGCGACCCAAAGTTCTGCCAGACATATGTTACTAAAATACGCTCAAACCAAGAGAGAAATAAAGAAATCTTTGATTTACTCTGCTGCAGCTGCCGTAAGCAGACAGAGTCACACTACGCTGTTGTAGTTCCTTCTACACTGAAGGGAAGGAAGAGCACTGATAGTGTGTCTATGGGCCCACAGCTCTGCAATTCCATCTCCAGGGATCTCATTTCCCTGTTAAACATGTCAAATGCCAGTGACCCTGTCATGCCTGGAGCTAGATTGTCTCAGTGGTTAATCACCCCCACTTTAAATGTATGTGTTTCTCCTTGAGTGACTTTACCTATCTTTGGCTTCAAACCATTTAGCTTTGTGTTTCTCTTCTGCCAAAAATACAAATTTCCTACTACTGGATTTACTTATTTAGTGCCAAATGTTCATGGAACAATTTTTTGGGCGTAATGTAGAGATGGTCAGGCTGATGCCTTGTACTGAGTGCAGATTTGCTGGCTGTTAACAGTATTCCAGTAAGTGTTATTCCCTTACCCAAGAAGGCACAAATGGTTTGGAGTACGACTCAGTCGTAGCCTCCCTCATCACTGAAGAACTGGGAAGGTGGCTGTGCTTGTGAAGAAAGCTCATTTGGACAACATGGCAAAATGTGAGCTTTTCATTACTTCAGATTTATTATTTTTTTAAATTTTGCACTTAATATGTGAGGATGCTAGAAATTCAGCTCGAGCTCAGGCAAAGGGGAGGAAAGAAAATAAACCACATACTGCATAATTCACTCTCTTAAGACAAGGTGTGGCACAGGAAGGTGTTGAAAGGATCCCTGTCTGATTTCGCTTTGATATGCTAACTTTCTATTCTAAATATTCGAATAAATTGTGCCTTACCTTCCCCTGCATCTGCTCAAGAGATGGCTGTGACCTGCCAGGGATGAGCTCACCGGCTGCGTGCCTGTGCAGGGCACGTTTCAGTGGCACTGCAGCTGGGGAAGCCCAGCAGGACAAGCACCCAGCAGTCCTGTGAGCCTGCCAGGGTGTGTCAGCAACATGAGAGAGTCAGTGCAATTCTCTTGCCGACTCCTGCAGTCAAGAACAATTCATTTTTAAAAATTGAAGTTTGTAGTTGTACAGTCACAGAACTTTAGTGGGGTATTTTCATGCCTAACACCACTGAAATGCATGTTTTGTTTTCCTATTTGTCATAACTGCCCTGTGAAGGAAGAGCCCTTACAGATGTTTTTCTCTCATATTCTTCATTCTGCATGGTAATGCTAGAAAACTTGGTCAGGCAAGGAGTGATTTACTCAAACCAAAATTGAATCAAATCCAGATCATGTTTGCTGGGGATTTGTTGTGGATTTTTTGTTAATTTACTTTATTCAAGGGAAAGTGTGTGATTATGGAGACTTGTCTGCTTCTCTCTTTTTTCACTAAATTGAATTCTGTGTTTCTACAAAGAATACAAAATTTTATCAAATGAGAGTTTTCTTTGATTTGGTGCCCACCCACACAAATGCTTTTGGAGTTCACCTTTCAGCTTTGCTTTCAGAGATGAGAAACCTTGCTCTTGTCATTTAGAATTACCTGTCTGATAAAAACTTGAGTGGTGAAAAGCAAAATTTCTGTCAGTAACAATTCATTACCAGGCACTTCTTTCAGTCTGGTATTTCAGCAGTTTGATCATGAATTTTGGAACGTACTTGCTGGATGTTCGCTGTTTACAGTGGTCTGCAGTCTTCATATCTTGCTTCTTAAGTTAAGTGTAGTAATGTCATAATTGCAATAAGTACACCTTACAGATGAGCAGAAAAAGGTGTTGTCAGTCACATACATTATCTTAAAAGGCACTGGGCCAAAATTTTTGAGAACAAAACCCCTGTGTCTTGATTATACTGAAGCTTGGAGTAAAACTCATTAAAAGTTTTGGCTATGACTGTGCTCCATTAGGAGCATATGACCTATGCCTTATGGTTATTATTCCCACCTTCACTGTCTGCAAATTTATTTTGTGTTCTAAGTTACAAACTATCCAAATAATGTAGTGTTCTTCTATGACTCAGAAGATAACCTGTGAAAGAAAAACAAACCAAACCAAACAATGCTTAGTTTTTGGCTTATGCAAGGCACATTCCACATCAGACTTAATCTGAGCTGAATTCAACATGGAAAAATGAGAAGACTGCAGCATCAATTTATTGCCAATGCATTTTATTCATGTTGAGGCTTCAGTCTGCTATTTCTTTCTCTTTCCATCTTGAGCATCGTACTATCCAAAGGTGACGCTGGTGTCCAGTTTATCCTCAGGTGGAATTTTACCTGTTTGTCTTCTGCTCTGTAAACCTTTTCACCTGTGTTTCTTTGCCTTTTCTCTTGGCAGCTGAGTGCCACGGTCACTGGAAATGCAACCCTGCAGATAGGCATTGGATGAAGTGTACACTCAGCATGGTTCGGTGTGTCAGGATTCACTGATCTGTTGCTTTTATCCTTGCCCGATGCCAGCACTGTCTCCACCCTCCTCCGGATACACTGCCTAGCATATCAGTTTGTTTAGGTGTTCACTGGAGTTTTCCTTGGTCGCCCTTGATGAATATTCAATGCCAGCAGTGGGTGTAGCTGCCAGTGTTGACAGCTAGTCTTACTTGCAAAGGTGGACTGCTCCCTTAGGCACAGTTCCTTTGGTAATGGTGTTTTGAAGCCATATCAAACTTTGCAACAGTCACGAGAGTAATTACTGTCTTATATTTTAATCCTTTTCCTGATTAGCATTTGTTCTTACATCTGTTTTCAGAACTCAGGGATTAGCACTTAGCTATACACTGAGCTTACTGTGAGCACATGAAGTTTGCCTGTGTTCCACAGAATGCAAAAAGACCTCTGAATATAAAACAACTGGATTTTGAATGGCACTTTAATGCCTCCATGCAAGAAGACATAGTAGGCAATGGGTTTGATATTAAATAAATGAAGCATTCATATCTCAACAGTCTTTTAGAGTTAAAAAGCCCACATCTTACTGAGTACAGATCTTCTTTTACGACATCCTGGGTAAAAAGATAGCGTTAATCTGCCTTGGTAGAGCTGTTAATTCACTCTTCTGTCAGAAGAGAATGAACGGATTTACTCTGTCTTTATGCTTCACACAACCAGCAAAGGAGGAATCAAATGTACCTGTCACATGCAACGCAGCCTGAGGTGTATTTATTTGTACTATGAATATATATGATCATTCATGCAGCCGTCAGGTATTACCTTGTGTCACATGAAGTGTAGAAGCCTTGTGTGAATCAAGAAGGTGAAGTGACCATTGCTGTATCCCGGGATCCCAAACAACCTGTGGCATTCATGTGGCTGCAGGGCTATAACAGCCTCAGCTTCCTCTAAAATAAGAGGGGCTTAGGAAAAGAGGGTAAGATTTCTGTCAGTTTTAGCAATAGAACCAATCACTAACTAAATGAATGTGATTATTTTCCGTCATCTTGGCTGAAGATGAATTTGAAGTGCCTGCTTACACCCTGCAAGTCCTCTGAAGCAATCATAGGACAGCATTTTCCAAGGACAGAAACTGTAGTGGACTATTTTCAGCTCTAAACATAAGCAGCTGTGGTTCCATTGAAATTAGAGAGGTTGTATAGCTCTGTACAAAGGTGCAATTTGATTCCTAGGTTGGGATTTAAATTTTTTGAAAAGGGGGATGTTATATTTCTTCTGTGACATTTGCAGCTCAATGGTGACAGCCCTGCTTATAGTGAATAGGAGGAAAAATCAGAATAATGGGGTGCTTTTTTCACCAGTGAAATTCACATTTGTTTATTTTTTTTTTCCCCTTCATGTTTCAGTCTCAGAAATACTTTGACCTAATTGCTTCACATCTGTGCCACTTCTCTTACAACCATGATTGCCTGGTTTTGCTGGAGCCTGAGGCTGGGCCTGTGTTTGAGGATTAAGTAGCCTGTGTTGAGCTTTGTGCTGCTGTGGCTGCACCAGGACTTGAACAAGGCAGTTTCAAACTGGCAGGGGTATATTTACAGGGGTATAATGTGCCTGAAGTTTGGAGGTATGTGAAGCAGTGTGTTCAAAGCTTAGCTTTGAAACTCCTTTCTTAAGCAAAAGCCTGTGCTCAGCTTTAATTGTTGAGCTCTTAGTTCTCCTCCCTGATATTCTCTCCTACCAGGGAGACCGGACTGGTTTTCCTTGAGAACTTTCCATGGCATGTTTATTGCTTAACTCTGACTAACAGTAGCATAGCTACAGTGCCATACAGTTCTGTTTTTACTTTCAGTATCCCAGGTTTTGGTTTGTTTTTTTTTAAACTTTCTCCAGATTCCTCATGTGGCAGCTCAGGAGACTGACATTTTCTCTTCAGCATGCTCAGAGGAAATGTGAATTCAGGTGGCAGAATCTTTGTGTTGAGAGAGACTGGGAGTTGAACAAATATATTGAGACTTGTATCACTTTTGATGCTTTGCCTCACACAGGTAAGGGCTGTGGCTCTCATCTGTCTGTATGATGGCGAGTTCTCCAGAGGGAACATCTGTTCCAGACAGAAAAAAATAACTGAGAACTTCTTCATCCTGGAACTGACCGTACCACTGCTGTGCTGATCAAGAAAAATAATTGAGGAAAAAATGGTTTCCTCACCTCCCCTACTTCTTTGGTAGTGAAATTCCATTTATTTCAGAGAAGGAATTTTTTATTTAAATCTGTATCTTTAAGAAACAAGTCCAACTTGTTAGCCATGTGATTTAGTTTACTCATCGGTAAAACTGACAATATGTTTCATCCTTAGCTGAGGAGTGTGGCTGGAGGGAAGTCATTTGTAATAGAAGTGAAGAAAAAAATAGTTCGTTGAAATAATGATTGTTTCTGAGAAGCTGGTTATTAAATATAATCTGTTTTGAGTAAAATCCTTGGTGTGGCATAAAGCTTTGTTGCAATGACTAACACATTTTTATGGACATTCCGACTTTGAACCCTCCTATGAAGTTACTGGCCCTGCAGCGGTGGCCTTGAGTCTATGCTACAGGAATATTGTGTTGCTTGTATTAATGCTGTCAAAGCATTAATATTTTGTTTTTACTGGATGTTGTGGACTACAATACCAGCATTTGGTAGTCCAGTGGTACTTTACCATGAGTACTTCACCAAAAGCTTTGCCAGCATAAGCTTTTTTCCCCTCAGATCTTTTATCCATCTTAGTGAAGTTAATAGAATGTGTAACTTGGTGTGGTATAGTCGAGCCTGTCTCTGTAGATACCAAGGGTGAGCTCAGTCAGTGATTTACCACTAGAGCCAGGCTGACATCATGCCTGTGTTATGGAAACAATGAGGTCGTTGGAATGATTTGCTAATTTGCCCGATGCCTCTGTTGTAGGTGTCTGTATTTGTTGCTGTATAGAACACAGCAGCAGATTGTGCCCTGTTCCTGAGCAGGACATGAACCACTGTGCAAGTTTTTCCAGATGCCTTTTCTGTGATTCTTTTGATTGGACAGCACTTGTGAGCACTAAGTGATAGTTTCTAATAGAGAAAACTTTTGCAAGTCAAAATAAATTCCATGAAAAACTCTGGTCTCTGTATTTGAACTGTTTATTAAGAAGACCCAGCTTGGTCTAGAATTATCATTAAATTCATCACACAGTCTGCACAAACTCACATCAGTAAAAAGAATTCCTCACCCCAAAGTGAAAATAAGATCATCACAGCACAACTGAAGGAGTTTCAAATCAGTGCAGATACTTGTGGCTTAGCACCTGCATCATGTGCCCTTATGAGTGATGTTCTGCCTTGCAGAGTGAGACAAACTGAAAACCGGAGGACAGATTTCTCTGTGTAGCAACACTACTATTTGGATACCTAGAGCTAAAACCCAATTTAAATACAAATCTATTCAGTATTTCCCTAGGCTGTTCTGTTGGAAATCTTGATTGACTCCTTTTGAAATAATTTTTGTAAATTTTTAGCTGTAACTAGGACTTAGTTACCAAGCAAGCAGCTGGATTTGCAAAGAAGCTGAATCCCTTGGGTAATCATATCTGCTAAGTTCATTCAGGTGGATTTTGAGATGATAACAACGGATGCAGTGTGAGATTTGAAGGCTTCCTCAACAAAATATAATTGTCCTAAGTCTAACTAAAATACTAATAATGTTTTCCCCCTTTTTTTTTTCAGTTCATACTTCACCGTCAGGACTTGTGTCTGCTCCTCTGGCTTTGAAAATTGGTTTACCGATGTTATCCATGAAAACAAAATGTCACTTGAGCATAAAGGTATAATTTTTGCATTTGTCCAGTTGTTTACAAAGGATTTTGATCAACAGTTTAGCATATTAAGACAAATGACATTTCTTACTGCCCTTTTTGGGTCAAGCAGGTTGTAGTGGTGTTTTTTCTGACATGATATTAAAGGAAAGCAAGACAAAATACTTTTCTAGTGGCTTGTTCTGTCCCCAGGATGATACTGAAAAATAAGTTTCTGTTGTGTGAGCTCAGATAGTTTGTCTTGAAAAAGCCCTATCATGTGAATTTAGCAAATTGGACTATGGTTGTTTATTTTCTTGCAAGCAAAGACAAATGCAAATACTCTATTTGTGTAATTAAAAGTGGTAGGATAATTATCTTTAAAATTTCCATATCTTGGCAACTTAGTGAATTTAGATAAATTTTATAGTTCTACCTGTCAAATTAGATTTATAAATGTGTATTTAATACTTTCTGTAATATGGAAGAAAATGAAAGTTTCCTGTGGTAGACAGCTTGCTTCTGTTTGACATACTTAATACTTCCTCCACTGGCATTCTAACAGTGTCAAACTGGTAAACTTTATTTGGTGTCTGTGAACTTGATGTTACAGGGAAATGCTTTTGAAAAACCATCAGAAAGATAAGCTGGATTGTTTATTCTTTGTAAATTAGCACTCAAAGCCAGCAAAGGTAATTCCACTGATTTTTCTGAAATACCTGTGAGTAGGTTGTTAATCTTTACTTAATAAGAGCTTGCAAGAGCTGGTGTGGTTATTATTTCATCAGTGGCTTTGCAAAGCACGTGTTTAGAAACGCCAAAATCATAAATAGATGGAGTGATCTTTGCACCTTGGATCTCATTTTCCATCTCCGCTCTCTATGCTAAAATCACCATATAAGAGTATTTTGTCCTGCCTTGATATTGTAGACAAGGCAGTGCAGGTAGATGATGGAGTAGGTAGGGAATATTTATTGCAACAGCATTTGAAAGATGTGAAAAGAGTAAGTAAAATGGGAAAGGTTATTTTTGGTTGAGAAAGGAAACTTCTTCGGCCACATCTCCCCGTAGTATTGTCAAGACAAATGTTTCCTGGTTTGTTTTGTCATTTTATTTTCCAAGAGTATTTCTGCTGGCAGCTGCCTTGCTCCACAGGAGGAACTCAAAGCTCTGGCCTAGGATTTTTGTGCTGGTGTCTTGCCTTCCTGGTGTTGTTGGCTCCCTTCCCACAAATGTAGCATGTTTTACCCCTGCAGTAGATGTTTTGTGACTTGAATGAATCACTTCACTCTCTTTTGCAGGCAAAGTAGAAACCCACATTTACTTTTGTCCCTTCAATGCTTATAAAATGTTCAGTTTTACTCCAGGAGTGTTATTTCATGTGAGGATAAGGCTACTTTCTGAAGAAATTTGCAAGTAAAATGCTCATGACCAGTAGTTTTTAAATGTTGTATTTGCTGTAGAAGGTGTCGTTTTCTTCTTTGTAATTGCAAGTGCTTCAGCACTACTGAAAATCCAATTAACCTTATAAAAGGAAGAGCACACTGCTATTTGTAGGGAGAATGAAGAATGTAGGACAGAGTTAAGCTGAGAAGTAAAGGATAATATTTACTTGCAGCCATGGTAATGATCACAGGGACACTCTTGTTTCAGAAGCTCTGTGACAAACACAGTCCCTGTGAATAAATTGTTTTTATTCTGCAAGCAGCTCGTTTCTCCCTGAAACTGCACCGAGCCAGCCCCTTGAGGCAGTGTTAGGATATTACAGTTCTAGAGAAACTGGTTTTCAGGCAAAATTTGAAATCTAGGGCCTCACAATGTATTTCGGTACTTTGATGGAAATACCATTAGCCTTACATCGTGGCTGTGTTTTTAATTCCTTGAGAGTTTTAGCTGGCTACCTTCAGCTGACAGGACCCAAGGGAATGGCTTGAAGCTGTGTCAGGGGAGGTTTAGGTTGGATGATAGGCAAAGGTTCTTCATCCAGAGGGTGGTTGGGCACTGAACAGGCTCCCCCGGGGAGTGGCCACAGCACCAAGCCTGACAGAGCTCAAGAAGCATTTGGACAATGCTCTAAGGTACATGGTGGGAATGCTGGGGGGTCCTGTTCAGGGTCAGGAGTTGGACTTTGATGATCCTTGTGGGTCCCTTTCAACTCAGGATATTCTGCAATTCTTTCCACGTTCACATTATTTTGCTAGAACAGTCCTCTTTTGCAGTGTGACAGTGGAATACTTTCCTTGGAGGTGAACATCCTTGCACAGCTGGTAAATACTGGAGTGTGAAGGGGCTGATTTAGTGGTCTGACATGCTCAGACAGCCGAGTAGGCTAAGGGCAGTATTTTCCCCTCTACTGACTGTTGTTAAGGTATCGAGTTGATTTCTAGTGTACATTTTTACATATGCACTATATATGTGCATATATACATACATGTATGTAAATATATATGTAAATATATAGTTTTTTCAATAGGAAGGACCTTTCCCCACCCCTAAATCCCAAACCTAACCCGTGAAATTAATATAGCTGAAATATTTTATTATTTACTGAGATCTAAGAATGCAAAGCCTGGAAGAAATGCAGACTTTGAGGAGCTTTTAAAGTGTACCAAGGAAGATGGATATAAAAATGTTGAATCAGGTTCTGTTTTGGTGTTTGTATAGGTTATGCAGAATTCTACAGTCATTGCATCCTGGTGGAGGATGGAGGGATTCCCATTACACTGCTAGCACATAGAAAAATTCCTGGAGTAATCCCACAGGTTGCTGCTTTCCAGCTGCACCTCCGCATCTGCTCAAAGAACCAACAGTGCCCAAAGCCATCAATTTCCTCAAGCAGTTCAAGGCACAGGAAAACTACCTTGAACTTGTACATTGCAGGAAGTCATTCATGAAAGATGAATTACTGGAAACTTGGGAATTTGTGCTCATCCAAACATAGAGATGTGATGGCAGCTGTGAAAATAACTGGAGTTCCCCAGAGGCAAAGCAGTGCTGTGCTTGGGCTGCAGCAGCCTGGACAGAGAAGGGAAGGAGAAGCCACAGGAGGACAGGTGAGGCACCAAAAATGCCTCTATCTTACCTGTGGCCCTTTGGAACTTGCATTGTATCAACCCCTGACATCAGACAAAGCTGCTTTTAACAACATTGATGGAAAAACGAGGTCTGGGGTGGTCATTTATGGTTCAAGTAGCGGTTTATATATTTATTATAATTATACACAACCTTGACAATCTATATTGCCATTCAAAAATAAATTGAAGTCTTGTCAATTTGCACATGATCTGTCACTATTGAGAATCCCATTTACATACATCGTAAACATTTTCCATACTTAGAACACCGCTTTGAATTCTGACACTCCCATCTCTTCCCCCCTCAACCCGTGGAGATATGGTTAGCAACTATGGAAAGAAACTTTTCCAACCACTGCAACGTTCAGGGACTAATTGATCAATTTAATTAAGCTATTTCAACACTTGGTAGAGGTGGCTGGTGGGTATAGCTCTTAAATGCACTGTTGTTTAAAACTGATTCTTCATCAACTTCATTGCGATGATTCCTGGTTTTCATTGACTGACGCATTTCCTTCTTACCAGGAAAGAAGGAAACCAAGGTTTAATAGTTGTATCAAGTAAGTCACATCAAGCACGTGCCTGCTTTAGTATTCTGCAGTGCCAACAGTCACACTTCGTTGTTTTCACTGTTATTTACGTGTGTAGTAAGTGGTTGAAGCCTTCAAATTTCAACTGCGGAGAATTACGAATTCAGCTAGGAGTCAGCCACCACACACTTTCTGTAGCTACTAAGAGCTTGTGTTTATACTCCAAATGCTATCTTGGGAGTTGAAATTAAAATTTATGAGGCATTAACGCCTTTTGTTAGGCAACATGTTTTTTACCACCTCTTTTGACAGAGAATTTCTGTCTCCTGGTGCCTGAAAGACGAGAAAAGAGTAGCAAAAGTTTAAGAGGCAAAAGAATATTCCTCCATCCAATTAGTAAACTCACAGCAATTAGTGGCAATTAATGTAAGAATCCTTAGAGCAGGCAGACCTTATACCAGCCCACAACTCAAGTTTGGGCATCTGAGCTTGAGAAGGGCTCACAGAAGTCAGTGTATTGAAGTATTACAGTGTGATTACACAGCAATGGAAGTCCTATTTTGAGAAATGAGGTTCATGATGGCACTCATCTATGGGAATTGAATTTAGCTTCTTTTCCTACAGCAGCTGGGCAGGTGCTTTGAACCAGCAAATGCAGCACGTTTGCAACATGGCTTCACATTTTGGATGCTAGCATTGGTTAACTGACAGGCATGGCTAACCAGAGCTCTGAGAAGTGCAGATTCCAAGTTTTAAGGCTATTAATTTTTCGCACTGTTGTCAAAAAATAATTGGGAAGTCTCCTGCCAGCTCCTTGCTTGCTTCCTGAAATTACACTTACATAATCCTTACAGGAAAACCCCCACTTAAATATGGAGTATTTGAGAACAGTTATTAGCAATTGATAGGAGAGACTGGAGTTCAGCAGAATAAGACTTTGGAAAAGATTAAAGAATTTCCAAATGCTGAAGATACAACGAAATCTCATCAACATACAGACTGGATGCTTTACATTAACAGCTTCCACTTGTATGTGGAGGAACCAAAACCTCCATCTCACACACCACAAGGTGTCCAGAATGCTGGAGCTGCACCCCAGACACTGCCCGTCCCCTCCTGTGCTGCCATGCCAGACACAGGGGCACCTTCCCCCCCCTCCACCCGACTCTGCCCCGGGGCCTTGGGAGACAGAGCAGGAATACAGGTTGTGGACTACAAGGTTGGGTGCTTCCCAACTGCCTCCGAGCATTCAGGACCCAGCTGCTCACTCCAAGTTTTGCAAGCATGCCCCAATGACAGTATTTAAGCAGTGAAAGAACGATGCTGCCAGAAGCCAGCAAAGGAGAGGAATCTTCATTCAAATTCAGACATACAAAATCAAAAACTTCATTCAAAGTCATGGGTTATTTTGTCATGAAGCAGCAGCTTGAAGAAAGAAGGGCATAAAACCCTAACTTAGATGTTACAAATCTGTTTATGTTACGTCTGAATGAAGTTCAAAGGAACTCCCTGGAGTCTAAAGTACCATGATAAAAAAAGTGGAAAGGAACTCATGAATCAGTTCTAAACTAAACTTAGTTTAGTAAAGAGAATTAAAACAAATTAATTTTGAAGTCCTTTCTTAAGCAAGTCCATTAATGCTCCAGACAGGAGAGAATGAGTCTCCTATTTAAAGGAAAGAAGGAAGCTCTTACTGGTAAAATGAAACAACATATTCATGCTGGTTTGTAACTAAATCTTTATGTGAAACTTTAGAACCTGATTTACAAACTTTTTTAAACAAAACTCTACTGCCTTTACAAAGATAGTGTTGCTTCCTTTTTTTCTGTGGGACAGAGGGAACATTTTCAAACATTAGAAACTTCTTTTGCCCTCAGCAGAAAGTTTCAAGTAAGACATTATCAACAAATACCTGCTTGTATAATAGACAAGATGCAGAGTAACAGACTACTGCTGGTTCCCTAACAAAGCTTTATGTTGCAAAGACACTCATTCTGGTGCTGTCAGGGTAGGCAAAGGGAACTTGCTTGTTGAGTCTGACACACAAAACCTCAAGTTGTGCATAGTGTGTAAGTACTTAAATCTGTCCTGGTAAAATCTCCTCTTTGTAACAGAGAACAGATTACACAGGAACAAGTCATGTATTAATGTGAACCTCACTGTGGAAAGATCAACTCTGCCCTCCCAAATGGGATTCCTAACATAGACCTCAGAGCCAGCTTCTGTGGGCAGCATTCCTCGTCAGCAGGGATCTAGAGACAGACCAGATGCACAGCAAAAAAACCCCTATTCTAGTAAGAAGACTTGACTACAAGTGTTTGTCTGAACCATATCTGCTTTTAAGCGTGCAGAATTATTCTAGCCTTTATCCTAAGAATTGCCTCAAACATCTGTAATGTAGTATTAAGCATCTGATGGGCATGAGCAGAAGACACTCAGTTCTTGCACATGACCTTTTAGCTACTGGAGAGCTGACACTGGAGATTTCTGCTGTTTTGTGCTCTTCTGCCACAGGTACCAAGAAGTCTACCTAGACAAATTGTTGTGCAGCTGGATTTTAGGAAGCCAGTACTTGAGAATGCTACCGATTACACTGCTGTGGTAAAAGCCATTAGGATATAAAAGGTGTTAAAGCCTACGAGACCAAAGCCAGCTCAGTCTTGACTGACTGAAAGGACAACTGATGCTGCAGTACAGTCACCCCCTCGGTGCCAGAGGTGCGACTACCGTGGCAGAACTCAAGACTGAGGTTGCAGAGGAGCTGAAGAGCAACTCTCCTCAAGGTCACTCAGTTTATGTTCAAGGGCTTTAAACATGTAAACTTACAGTATCAGACCATCCACACTGATTGCATGGAAGAGGAACAGGAAGGAGAGCAAAGTAAATGCATCTCAGTCACTGGATGTCAGTCATGAAGATACAATTCCAGCACTTGAACTAGTCTGGCAGGTTTATGTACAGCTGTAAATGATGCTTCCTTTTTCTGTGAAGATATGGGACAGTTGAAATCACCTCTACCAGGAGTCATGAATTACTTTTTGTAGCATGAACAGTGGTAGAGGATGGAGGGCATGGCTGAAGATAAAATGGCTGCCAAAGCCAGAAACAAGATTGTGATACTTCACTTGTTTACAACAGGAACACCTCATGTGGGAGAACTGCTGCAGGAGTGCCTGATTAATAACTGAATTTGATTCTGGGACAGAGTTCAAGTCACTGAAGCATTACACTGCAACTAATCTCAGCTTCTTATGCTGACTGGGTAAAGAAACCACTTTTCATAGTTAGAGTCACCCATTCCCACTCTGGTAACAGAAGAGGTGTTTGAAATCAATAGTGACTGGCTTGAGCAAGTGCTGCAGTACCTCAGTGACTGACAGAACCATTTGGAACATACATTGGACCTTGACACCGTTTAAGACGTATCAAAGAAAACAGTGATTCTACTGTTTAATACATTGTAGACACTTTCAGTAGAGATCTAAATGACCAAAGCTAAGTGGTAAGCTATGAGAGTTCATCAAGTAGATTCCATCTTTGGGGTAATAATATCCAGTTTTTAAGCTCTTTTGTTTTGATCCTTGACCAAAAGATTTATGTGCTGAGCACCAAGGCTTAAATTAGCACTCAGCATTTCTTTTAAGTTTGCACCAAACAGTATTTAAGCGACCTCAAATTCAGGGTGGTCATACCCAGTTTGCACAGCACTGTTTCTGTTGTTTTTCCTCCCCAGGATGAGATATGATCAAGATCTAAATTGAATGCAAAACAAAAGAAGTGGAAATAGCTCCATGTGCAATAAGACATTTTCAAGGGAAAGCTATGCAGTAGGCCTCGAATGTTCTCCCCTTTCATCCTATTCTCACCAGCATGGCCCTGTCCTCAGCGCAGTAGGGTATGTACAGCAATGTGCACAGAGACCAGGAATTCCAGCACATGGCAGAGCCACGATGCTGGAGCAGTTTGGAATGAAAACTGGTAGTGGTATGGGAACCTAAAAAACGCTTAAGCTCATATTATTCAGTTCCTATGAAAAAGACCTTACAATTTTCATGGTACATCAACAAGATGGACTGGTATGCCAACTAACCTCTATTTTCATATTTAAATTATAACAATACAATAACTAGAAAAGGTCAGTGCTTCGAGTGACAGGTTTTGCCACTTCAATTCCAATATTTTTCCAAAATAAAGATGCGATTAGATCTACACTTGAGCATCAGTAGTGCAATACAGTATCCTTTCCTGAATAAAGGAGCTGAGGTTTATCCACAATAAAAGCTTTAAATAAGGTAGATTGTTGCCATTTATATATCAATTCTGTATGTTTGATATAAAATATATTGGGAAAGCTTAAACTGACTTATACAATCTACATTTGGCTAAAGCTCCACATAAGCAGCATCAGTGGAAATGAACATCAGAGGTGTACTTAATATAAAACACTTTCAAAACTACTCAGCAACAAATGACAGAAGTTTGGCTAAGAATAACTGAACATCTGAGTGTGTACCAGACAAAAAGAATGGACCCTGTGGTTACTTGCACTATTTTAATGAAGTAAAAGAAATGCAAGATTTAGTCCACTTCCATCTCTCCGGGGGGTTTGGTCTGCTGAGGGTTGTCCTTTGCTGGTTCGGGTTTTGTTTCCGTAGTGCTCTGTCCATTCACTGGTCCGTTGTGTTCCCCGTTAGCTTTGGACTGCCCATCACTGGGAGGTTCAATCTTGGGTTTGGGCTTGGATATAATGGGATTACAGAAGCTATCCAATTCCTAGTTGTGACACAAGGGAAACAACAAGGTCATTTGGTGGCACAGTAACTGCACTCAACTACAGTGTCTCTAATTTGTTTCTGGTCCATAATGGCCTGGAATTTCATTGTCAAGGACTAGACTTGTCTATTCTATCAAGTCTAGAAACTTCAAAAAAAGCCTTTCGCTACCTGAGGAGCTTCTAATTTGTTACAAACTTGTATGACAATCCATTCTGTAGAAGCCTGGTGCTGTAACTCAGGGTATTTTAAAAAAGGCTTGTGCAGAGGTACTACTGTACATCAAGAGCCAGCACTGAAGAGTGCTAAAGCTGCTGCTCCCTCTGTATAGATTTTTTAATAGCTTTAAAATCTCTGCAGATGTAATATTTTAGCTCAGATCTAGGCCAAAATCTGGTTCAGGAAAAGCTGATTAGAATGCAACAAGTATAATGATTTTTTTTTTTTTACCTTAGATTTTGCTAGTATTTCTGCCACTTTGACAACTGGATCCTGAGTTAGACTGAGTTTGTTCTGGGCATTCATTTTGCTGTTCAACCAATTCATAGCCTCGTTAATGTATTTTTCAACTTTCTCCATCTCAGCAGGATCTAGGTGGTCATATTTTTCATCCTAAGGAGAGAGACAGATATTTGTATCACCAATTAAAATATGCTGCTCACCCAATTAAGTTAATCTTAGAAGTTACAGAAACACCGGTAAACAGCTATAAACTGAGAGATCCATTTCAAGTGGTACCAGCCACCATAAAAACATGTGATCATCTTTGACTTATGTCCTCGTGAAGAAGCTCTTTCTGCCAGCAATGCAGAACAGGTTTAAAGTTCTCAGGAGCAGAAGTACAACAGCCCTTCTAATAAATCAGTGTTAAGATGTAACTTTATAGGATTTTTTTAAACACAAAAAACTCTACAGCCAATTTCAAAACACCTATAAATCATTGAACAGCTAAATCATTTGGCTTTACCTTATTTTTGTATGCTTCTACTGCTTTCATAAGGAGCTGAATCTTCTTTCCCAGTTCATTTAGAACTTTTGGTCTCTCTTCATGTTCCATGCATCTTTCCTGGATAGGCTGTCCAAATTTCTGGAATAATAAGCACAATGACCTTTACAAAACACATATTTCCTTTAGTCTGGTCTAAGAATACAATGCAGCATGGGAAGGAAGGCTGCCTATAACTCCTTTTCTCACCCATTCCAAGAGCTAAGTCTTTGCATATCACTTTAGTCCAACAACAAAAAAAGCAGAAGTTTAAACACAGGAATAGTGACTGTCCTTACTAGGCTTGGTATTTTGCAGTTTTCTGCAAAAAGAGCATTTGGAACAGAAATGAGTCAGGCTTTAATGGATGCTTTAATTTTCAAGTAGTTCATCTGAAAACTTTAATTTTATCCACTGTTTGCTTTTTCCTTCTCTTGAATACTTGTATCCAGGCAGTTGCCTTTATCTACACTGCTGTTTCCATCAGTTATCCCTCCCCCAGAGGAAATCCAACTGGAGAGTAAACAGCTGGAGCCCAAGGGCTAGAGACATACTTCAACTTGAAGGCAGTTATTCATCAGAACTCACATTTTCCCCATCAGTCATTAAAATCTGAAGCGTTTAGGGGGTGTTTGTCATTAATAATCAAATGATACAATGGAAGCTACTGTTAAAGCACTCCAGAGCCTTTATTGTTGGATATTAGACCCAAAAACTGGTCTTACGATACATCTATAGAAGACCACTGAGAACAGGAAAAACAGAATATATATTCTGGAGTGCAAGTCTCATTACCCAGGAGTGCAGCTGAACTACTCCAAAGCCTCTTTCAGACTTATAAGTCTGACAGAAAATTCCCATAGCAATTAAATCTATTATCATTAGTGACAGTCTGCTTCATTTCAACCATTTTCAAATTAGGAGCACAACTCACATGAAAAGAAACTGCATTTCTAGTTCTAAATATTATGTTCATTTCATAACTGAACATACACAGCCTGAACACCCACCCCCAAACATACATGAATGATTTTTCTAGAAAACAACTTAAAACCTTACTTTTAATTCCTGAAGCTTATCCATGTATACTTGTTTTGGCTGGTCCTCTCCATCTTCATAAAGCCAGTTTTCTGTGTCCTCCAACATCAAGGTCAGCTTGTTTGCATCCTACAAAGCAAGTTATGGACACTCCAGTTCGGAAGGGAACACATCAAATGAGACCTCTCTCCCTGGCACAAACCCACCCTACTCAAAAAAGGACTGCTTAATCAACTTAAAATATTCAAAGTAATAGTGAAGGAAAACAGTAATTAACAGACTTCAAAGCCAAGATTTTACAGAGTGATGAGAGAGGCAGGACAGCCCTACTCCTGTGATTTGCAGGTGAAGTTTACCAGAGTTGTAAAATCAGTCCTGAGGCTATTTAAGACAGCCCATGCACCTCTTAAGAGTCTTCCATATTATCATTTGTTTTCTTTTTATTCCTACCCACTCATGCCATTCAGGAGCTTGTGGTGATCTGTCCTACTTTCCTATGCTGACCATAGGGTTTTTACTTTCTGCCTGCATCCCCAATCCTTCCTTGCCCCTGAGGAACTTCTCAGGCAATAAAGAACTCTGCAGTTCAAATGCCAGGTGTAAGCATTAACTTGAGCTCTACTGCTGTGAAGTCAAGCCATCTCTTACTCTAAGCTCATCCAAGAGACCCCTGCAGCCTCCACAGAATATACACTCAGAACTTGTAAATACAAAGGAACTTTTCCAACAGCTGAAACACACAGGCAAGTCTTACCTCTTCAGTGATAAACTTCTCAAAGACTCCACACAGCTTGTCTCTGAATTCATACACATATTCTTCAACAGCATTCTTAGCATCATTTCGTTCTTTCTCAAGCTTGTCTTGCATCATCATCTTCCCCTAGGGTCGAGAAAGGCATACTTGAAACTGAAAGCATTTGAAGTGTTAAGCTTAGTGACTACTCTTGCCAGAGTACTTGGCAGAAGTCTAATAATTCACAATTACTGATAAAAATGTTCACCTCCGTGTAAGTCATCACTACAAGCACAACCGGAATGGGCTAAGTTAAGTCTAGTGAAATTGAGTCATTTCACCAAAAACCCCAACCAAAACAAAACCCCTTCCAAATAAGGGCAAACCCCTAAAGAATTCTAAATTACCTAAGTCAATGGTTGCAAATATTTTTTAGATAGTTATTTACAGTGACATTAATTTGAATGGTCATTTGTTCATGCTGCTTACCTCATTTTCTATATAGGAATTGATCAGATCTTGTCCCAGCTGCCTATAGAGGCTCGCCTGTATAGGGAGGTCAATACTCTTAACTTTTGTTTTAGCCTTTGGCTGGGAGGGTTGATCTTGCTTTTCTCCAGAAGCAACCTATGAAAAGAGTGACACTACTAAGAAACTTCCAGGAATCAAAATATTACTACATTTATGCTCAAAAAAGACAGACAAATAAATTAGTTAACACAGCTACTAATTAATCTTACGTAAATTAAGCACCTAATTATTCCTCTGTATTCAAAATCACTACCGCCTTAGTTTTGAACCAAACGAGTGAAATTTAATTCCTTCAAAGAGCTGTTAAGAAAACTTGTTCAAAAGCTTAAAGCACTGCATATTATTCTTCACAATGTTTCCTAATCTCCTTAAATTCCATCATCATTACAAAACCAGGTTAAACAACAGACACCTACTTCAAAGTCTTAATCATGCTAAGTTGAAAATTCAAGTGCTGTGGCGCAGGATTCCTTACTTAAACCATTTCAATATAGCTCTCCTCTAAATACAGTCCCATGTTTTGCAAACTGTAAAATCAGTAAGTGTGAGAATACTGGGCAAAAAAAGTCCAATCAATACTGAATACAAACCTTTGTTTCAGTTCCAGCATTTTCAGTTTCCTCATCTGCTTGGTTCTGTTGTTCAGCTTGATTTTTCTGCACACCTTCTTCTTGATCAACCTGCATTTTATCCTGCAGAGAGTTACATAACTGAATGCAAAGGTTTGCTGTAAGATTTAGGACTGACATCAGTTACAGTAGATCACACACAGTATATGAACTTCAGAATCAATCTTAAAAATTTTTGCTTCACCATGCTTAAACAGGCATTTTGATGCACTATTTGTATTTATATTTTTCAGATTAAATGAAAATTCTACTCTGCTGCTTGATGTTGCTGTCTGTCCCCATTACATAATTACACTAAGCCTTGTGAATACTGAGTTTAAATTAGAAACAAATGTGAATAAACTGAAATCAAAGAACATTCTAGCAGTACACCACCAACACAGGCAACAGCACGGGGTTCTCTATGGAACAGCCAGAACTTCGACCTCCTATCATTTTTGACCCAAACTTTAAAGTTCGCAACCCAATGCAGAATTAATTTAATCACTGCAATTATTACCTGCATCTGTCTCACAAGACAGTGAAATCAATAAAAATTAGCTTCTGCAGTAGTAGCCTCTTGGGAGTACAGGACCAATTATCTTCCCCCCTTGCCACGCAAAATAAAGAGAGTCTCATTTAATTTTTTCAGTAAGTTGATCACCTATGCCTTATTCTAAATTTAAGTCTGAAAGTCTGTTAAATTACTGATGATCACTTGGTTTAAGTAATACAACTCCATGTCATCACTGAAAAACTTTCAGTGACATAGTAATGAGCAAGTCTGAAGTTTTCAGGATGATTCTAATACTCAGAGATCCAGAGCATTAATAATTAACAAGCTGTAGCCAAAGTCTGAAAGGTCCAAGACTGCCTCCATTACAAGGAATGAATAGTTCTGGATTCACAAACTACATAGGCATGTAAAATAATTTACTACTAGTTCTGCAGAATGAAAGAAGTTATTTGAGGATTTCAAACTCTAGCACAGGTGCCTATGTTGCAGTCTAAAGCGGAAAAAAAGAAGGCTACTTTTACCAAATTTAAAATTTTGCCACTTCAGAACAGGAAAAGTAAAATCTAAATCCTCATTTTACTGTTCTTACTGTTCACACAGAAAAGCCAACAACTGGAAGAAACTGCTTTGCCTACAGGAAATAGCTAGAAAGGGGAAAATAGGACACATGTACACCACAAACCTCCTCCTCAGAGTCGAGAGTATCATCCTCAATACTGAAAGGTAATTGCTGGCAAGCACCATTGTAAAACAGAAGATGCGTTAGATGAACGAAGTGCTACAAATGGAAAGTCTGAGCATGGAAGCAGCTACTCTCATACTGAATTCAGCACACTCCTAGTAAGCTCCACATGCCTCTTACACTAAATGCCAGCTCTAGCACTTCCAACCTTTGCTCACTTGATTACAAATACCACATATGGAGCACTTGCCCACAAGGAACTGCATCATGCTTGGCATTTCAAATATGCTCACATTCCTGGAAAGCAGTGTAGTATTTAAGAAGTTGCTTATACCAATTATGTAATGCTAGTTGTGTAACCATTTGCTCTAATTCCTATAGGATATCCAACTTAAGTGGGAGAAGCTAAGGCCAAATCTTAGGAGAATGGCTGCTGGGGCCAGCGCTGGTGTTGCTGTTTCCAGCTCCAAAGGGTTCCCTGGCACCCAGTCCTCAACTTTGCATTGCCAAGGAGTACAGCTGCACCTCACAGGGAGCTACTTTCAAGAGGCACTGAAGTTTTCCATATATAACATATATTTTTTACTCACTGAAAACATAGTTTGTGAGGAAAAACAAACCTCTAGAATTAATCTGCTAACATATCTCATTAAATACGCTGCCATTTACTAGCAACACTAGATAATGCTAAGAGCAGCAGAGAAATGATAAAGAACAATGAAAAAATTACTTTATTCTTTTAGAATCTGTTTTTCCATTCTTTTTTCTCAGTGCCACACTTCACCGGTACTTTAGTAATCAACATGAAGCAATGTGTTACACAACTGAAGAGGTAATTTAAGGGTGGAGAAGCAGCTACTGTCAGAAGCGAAGCACTGTGATTTAACCTGCAATTATTGGCTCTGTTGTCAGAATGACAGTGTAGATATTTACAAGCTTTACATACCAGCTCTTCATCTCTGCCTTGGTTCTTACTTGATGACTCGGTGTCCATGGGTGTGTCGTTGTGATCCCCCTCTATGCTCTGCTTCTCTATGATGGACGCGTTGGCCACGCTGAACAGGCCGTGGATATTGACGCGCACTTTCACCTTCACCTTGGAGTTGTCACCATCTTGCTGGGGACCAACGTTCTGGATAGTGAAACGCCCTTGGAAACAACAGAGGTGGCATTTAATTGTTGTCCCAAAAAGCAGAGAAAGAGGAAAAAAAACCCAAACACATTCCTTTAAGGGTGTTAATTTAAACAGCGACTTCACGTAACTGAAACTATTTGGAAACTTTCTACTTAGTTGACAATCCTACAATGTAAGCTGCAAGTAGATAAACTAAAAGCTGGTTCCCCAATTATTATCAGTTCACTGATAATTTACTAAGATGTTTTTGCTTTATCTGTATTTCATAAAAAACAAGACAGTACTTTACTAGGTGTTCTACTTCTCTGTTGCCTTCTGTAACCATCACACTAGAGAAACTACTCTGATTCATCTCAAATGGTTTCTTTTGTCCACGTAACTCAAACTTCACACTGAAAAATAAAACATTAACAGAGATAAAAGATTCTGTTTGAATTTGATAACATGGCTGCACTACACTTTTTGGAGAATGAACAGCGCTTAGCAAGGTTTCTGAAAGCAGTAAGGTTGATACTTTGTCTTGCAACTTGCTGAAAATTTAAGTGTAGATGATGTGCACATGTAAGGAGAATGTTTCTTCCTCAAGACCACAGATTTCTTGCATAGACAGCCCAACAAACAGCACCAAGTTTGCCTCTGATTCATAAATCAGTGAATAGAATTATGAATTAAAGACCCCAAGGAGTCTACTAATAATTGCAAGTAAGGTAGCATGAGCTACCAAGAAAATGATTTGTACCATCTAATTCTGTAGACTACTACAGAGGCTTAAATTGAGGAAACACCTATCTTTTCTAATCTCAGATTAACAGAACCAGACATGACAGATAGCACTAGCCAAGTTATCTGTCCAGACAGGCAACACCTCCTTCGATCCAATTTCTTAGAAAAATCCAGGCTAGGCCACACATAAGATCCTTATCAACCAGTCTCAACAGAGACTGAAAGAACCAGACAATAGAGCACTGAACCTTTATGCCTACTTCTTCTGAAGCATCCAGAAACTGTGAAGACAGACAGAAGGAAGAATGCAGAATTTTTTTTACAAACTGTCAAATAGAGATGTCAATATGGTCTGATCACTACATTTAAACCAAGAAGCCTGTGCTGAGCCTTTCTAAAGGACCTAAGCTTTTCTGTAAGCTAAAAATATGGAAAAAATGTGTCTTACAAGAAAGGAGAACTCCTTTTTCCTGTATCAATAGGAGTTAGGGATGGGGTTTTTATTCACATGTCCTTACCTATTCTGGAATCAGGATAAGGCACTTCTTGTGGATGGGTATAGTAAGCTTCCAAGTCAAAAGGCTCTTTCTTGTGGAAAGTAATTACTTTTGAGAATGGAGCAGCATGGTTCTTACTGAAGACTTCACACTCCCTAAAGCAATAAAACATTAAGTAACATTAAACCTCTGAGCATAACTTCATGGATAATCAAAGTCAAGGTATGTTAAAGATGGGCAGCCCTGCTAACCAAGCAACAATCATTTAGTTTAAGTCAGTTTTTAACAAGAGTTGGAGGCTGAAAGCCTCTAGGTGTCAAAGCTGGACGGTGCATTTTATGTCACATTTATTAAGAATTAGGCAACTTCACCCCAACATTTTAATTAATTGTATTTCCAATTGTTAAGCAGTAACTGGAACCCAAAAGGTAAAATGCAAAAGAAGAAAACTGAAATTTCAAGTGTTCAAGTCCATGACAACTTCAAAGGCTGAGGCCTGTTTTTTTCCAAAGCTCAATATTTTTCTTTATATCCAAACACACACTGTTTTGTAGGCATTGTACAACTTACCCCGTTCCTTCTTCATAAGATGATTTCCATCTCAATGTTATAGAGTAAGGAACAACATCTGTGATGGAAAACTCACGCACTTTAAAAGCTGGAGAAAGAATTGCACACTAGGAAAAAAAAAAGACCAAAGTTTTATTATATCCATGTAGTCAAATAAATAGCAAGTACAAGAATCAATACTTATCATATAGGTCATATGGAGGTTCTGTTTATCACAGAAATTTTTTCTTAACAGAAACTTCCTATAGTTAATTGAACTGAACCACTTGAATAATAGATGTTACTTCCTCAGTGATTTTCAGTAAAGACACCCACCAAAGGTTCCAAGTGACTACACAGAAGTGGAACAGCAGAATTTGGGTCCTCAAATTTAACAGGCCTGTAACAAGCCCATCCTTCTAAAATGACACAGCAGCAAACTAATGAATGTAACAGGTTTCTGACATGGTCACTGTCACGAATTAGCGAAAGAGCAAGTAACACTCCTTATCTTTTTTCAGCTGTAGTACCTTTTGCTTGTGGTTAGCTGTATTTCATTAGTATGTAATGTTAAAGAAGCAATACTGAAGTTTTATTTCAGGAACTATACCTGCAAGGCACAGCCTCTTGCAACAGCTTCATCAGCATTTAGCGTGGTGCTTATCTCTTTACAGAAAAAGTTAGAGATCTGTTCCTTCACTGCTGGAATTCTAGTAGCCCCACCTACTATTTCTATACTGTAGATATCTTCACGCTGAAGTTCTAGAAAAGAGAGTGCATGCCCTTAAGTCATCATCAAGATATCAAAAAGCTATCTTTGGACAAAAAAAAAAAAAAAAAAAAAGGGAAAAAAGGAGAAGTTCTCTTATTATCTAGACACTGTGACAAGCACTGAATATATTTCACAGCTGACAAGATCTTTAAAACTCTTTGCCCCTCCTGCAGGCTACAAAGTTTTCTAGTTACATAAACCTGGGAAATGCAGAAGCCAAGCATCAATGAGAACAGCTGTTCTTTAAAGTGTCTTGTCCATGTGCATCCCCTTTCTGCTGTGCATGAACTCAAGAAGGGTGAAATTGGGTCTTCTGCACTACTGGACAATACCTCACCTCTCCCAAACAAAACCAAGAAAGTGAAACCCAAATAGATCTCATTTTACGTCTGGCTTAATTTTGCTTGCCAAAAGAGTAAACCTTTTAGGCCAATATAGCTAATAAATAGTAGATTGTGCTTGAAGGTTAACTTTTTAATTCTGAAATGAGGATATGTGTATGAAGTCATCTCAAACAACTGTCAGTCCTTGAACAGCTCTGCTCAGCAATTACTCAGGTTTTTAATTCCTGTATTTGCTATCTAGCCAAGTCAGATGATCAGCAGAATTCTTCCCTTCTTTTAGATGAAGGTGCTGGAATTGGGGGTAAAACCCTTTCTGGTAAAGTCTAATTCTCTCCTTTACACTACATTAGGCAAAAAAAACCCCAAAAACTTTGTTATTTGCACATGCTTTAGGCAATTCATTTTAAGAATATACTGCCAAATTACCAGGTCAGTGAGGACATGTAAGTATCGCATGGAACAGGCTGGCCAGAAGGATGCAGTAAAGAGTAACATCTTTTACCATCATCATTTTGGTTTGGTTGGTTTGTGTTTCTTTAATAAATTCAGAGTGCCAACCTTTTCCATGACGCAGGGTGAATGAGGGTCAATAATCAAGGTTGCAGAGTAGCATGTGCACTAAATGAGGCGGGCATGGGATCATGCATTCATGGCAAGCATATGAATGGAACTTACATTTAACTTTTCAGTATTTAGCTTTGCAATTCTAATGAATACAAAAATACATTGAAAAGATAATCATTAAAGAGATCAAGAATGACTGGATTACTAGCAGTACCTCAAGTTACTTCTACTTACTGGCTTGATCCATGGCTGCTCTTAGAGGAGGCTCCACTCTGGCCAGAAGGGCAGCACACAACTGCTCGAACTGAGCTCTGCAGGGCAGGGAGAGTGTTTGGTGTTACCAGGCTGCTCAGAGACCACAAACCCCTGCCCCTCAGTGGGAACAGCACCCAGTACCTGTTCATCTTACTGGAGACATCCAGGTCATTCATGAAGCACTCAATATTGAGTGGAAGGTCAGATGCATTCGCGCTCATCAGCTTCTTGAGCTTCTCACATTCCTGATACAATCGCAGCAGTGCTCGGGGATTCTCTTTTACATTCAGTTTGTATTTCGTCCTAAATTCTTCAGAAAAGTAATCTACCAAAGCCTCATCAAAATTCCTACCACCTACGAAAGGGTCAAAGGTAGTGGCCAAGACCTGGCAGAAGTGAAAGAACGAGATCAGAAGTTATTAGACACTGTTTGTTCTGTGTCATTTACTCAGCGCAGCAAGACGTGCCATCATTGCCTTCCACACAGCTTCAGATGACATTTGGCTACCAGAGACAGGTCCACAAAAGCATTCAGCCATTAGCAGGTCACAGACAGAAGTCTCCAAACCAGGAAGCAAAGACTGCTCAGTTTTACTTCACATCCTACTGGATTTAAACTACGAACTGCCACGGATGGCACAAAAAATCCCAACATGTCTGAGCGACTCAAACAGTTCAAGAATATCCCATGAGTGAGTCAGTTGCACAACTACAACACTTAGGAGGCTCCCTGAATATGCAAATATTTCAGGGATATAACATGACACAAAAACTCTGCAGCATGCCTAATTATCAAGCACTTTCCAAAACACACTTTAGGATGCTTCACTTTTGCATGTTACAAAAACTGACTTGCTGAAATAACCAAAATCTAACAGAAAGGTTTTGTATTCCACATTTTTAAAATATTTGCTATAGACATTTATTTTAAAAAAAACCTAATCTTTCCACAGAGCAGTATTTTGAGTTTTAAATGTATGACTTAAAAGATTACCTTCAGCTTCCCCTTGTTAAAAGCACAGATGGAAACCTGATATGCAGAATGCCCCATATCTACAAAGACCACATTTCTTGGTTTCTCTTCCAAGGCTGGCAGATCTTGCTTGTATATTCCATAGGCTAATGCAACTGGAAAACATCAACCCATAGAAGGTAAGGGGAAGCCACACACAGCTGCAGACCATGCATTAAAAGCACTACCAAGAGACAGACACTACCCCTTTCTAAACACCTTCGTAACATTATTCAAATGTCAAAAACATGTTGAAAACACATTTTTCATTGACAAGAGAGAAAGAGACGTCAAGTGAAGGTTTAACACTAATAAAGACTTGCCCTGTATTTCAGTTCTGCTTGTAGCAAAATTAACACTGCAATTTGTGAAACTGCACGGATTAAGACTCTCCCTTGAAATGCCTTACACTCAGAATTTTTACCTTACCTTTGCAAAATTCAAGCATGCCCAATAAAATGTTTGGAAGACTAGTTAACACAAATCTAAGCTTTCACTACCAGCACTCATTTGGAAAACTGTTTGAGACTTTCTAAAAGCAAAGAGAATCAAGAAAAATAAAAATGATCGATTTAAGCAGCTCCAACTTTAGTTCCCGTGAATTGTTACGTACTTCTATGTTCTACCCTAGAATTCACCAAAACCAGAAGAGGGAAGTAAATTACTTTATAGAAACAGTTCTGCCATTGCTACAGCTGACAGGATTGCTACAACTTTAAGCACAGATCCCAGGTTTATTTCCAAAGCTATTCCCAAGTGTGATCGTGTTCAGGTTAGCAAACCCCAGCTCTCACTGTGCCTCCTAAATGCTGCACACCACCCAACCGCTGTGTTTCCAGTTCCCAAGCTGGATTGGGCAGTACTAGCCTGGACAGCTCTCTCCCAAGTTCCTAATTGTGTAACAGCAGTGTGTCATCACCCTCATATTCAACAGCCTGAATAGCCTTAAAGGACAAAAAAAGTTCCAGCCCTTTACCTGCTGTAGTTTCATTCATCAGCTTCAGACAATTTAATCCTGCAATCTGTGCAGCTGCCATTACAGACCTTCTTTCAGCATCAGTGAAGAAACTAGGGACCTGTTTCCAAAAATAATGACATAGGATATTATGGGATATGGATTTTTTAATTTTAAAAAGTCAGACTTGCCCATCAAGCTACCCTATAAATGTCATTACCACAAAAAACTGTTATAAGCTAACCTCAAATTAATAAGGCAGTCTGAATAAAACAGCTAGGTAATTTATTTTAGTGCATATTTTAATTAAAAGTTCAGAATATGACAAAAATGAAATGGCATCCAGGGTTGTTTTAAATAAAGCAGATTTTAACACACACAAAAAAAATCCTGAAAATACTTTCTCAGATTCTTCTGATGAGTCTTTCACCTTAAAATCATCACCAGTTTCTGGAAATGTTTGTGCAGGACAAAGTCAACCCAACAAATATTCACACAAAGCCCCAAAGTAAGTCAATGGCAGAAGCACTGCAGCGATGCTGGAATTAAACTTGAACTTGCATCCGTTTTTCAGATATCACTTCCACCACAGTGCCAGCTTACAGTGTGCTACAAGGTTCAGTGCCACCAAAAATAGCCACTGCACAATCAGAGCCCATTTAGGATCTGGCTGCCATCAGCTGGCACCTCTTCAGCACACATAGAACTCCATTCACTGTGTGTTTTGTTGGCTACCACTGTGGGGCATTGCCAAGGATCCCTGTGTGTGGGAGGTATTCTCCCAGTGTTTTTGTATGCCACAAGGAAGCAAGGAAAAAGATCAAAGCAGATTTCTAACAGCTGAAGTACACAGCTTTTCAGTTCCCATGTCTCTGTCTGACAGAGAAAGGGTAACTGCAATCCTTCATGCCCAAACTTCTTCTCACCAGGGCCAGTAAACAAAGACCATGTGAAAAGCAGACACAGGACTTCGTACCAGGAACAAAACCTCATCTTCAAGCTCCATCCCCACCTCATGGGTAAGGACACCAGCTAAGAAAACATGAGCAAACCAACCAAATAAAAAGACTTTTGCTGACAAAACCAAGTAGTTTGGGCTTGTCAAATTATCAGCATGACCCTCAGAGCCCTAAGTTCAGGCAACTCTCAACTGCACTACAAAAGTGCTCAACCATGTAACAAGAAAGAAACTTAACATGAATTTAGGAAGGTTCCTCGGAAGCAAGGAGGATATGCTTACACCTAGGACAGCTCCCATTTGTAACATGAACTACAGTAATCTGAAATACTGTATGTAGCCCTTGGAGACAGACAGACTGGACCAACTTAAGCACTGTGTTCTTTCAGAAAACACACTCTTGGTTTAACAACTTTTTCATCTCCTCACACATGCTTCGAGAAGTATTCCCATTTGGGAAACCTGTAACAAAGGCCCATTTTTGGGGATTTGATTTCTCTCCACTACTTGTACCTCTTACCACTGCACCATGGTATAAACGGTCCTAGCTTGCATAAAGCTGTCTATGGACTGCAATAAATGTACCACAACTTACTGAAATCACACAGTCGGCCACCGGTTTCTTCAAAGCACTTTCTGAAGTCTCCTTCAGTTTGGCCAGCAGCATTCCTGTGATCTGTTCCACTGCAAACAGTCTCTCTTCATCCAGGTACCTCACCTGAAACAGAGCAGTGGGATTCTGTGATCAGTCATCTCAACTTTGCTCTCAAGATGTGCCATTTCGACTTTATTTGTGATGCTGAGCATTGAAACCCATTTAACACCAGGCTCTATCTAGGCACACACAACTCCCTATCAATTGATTTGTGCTCACTACAACAAATTTTGAACAGTTCAGATTGGGTTTTTTTTTGTGGGAAGCTTAACACCTCAGTAATCCCAAGGGACTATTCAAAATGATACAGTATTTCTGTTGCCTTTTTTTAAATTTAAAAAAAAACAACAAAAAAGCACAATACACATAGCATCACACTGTCCTATAACACAAGCTAGAAATACAAGTTTTGGAGCAAACCCAAGGAACATTTGCTTCCTGCAACAGCCACTCAGGAGGAGGGAAGAAGGCAGGGAAGGTGTAAACAAGGCAATTCCAACAGTCCTGCCCTGCTCAGGAAACACAGTTGAGTCCTCAGCCTTCACGGGAGGTTCTGTGTCCTGAATTGCTAACAAGCTACCATCTCTCCAGCAATCCCAAGCGCTCCTGCCATTTAGTTTGGAAGCAAATTAAAAGTAATTTGTTCAAATATCATATTCAGAGCATTATATTGTTTTCCTGACACTTTGTCTCTGAATGTCTGATGGGAACTAATAGTCTCACACTGTAATTATACAGATTTGAAGGTAAATGTAGTAAGGTGAAGTGAAAAACTACGAATGTGACTGTGAAAAACTATTATGATTGATGAGAAACCTCAATGGACATCTTGGAAAAAGTACAGGACTTATTTACAGACACAGGAATGACACTGGAATGTATTTCATTTTAAGGAAAATGTAAGTGATCACACAGGAAGTTAAGTGACAAAGGCCCAAAGTGCCCATCCCTACCACCAGAGAGATTCCACCCAAAGCTCTCACTCACCTTTACTCCTACAGAGCCATTTGGCATCTTCTGGAGTTCATAGGGAAGTTTGGCCCTCTCAGCTTGTATGTAGGGATCTTCAAATGCTCTCCCATGCAGCTTTTTGAAACCATGCACTGCGTTTTTTACGTTTGTGACGATCTGTGGCAAAGACATTTTCATTACCCGTGACACTCTGATAAAGAGGACTGTGCAGAAAGGCATTTTTTATGTTGGGCTTAATGCACACACTGACCAGTGCCAAGCCCCACACATTCACTGGGAAGCAAAGTGTGCGGAGAGAGAAAGAATCATCTAGTTTTTAATCTATGGCCTCTACTAAAAAAAATCAAATGTACTTCTCTCTGTAATATCCATTAACTTGCTGCCATCAATTTTCACTGTACTCTTTATTTTAGAGGAGCTTTCTTTTACAGCATGCAATATTTAAGATCCTATACTGTCGCAGTGGCTGCCTGCAGGAACTAATGAAGTTATTACCTACATTAACCTTAAATGAACCTTCAACAAATTAAGACATTTCCCTTCCTTTAAAGTTCTCCTCTAATTCAGATCCCATCTGGATGTAAAGCCTCCCCACACCTATTCTCTCATCAATGTTTTAACCTAGTTATTCTCAGGACAGGCTTTTAACCAAAGAAAGGACCAAAACAAACAAATCCCAGCGAACACAATATTTAAGCTATCAAAAGAAACTACTCCAGGACAATCTTCTCCAAGATGAACTTGTTTACTAGTCTAAAAAGTTTTTGATCCATTTACCTGGCTCTTTGCTGCATTCCCAATAGCTCGGGTCTTGGATCCTAAAGATATACATGCTCTAAGTAACAAAAGAAAAAAAAAAAAAAGGAAATTCAGCTGTAAAACAAAACATTGTAAAATACGTTTATATGAGCACAACAGCACTCCATGGTAGTTTAGAACACCCACAACAATTCAAGCAGCAGGACATGGATGTGTTAAATAAAAGCATTACTGCACAAAGCACCAGAACCTAAAGTGGAATTCCACTTATTTTGTTCTTTGTAAATTAGTTTAGAAACAGCAAGCAACTGCAACTGTTGTCATTCTAATTGCATTTAAGGAATTCTGTAAAAGCTTGCATGTCCTACAGATCTTATCACGAAGGAAAGGCACTGATAGCTAATTCTGGGTCACAGGTTAAAACATAAGAAGCCTGTGAGATTTAAATGAAACCCCTGAACTTCAGCAACCAGGTTCTCTTGACTCAAGAGCTCTTGAGTCTGACAGGGCCACATTCACACTCCAAGAGCCCTTAGCAACAATCCTAAGACAACAATTTAAAAACCCACAAACGATTCTAAACCCATTGGAGCTGATCAAGCAGTCAAGTGCTCCCACAACTGAGGACTAGCAGGCACATGCCGCAAACAGGCAGAAGGGGAGAGATCTGGGGACAGCTCCCATGCACCCAGGGCTTGGGAAACTCTACTGAAATCCACAGCTCCCTGCAGCTTCTCGGGCTACCGCTGAACACTCCCCTGGATCAGCAAAGGCTGCCTCAGGTCCCAGTCACCATCTGGCCCCTCATCACTGCCTTTGAAAAGGTTCTTTTTTTTCTGGAAGTTACTAACACCACAGCTTCACATCACAGACCTGAAATACAACTCCTGCCCAAAAGGCAACCGATCTGGCTACAACCACTCAGGAGTAAGTAACACAGAGAAAACCAGATTTCATCCAGCTCAAATGTAATTGTTTAATGAATGTATAAAGGTCACTCTAGCAGATTGCTTCCTGCTTCCTCTCCATCACTGAGGGCACTGCAATTTGATAGTATTTTCTAGCAACCTCTTCTCTCTGATATCCAAAACCTTCTCCAGATTTAACTGCTGTAAACACACGAGGCATTACCCTACATTTTCAAACATGTAGTTCATCTTTCACAAACAACTTCTACAATTTTTACCGTCACAACACTACAGTTCCCAATTATGCTTTGTGAAATTTAAGGAAAGTCAAATAAATGAGCAATTTCCAAAGTAAGTAAATGGATTACAAACCAATGCTATTGCATCACACCTTTTCAGTGCAGGAATCTGCCTCTGCTGACAGAGAGCATTACTTGCACATTACCCCATGCAGAGCATGAAGCACCAACTCAGAGGCACCACAGCTCCTGCCAGGGTTTACTTCAATTACTCACTTCCAGCACAGGGGGATGGATGGTTTCTCCTTCCCTCTGCTGGGAAGCAGAGCTGACAAAAAAAAAAAAAAAAAAAAAGTGCCCTCCTTGGCTTAAAAAAATTCAGTAGTTTCCAAGATTCCTTATTACATCATCTTAATTACAGCATGTGATCACACTAATTACACCTGGTCTGAGGTAAGTTATGAGCTATCAACAGCTGTCTTGTTTTTCCACAAAACCACAGTGGTGAGGCAGAGCACCTGAAAGGGCCATTTGCCATGAGTTTAATGTGCCAGAAGCACTGGAAATGTGTCCTTCAACAGAGCTGCTGAAGTTCCCAGTTCAGAAGTCTACTGTCAGTTAACTTTCAAAGAGATACAGGGCCAAAAGCCAGGAAATATCCAAGTTCTGCTGAAATGCATGGCTTACTGGCAGAATCTTTTCTTTGTAAAGTACTTGCGCTAAAGCTTCGAGGATGATACATAGTTTTACAAACGCTGACAATCTCAGTTAATTACAGAATGTAATTAGCTAATAGCTAACTCAAGCACCTGCATGATGTGAGCACCTCTATAGGAGCATTTAAGTAAGAGGTTCATTTACTGTGTTGCTATGTGCAGTAAGGAAAGTTTCGGTTTAAGAATTAGATCTGTCTACACCACTCAAATGTCACTTGAAGTAAAGATTTAGCTACTATGATAAACTTACATAACAGTAATGAACCTGTTACATTTACCTGTTCTATTTACCTTGGTTTGGTTTCTCTCAAGACAATAACATTAGAAAAGATGTTCCTCAAATTCTCCTGTATTACACCACTTTAGAAACAGAAAAGGCCAAGGAAAATGTCACTTAAAGTATGAGAGCTACTGTCTTTAAGCGTATGTGCACTCCAGATGCTAAAATTGCTAACCCGAACCACTTTAATAATCACTTTGCAAGTATCTTGAAAGTACAGTCAATCAGACATTAGTGTGAAAAATATTAAATGCAGGTAAGCCTACCTGAAAAGAACACACTCCAAAAATACCTAAGAATTGGAAGTGCTCTTCATCACAAGGGGGAAGGAAACTGCAGCTGCCTGAGCATTCTCTGGGCAACAATTTCATGGGATATTTTGCATTTGAAAGGCCACCGAATTTCAGTTCTCACTGCATATCTAGTGCATGGGGATAATTACTTCCTGAGTGTTAATATGAAAAATGTATTTTTCTAAACAGTAAAAAACTTTAAAGAGTATTCCCATTAAAACAGACGCCATGTATTTTGGCAATCAACTTCTTTGCTCTTCTAAAAACCAACTTTTTAGAAAGCAAACGTACACCTACATTTTTCGGGGATCAGGGCAGCAGTGCTGGAGTTACTACAGAGTCTCTCACAGCAGAAACAGCTTTCTCTGTTGGCTACAAGTCCCTTTGTAAAACGGGAAGCACCACCCAACCCCCGATTTTTATGAATATTACACGAATTCCTGAATCCTCCTTCAAAATTATGCACAGATGGAGCTCTAAAAATCCTAGACGTATCCCATAGAAACAGAGGAGCAAAATCTCCACCTACTCTTGCGTCTCCCATCATCACGGACGTTGCCCACTGCCCCCCCCTTCCTCGCCAGACCTCGGTATTCCAGGGCCAGCAGATGCGGTGCAAGTAAGAACAGGTTTAATGAGAGGGAACTCATCGCGCCGCTTCCCTGCTGAATCAACCTCCTCCTCCTCCTCCTCGCCAGTCTCGCCACCACTCATGTAATTGTTAATGGAAACGCTCCCAGCCCTGGCAGCCGTTCCAGAGTTGGGGAAACACATGCACTCCACGGAGATCTTTGGCTACCCCAAACCCAAGCGTTGCAAGGGCAGGAATACACCGTGCCCGCGGAGCCGCGCGGCTCCTCCAAGCAGCACAGCGCGGGATTTCAAGGACACGCACCACCAGGAGCCGGGACGCGCACACACACACAAACACACACACACGCACACACACCCACGAGC
>VZRV01010998.1:69434-111346 GCA_013398115.1 Falcunculus frontatus | reverse complement strand
CGCGCCCGCCGCTCCCCCACTGCGGAGCGCCGGCACCAACCGGCAGCGGGCCCGCCGTGCGCAGGCGCTGCCGGCGGGGAGCCCGCCCGGCCCCGGCGCCGCCTCGGCTCTTTCCGGCTGGGCTCGGGCTGCGCTGCCCTTCCAGAAGGATCTGGAACGGGAGGGATGCGGGCAAACGGGGAGGGAGCGGCGCCGCCCAGAGCGGCGCCCCGCGCCCGCGTCAGCGCTGCGGAGGGACCGCCCCGCCCGCCTTAAAGGGTCCCGGGAGCGCGGCCGCTCGGGGCTGTCAGTGCCACACGGGCCGAGTTAATGAGATTATAGCAATCCGGAGCAATTAGTGCAGAGCGGCGATCGGGGCCATTAGCACAGCCGTGCTTGGAGTGAGCCTCCTCCACGGACCTGCCGTGAGGAGGGGGCAGACCCCGGCTCCTGGAGCAGATGGAACCTGGAGAACCCCAGAGGGCCGAGGTACAGGGCGAGCCCTGAGGTGGAAGCGCAGTTAGGCCCAGGCTAATCTGTGTCCGACACAGAGGTGGGGATGGCTCCTGATGCCTCCTGGTGCCAGGGGCAGGCAGAGTTGGGACCGTCGAGTCCTTCATTCCGCCCATTGCCAACACCTATGGAAGAGCCGTCCCCGGTTGTGCTTGAGACGTGTGTATTTCCAGAAACAACCTCGTTTGTCTTCCTTTCCTGGGGAAAAAAGTCATCTTGAACCCCAGGTATCGCTATACTTATCCCATGTTTTGTGGGTATCGAGTATTTGTGCATTGAAACTCCACAAAACAAACCTACAGGCTGGAAAAGTTCTCTAAGTATTTATTTGCTTCTAAAAATGACATTGGTTCACACAGCAATGTGACGTCTTTGTGACACAGCATGTGACACTGCACTGCACAGTTTTGTTCCACTGGAGAGATTAAAAATAAGCACAAAACGACTAAACTAGTTAACATCCCTGTCAAGAGGTTTGATTATCTCTCCCATTTGTCACGGTTTCAATGGTCTACTAAACAATCAGAATTTTCCTAATGGAAACATGTCCTTTTCCTGTAAAACCTCCAGAAGCAAGAGAAACCACTGGTACACAGAATCATTTGTAACACTACTACTGTATCTGCGTTAACTATCTCGTGTTACTTGCTAGGGTTAGGATCAGAAAGGCAAACCAGGTCCAGTCCCATCTACAGTAGGCAGGGAGTCAGATTCCCCCACCTGGTTTCTGCTCTGCTCTTTACACCCCTGTTAGAAAAACAGTGATTCAAGGTACGTACGGCAACACCACCCGAGGCTAAATCCTGACTGAATAGAAACCTCGGGGGCAAAGAGATTAAATGCAAATACTTCTGTGTGGTTGTGCAACCCAAGCCAGCTGGTTTGAAGCTGCACTTGGGAACAGGATGTGTGCAGGCATTCCTGACAGCAACCAGAGTGCCAATGGACTTTTTATCTGCATTGTCAAGAGTTGGAGATGAGAGCACAAGCAGGGTAAGCCAAACTCTTGGAGTATTTCATAAAAGTCTTGTCTGTGTGCTTCAGTGTCACGCTGATGCCCACTCTGCCAGTATGAACAAAACTCAGTCAAGCCAGACTTGCCCGAGCACATCCCCCCCTCTCATCATCGACTGCCACTGTAGCAATCTTGGGACTGCAGTTGCCCGAGTCTTTCCAATTCCTGGCCTGTGGAAAAAAAATTGTACAAACTCTTTGAGCTAAGAGTTTCTTGTCAACGGCTGAAGTGAAATCTTAGGAATGCTGCTAGCCTTAATTTCTTTGAAACCAGACATTTAAATAAAGGCCTCCTAAATGCTTCTTTTGAATCCTAGGTTATCAATACTCCACAAGGTTTGGTCTTTCCTTTCCCTCTTGAAAATTATTACCTCAGAAATAAAAGTAAGAGTCTTCTTATTTATGTACATGCTCAGATTTATCCTCAATACTGAGAAGAATCCTCAGCCATTTTTAATTTTCTCAAGAAATACTGTACCAAGTGTTCTAGGTCTCTAGGTGCTTGGGTCTCTATATTTTTGGGCTGTGTTTTGGCTTAAAATGCTGCCAGCCAGGTAAAAGCCTTTTCAATGTTGTTTTAGTATGAACAAAATGGAAACACTGAGAATTTCAAACAAGGGGCAAGTAAGTATTTTCTTGGATTCATTGGTCTTTCTGTAGTAAAGAACACCAAGGAACTTTTTTCCTAATGGATCACTCCAAAGGAGTGATCTTTTGACTAATAAATATTTGTCTGGTGTCACACTCTGTTAGCTGGTACCAATGGCTAAATTTAGAAAGGCTGTGATCCTTCTTCTGATGCTTCTTCTAAGCTCTACTGGGCAAGTAGAAGGCTTAGGAATTAAATGAGGTCACTCCAGTCCTAAGGGTGCTCTGAATTCTTTCAATGCTATTAAAACTTGCACAGCTCATTTTTTCTTCCTTCTTTAGTATTACTGCAATAGTTTTCTACCAAGTAGATTACAGTTCATTAGTGATCAATAGAGTCCTCTAAAACATATTAAGGGCTGTATTCGGAACCAGCACTGGTTTTTTGTCTTCACTAGCAAAAAACATGCAATTTTTTTTTCTGGGAGAGACAAATCCAAATCACTCTCATTATGTCAAATTCTAGTGGAGAGAAGATAATTTTTTTTTTAAACTAATATTGAAGATTTAACCTAGCTACATCTGAAATCAAATCCACTTACAATGTCAAGGTAAAGTTCTAGGTTCTCTATAATGGCAGAAAGACAATCTTGTCTATTTTAGGCCATTGTGGTACAAACATATGAAATATATGCTCACATGATCAATATAAATAAGTGTCGTAACATAGCTAAAAAGCATTTAGCATATTTTGTTTTGGATCAACATGAATATATGCAAATGAGAGGCTATTTAATAATGGTTATTGCTGCTTAGCTGACAGAAACCAGTTTTGCTGAAAGCAGCAACTGTAGTATGCTTGTTTTTTCAGAAAGTTATCCCATCTGGAAAATACAGTTTTAACTGGAGAAATAACAGGTGCTATATTTAATTAAAGGCCTCCACTTGGATCAGAATAAGCCACATGATAAGAAATTGTTAAAATCATGCTAATCAGCTTCATTTGTACCTTCAGAAAACATGAATGAAACAAGGATTGCTCACAAAATACCCTTGTACATCCACAAAATACATAAATTCTCTCATTCTCATATTTTGTGCTAGTAAACCCATTATCTTATTCTAAATTATTATAATTTATGTTTTTAATCATCTTGATACTCTTCTCTATCCTAGTGGTAGATTAATGACCAGAAACAGAGGCAATTCTTTGGTAAAGCCTCAAGAGGCACAGCACTTTGAAGTAAAACCAGCATGAACTGCAGGCCTGCTGCTCATGGAGCAGATAAAGCATAAAACAGTGAAATCACACTTAGTCTGAAAGGAAGACGTCAGCAGTGCTAATGGGGTAAGCTTCAAGGTTTCTGATGTTTAGGACAGATTACCAGAGGTATGCAGGGCATTATGTAAGAATTTAAGTATCCCTGGGATTTTCTGAAATGACCTAAGTAAGTTCTATGCCAGCATTTATTCAGATTTTCTTTTGACTTCCTGGAATACCGAGAGAGGAGATCCTCAAAACAAAGCGCTTTGGAACTAACAACTCTTTTTTATTATCAGATGGCAAAACTTCCTCAGGGATGCAGGGCACAAGGTCCTGGTTTCTCAAGAGCATTTTTGTGGTTTGGTTTTTTTTATTTGTTTGAAGATAATCTTCACAGCAAGAATTTGTATTATTAAAGGTACTTCAAATGCTACTGAACAACCTCGTAAAATTATTCTACTCACAAACCTGTCCTACTCCAAATATCTGGCTCTGAGTAGGAAAAGGAAAACCAATCCTAGTTTTCTATGAAAAGCTTTCACCAAGCTGTGAACCGAACATACTTTTACAAGAGAAAAGTGGAAGCCTATACAAGTTCTGCAAAATGCACATCAAATTCAGTAGATAAGAAATGTAATTTTGATCAATTCTGTTCTGTTAATCCTACTGCAGAATGACTTGGCTCTTCAGCAACAGTCTGTCGAGCACAAATAACTGTAAATGGAAAAGCTGTAGCTAACACCTTCATTAGTTCATAATAAATGTGATGATAAAGATTTAAAATATGCTAATTTCTGTTTGTAAAAGCAACCTTAATGGTGTCATAACATCCAAAACTGAAGGCCTGGCGTACAATGATTCCCTGTACTGAACCACGCAATCCCTGTAGAGGCCAGGAAGTCCATCTGTCTTTGCAATTTTAATAATCCAGTCCCCAGTTCCTGGAAGTGTCGCTCAGCAGCACCTAACAGAAGAGAAATTTATGCACATTGTTATGCACTGCAGACGCCCTGCTTTTCAGTACAAACTGCTGGCATAACTGAACATTTAAACAGAGGAAATAATTGCTGTGTTTTTTATTAGCAAAGCATAGAGACGTGGAGGGGTGAAGACAGTGTATTCAAACAAGTAGTGACTTCCATTTGCTGAAGCACTTTCCAGGTCTAATAACTGCCATGCCAGTGCTGCTGTCATTCAGCAGAATCCTTATGTACCAATTCTCTTGCCCTTTCTCTGGAAAGAATTTTTTCTATGGAATACCATGCTTTCACTTCCTCCCCACACATTCTTACTCAGATGAATGAGGAGTGTCACTTGTTTCAGCTTTTCCCTATAGTGGAGCAGAAGTTAAAAAAATGGTGTGACAAAGTTAAAAAAGTTAAAATTATATGTGTAGGTATTTAATCTGTTTCCATCTCTTGGGATTCTCTACAAGTGAAAACATGGCAGGCAATAAACCAACCTTTGAAGGAAGAACTACAAACTCTACACCTGCTTATACCAAAGGCATCACAAAATTATTGATTCAGCTCAAGTACGAGGCAGAGGTGAAGCAAAGCAGCCAATTCCTGGGATAACCTTGCACAGACAGGAACCAGATTTAAGTTGTCCATTGCAGGCAAATCAGGAAAGCTAGCAACCACAGAGACAGCAGAGATTTCCCTCTGTACTGCAAAGCCTCCCAGACACACTTTTAAGGAAATTAATTTTACCTAGTTGAATGAATAAAATGTATCTAGAGACATAAACTACCCAAAAACCGTCTTCAGTTGAGAAAATCTTCAGCTGATACTCTGGATACAGAACAAGGATGGTCATTAACTCTTTAAATGACACCCCGTAATGCCATAAGTTAGCAAAAAACCAAACTCCTCTGGTTTCTGCACCCAAAGTTGGCAAAATTCAGTTAAAGATTCTCCCTACAGAATCTGAACGAATGGAAAACTGAGAGCTGTGCTACAGCACGATTTCCAGAGAATTTTCTTTCACTCTACTGCATCCTCTTCTTTGAAGACCGTACATTTCTTATAACTTTCATGCTTGTAATTGCACATCGGTAAATTTTTAAGTAACAGAAAGTATTCTAATACTATTGTGCATTGGTCTGCCTTTAGAATGAAGTAAATAGAAATACCTGAGAAACATCAGGTAAACCTGGCACTGCCACTTCAGAGATTTCACTGCCTTCCCCAGAAGTAGCACCATGCTCTGACCAACTGAGCCGATCTCAGTGGATCTTTTTCCTGCTGCTCTGCCACAAGGTTTGCCAAAATGCCCTTCCAAAACTGAAACACAAAGATTGCAGTATACAGTTATGAAAACACAGCATTACAATATTAGAACGCTGACCTTTGTATGAAATGAAACCTCAAAGCACAAAGAGCAAGATCCATCTACAACACTGTATTTACAAAATAATCAAGAAACGTGGCAGTCTCAAAGCAATTCCTATACTTGAGGTACTCTTAAATTTTCACTTGCAAAAGCTGATCACCGTAGAAGAAATATTTTACATAAATTTTTAGTAGTGATATCTGACACAGCTCTGTTAGCTTTAACTGCATCAGAGGTACGTCTTGTGTAGTAAATGCAGACCATGTGGATGTACCCAAAATCACTTTTTATTTGCCAGTTTGGTAACAACTCTGCAGCTGTAGTATCCCATTTCCTGTCCTGAACAGAACATGGAAGAAAGCATCCAAAGACGCTGAGCTTCAACAATGGATATGTCACTTTGCTAAATATTGTACTTCTGAGGAAATTGATCTTGAGTGTTATTCATGGAATGTTTCTAAAATTTGAGTCAGGAGCTCATACACATGTAAGCCATCTGGAAGCACTTCCAGGAGATGGAAGGGGGATTTTAAGAACTATAAACAGTGTTATTTACACAATGCCTGTTTTACTTTTTTCCACTGTAAGAAAAGAAAGAAAACAACCTTAAACTCTTTTCATACAAAATGACTGTAACTGAAAAAGGGCTGCTCAAGAATCTGCATGCAATACCAGGAGATTAATCAAACTTTAGTGACTGACAGAATTCTTCCTGGTCAGCACTACCAGAAAAGCCTGTGGCAAGAAAACTTTCTGGCACTGTAGTAAAGAACTGTCAACAAGAGAAATCACAGAACACTGGATTTTTGTTTACATTATCAAAACCTAATCAAAGAAATCCTAAAAGAGATAACATAAGACAGAGACAAATGAAGCAGATTTTCCATCTCTTTTCACATTAAACAAATCAGATATGAAGAATTTATTTTCCATTCTGCTGATATAAATGAATTTTATGTAATTTGCCAAATGCCAGTATCAACAGTTCCTATTCCAAGACCAAGATTTCTTGTAATTAATTCCATGGGGGTAGACCTGTGTGCCTTTCAAGAATCCATCTGAATGGAAGGACACTTACAGGCACCTCACAAAGTCATTAATCATTTAAGATCAAAACCCAGATTTTATTACTGCAATAAGCTACACAGTAAACCTGCCTCTTGCTATAAAATAAGCTTATTACAAAACCCTATCAATATACCACTGCTAATTACCAACCATGCTGAGGGAAAGAACTACACAGCTCTTGACCAGATCTAGTTTGTTTATTAAAACTAATACGCAAAAGATTATTTTTACCTGTTTATCCCCTTTGGACATAAAAATGTGTTTGCATTTGTCCTTAAAAGCAACCTTTAGAGCCTGTGTTGAGAAATACTGTGTAACATTTGCCAGACCACCAAAGCAAAAAATTCTGCAGAGAAAGAAATGGAAATTTAAGCTAGAGATTTTAAAATTTCCAAATCTTATACTACACCAAGTAGTATAAGTACTCTTCTGTTTAGTCTGAGCTGTAACAAAGGCAAAAAATCTTCCTTTTCAGGTCCTTTCTTTTTTAAGCACTCGTTTTTGGAAATCTGGATTGATTTTGAAACTTAACGAACAGTGTATGATTTTGGTGTTAGCACTAGAAAATCTCAAACTACAAGAGAAACATCAGTAATATGAGAAGTAGCTTAGATTTTCAACTTCCTTACTTCATCCATTTCTAGGACCAGGGATACCTATGAAAACTGCAGGAGAGCATTTACAGGACTGTGCAGATGTTGCTCTCCTGAAGCAGCCTCCCTATGCGTTTTGGCTGCCAGAGAGGGTGCTCACACTCCATATATTAAAGCAATGCCACATGGCTTATACAGGTATCAGAAACTTGGTGGCACTTCTAAAATTATATTATTCTTCTAAATGAAAGAAAGGGTTCTCCTGGACACTAAGATAAACAGCTACAAGCACTGCAGCAAAGACTGCTTGCTTTCCTCCACATTCTTTCTTCCATCTACCCTGAAATCTAATACTCAAACCTCACATATTTTAGACTTTTGAGAGGTGTAACCGAGTAACTCTCACATCACTTGATTTATACAGGGGGAACACAGCTAACACACTGCTGATGTGGTTTGTGTGCCTCAGACTGAAATACTATTGCTCATCTGTTAGGAACCATAAATCCTGGAGAAAGCTGATTAGCAAAGTCTTCAATCATATGCTTGTACTTCAGGCCTAAGACTTCTGCTGCTTGGAACTAAAGCAACTGCTGAGTGATCAAGACAAGCTGTGAATCACGCTGTGAGCACTGCAAGTGTTTGATTGACTGTTTTAGAACCACCCCAAACAGTGTCATTCACTGGTGAAAACAAGATCTAAAGGTTTGGTCATGAGAACCCATGAAATTGAATTTGCTTTCCTAAATACTTAAATCTTTTGATCCCATTGTTTAAAATGCAACTCTAGTTAAGCATTTTAGGAAAAGCACTCATGACAAGCAGGTAGAATAAAATAATAAAAGAGAAAATGAATTAAGTAAAAAAAAATACAAAATTAATGCTCTACTGTTCTTTAACAAATATACATTTTTATTATGAAATTATGAATATAAAATATGCCAAGTCCATGCATAAGTCTTAAAACTACCCTGCCCACCCCCCATCTTCCTTTGTGTCTTCAAAAATGCATTTTAACAAATATAAGTATTATTTATAGTTAAAACTCATGGAGTCAAGTAAAACATCAGCCACTCTATAGTCCTCGAGTGTGCAGGAGAGCAAAAATGATAAGCCATTAGTTTTGTGAGGCTAAGTGCCAGGAATTGTCTAACAGATTTCTCTCTGTTTTGATTAACACAATGCTACTGAAAACATTCAGTATTTTTCAGGCCCTCGGAGGTGCAATATTTTAACTAACTGGAAAACTTTTTTCTTCCTCCATCACCAATTTCTGTGTTCAGAGAGTACTCTGAGGATCAGCTTACCATTTTATGTTGCATATTGTACACTGAACAGCAGTGAATGCACAAATTATGTGGTGTTTTCATATAGTAAAGTTATGACCAGGATAAAAAAAGTGACAGTATATAAAAACAGGAACTTTGGTCCTCTGAAATATTTTTAAGTATTCAACTGATGAGCTCATTAGAATCACCACTGAAGTTTTAAACTGGGTCATACCACAAGGTATTTGATTTTTTTTAAAGCATTTCAAAGATACCCCATGGGCAGCACCCAAAGGGAGTTAATTTTTCATTATGTGGGATGCTTTAAAGCATTAACACCACCATGCAGGATGCCTGAGTGTGCAGGAAGCTCATCTATGTAGCTAAGCCGAAGGACAGTTTAAAGGCCAGTTCCACAGCAGCTTCTGTCACCGAGTCATGGAAACAGACGTAACACTCCTGAGGTTTGGGATGGAGAATGAGTCTCCTGGGGAAAAAAAAGAAAGAATAATAAGAAGATAATCATCATAGGAGTTATTTCTTTCTCCTCAAATGGTAGATTCTGGTTGTACTGCAAGGTTTCAGTAGGAAGTTAAGCTGCTGTGTAAGACAGTTTGCAAATTTTGGTGTCTGTCCTGTGTTACTTTACCTCTTTCAATACATTGGATTTTTAAATCAAGTTATTTTCTACTCAAGTTTTTTTCAGGCTTTGTGGGGGAAAAAATCTTCAGGTTTTCAGGATATTCTGCGGTACTGGTCTGTTTGCAGCAATTCAAGTTTCTGGGCCATAAGGTGCAGTCAAGGTCCTTGGAAGCAAGCCCCACGATTCACATATTTACTGATTTTTAAACTTAATAACATCTGGGTAGTTACATTCCCACATATTAATCCAATGAGCTCTTCCAGGGAAAGAGCTAAAATAGAAAAGCTGTTAATACCTGTGCATAACCTTGTGTAGCATTATAATTATTTTTTAAAATATACCAACAGTAGCATAAACATTTTTTAATGTTTTAATTGAAGATTTCAATTTTTCCCGCACAAACTGCAACTATGTACATTCACGGTGGGAAACAATTGTTTTTTCTTTTTTCCCTTTAAACATCTTCCTTCTCAATGGAGAAGCCTCTCCAGTAATTATAACTGTTCACCTCACTTGTTTTATCACCAACTCAGCAACTGTTAAAGGTGGAAATTCACACCAATGCAACTTCCCAGTCCCCTTAAATTAAAGCTACCTCAGTCAGTCAGCTCAAGTATTTCTGTGATGTGCTACAGTTAGATTTATTTTTAAAGAACACAGTGGCATAGTCATAATAAAAACAGGAGGTGAAATTTGTCTGTAAACTTACCCCACAACCCAGTAATTCATTGTTGGTGGTGGTTTCTTCTGGTCAGTCCAGTTTTCAGGAGAGCACTCAAACAGAAGTCCATGTTCTCTTACCAGATCTGGGTCCTCAGCTGCCTTACTCAATTCTGAAATCCCACTGCCTGCCTTTTTCTTTTTCTGTAACACGACTGGTGAAGTGTTAGTAGAGAATGAAACATTTTGACATAAACACAAGCAAATAAAACCATGTGATTTCTTCAGGACTCTCTGAGGGATGATACTGCTGTCAAAAAGCCAGGCTTAGAATTATAACTAACTTGCTCTCATGATTCTTTTCTCCACAGTTTTGTCACTTAGGCATCAAAAGGCTTTTCCATTGTTACACAAGTTGGAATTAGATGCATGCTCCCTTTTTTGACATTTTTTCCCTTCTAGCTAAACACTCTTTTTCTAAAAAGACATCTGAGATAGTACAGGTCTTTAAAAAAGTGTGCTACAGCAGCTAAAGCTCTCATCTTTCTTTCTCTGTTTGCCTCCCTAATTAAGAACTGTGATAGTAAGAGTCTATTGAGTAAACTTGGCCAGGCAGGAATTTCTTTTTGTAAATAAACAGCTGAAGCACTTTGCTCAGAGCATTTTCTGACTCTTGCTCAGTATGATGGCATAATAGCACAGAAAATAAAGACATTTTGTGTTTTCTCGAGCTTTTAGAGCTATGTTTTGTATAGAGCTTTTGAAGAAACCTTGCAAAAGTTCCAGTTAATCTCTGGATCTGCCAGTGAAACTCCTGCTCCAATCAGTTGCTTCAAAGGTGAAAGAAAAAGTTGTTTCTTAGAAAACAACTCAAGGAACTTCTGTCTGCCATATGCAAAAGTAGAAACCACATCGTTCAATCTGCCTACAGTACTGAAGATATGGGGGCTGAAGATCTAGAAAAGATGGTCAAAACATTGCATTTTGGGGTTTAAAACTACAGAGCTTAGTTTTGCTCAATTTAAGATTTATTCAAGATTCCTGTACACGTTTAAAAGTTAAATTGTGAATTTTTAGTTCTCAGAAAGTGAGGCAAAATTAATTATGGATCAGTTTACAGTAATTTGCATTACTGGTGCAGTTCTCTGAATCCTAAACCATAACAATATTTAGCAGACAACAAAGAATCTGCAGTATAATAGTACATTTCTGTATGTGACTTTTTGGTCATGCACTATGAACAAGGCGAATTTCTATTTATTCTTTTACATTCTCCTCATGCCATAATTCAGCCTGCCAATTTCAGCATTAATTGCTGGAGCCAATATGCAAAAGACTACCCCAAATTTCGCTGAAAAAGACGTGTTCATCAGTTATTTCTGATTCTCAGAGCAGAATGAACTCTGGTTTTATGGCTTCAACCATAAAGTGTCTATTTAATGGCTGTAGCCAAAGGCAATTTGATGATAAGAAATACTCATTAATTCTCTCTGCTTGCTTTTGGGTTTCTACATCTCCCAACAGAAATGCCCAAAACACATGGCTCATTGCCAAAGTCCTACTCAGCCAAACCCCAGTGTCATGTGACCAATCCACCAAATCAACATGTATTTTTAATACTTAAAAATTCCTAGATTTACAAGGCTCATGGGTCTAGCCAGAAATGACTTCTTCAGTAACATCAAAGAAACTTAAGAAAAATTATACTGCTATTTGCAAACTTGCCTTCATTCAATTTGTACTCTTATTTCCCCCTTTCTCACTTAGTTCACTTGAAGTGTCACTTTAGGATCTAAAAAATACAACTGACAGACAGTATTCCACTTTGGTTTAGAGTCTGCAGACATGCAAATACAGCTGCTCATGAACCACTGAAATAATGAAGTGAAAACAATCTTGAAATACTGAGCTGAGAATGTGATTGGACAAAGAGAAATCCAAGTTTTCCTACCTCTTTTCTCATGGACTGCTGGAAAATGGAGCGAATTGAAAGGCAGCACTGGTAGAAATTCTCAATTAACTGGGGGTGGATGGAGCCACCGAGATGTGCTACTTCTTTGTGAGTTGGAGTAATAAAGATTCCTTGCATTGTCTCCAAAGACAGATAGTGGAAGAGAGTATTCTCAGGACCAGATGTCAACCTTAAAAATATTGGAGAATTCATTTAATTTAAAAAATTAAAATCATTTACAACTTCCGTTTCTTAAGACAGAATTGTTTTTCTAACTACAGTAGAGTACCAAATGGATACAGGCATTCAAGAGGTTCCTATCTCTACACCAAGGAAATCCTGCTAATTTTGACTGTTAATACTCAATTTAAAAAACCAACAAATTTAAAAACTGTGGTACTAGTTAGGCATTACACTTGTGTTCTCAAAAAATGTCCCCAAAAAAGAAAAAGGAAAGAGGAAAACCAGCTTTGTTCGTTGTACACCTACCTAGAGATGACAGGGAGGCACAAGGTTTGGATATGTGTGGTCCAGAAACTTCTGTTTGATATTCCAAGGTCACACAGACGTGGGACATGTGTGCACAATACTAACAAATCATTCAGAAACAATTGTCTTTTACTGTATTATTTCAAATTTTTATGTTTAATTAAGCACTCAGTTAAACAGATTCACTTCTGATAATCCTTGTATAGCAAAGCTTTGGTTGGAATAAAATCATGTGGGGACTTCTGTGTATATTCAAAAAACAATCCAAGTATGGCCTAAAGAATGAAATACTTAATAAAAAATAATTTCTTACTTGATACAATTAAGAAGGTCTGTATCTTTCTCTGAAGGGTTCTTTTTAAGGCTTCCTGAATGCAATGGGTTTGGCAGGGTGTGCTTTTTCCTAGTGGCCTGAAAAACAAGCAGATAAATGAAATAACAGAGAACACACAGCTAAAGAAAGAACAGAATCAAACCAACAGAAAGAATATGACAATGTAGCATTTTTAATAAGGCTCAAACAGTTACATCAATTTATATAAATGTATTTTACACCCTATTTTAGACTAAACTTGCTTAGAAGCAGTTGTACAACTGTACAGCAATTAGTTTTCATAGGTTATTTTGGGGATATTCTCCAATTATATCTCCTTTTTTTAAACACAGCTGTGCCTACTTCAGTCATGTGAAATCCCCAAATATTTACAAGCAATGATAAAATAAAAAAGTGTGATGGTTTTGAGGCTGACTCAGAGCTTCCCAAGGCAACAGACATATTTTCTACTGAATTCAAGGGATTTATTCTTTTATAGTCTGCTTTTTCTAAAAGTTACCTTGAGTTTGAACAAACTGCCCTCTCCCCTAAGCCCCCCAGAACGTTATCAATTCTCTCTGCCTCTGTTCTCTGACCTGCTCCACCACACTTTGTGGATTGGTGCTTTCCTCTTCCCTGGGCCCTTCACTGCCCTGCTCGGCTCCTCCGCTGCTCCTTGTGGGGCTCTGCTTCCGTGTGGTGAGGGAGGAGTCCCCAAAGAGGCTCCTTCTGCTCCCTGGAGTGCTCACTGGTTTGCAGGAGTTCTGGAGCTTGCTTAGGATGGGTGAGGTGCTCAGGCTGTCCAGCCTGTCCCGTGCTGCAGGAAGGAACCAGTCAGCACAGGCTAAAGGTGGAATGGAGGGAGAATCCAGCCTTTCCTCTATGCTGGCGTCTATTCCTTCCAGCTGGAGTATGGTTGCTTTGACCTGATCTACATAAATACAGTCTGGTCCTGGATTCCCAATAGCTTTGGATGCACAGCCCCCTGCCTCCAGCAGGACACACAGCATGAAGTGTCTCTGTAAATACAGAGGATGCAAATGTAAAAGATTGCTTACAAACTCACCAGCTGTTTGCTTCAAAGAAAGTCCACATTTAAAAGAACACAACCAGACATTTCTGACATGAGTTGTTTGAAATGATGAGATCATGAAGGCAGGAACATTTCCAACTGAAGTGAAAAAGAATGAAAATAACAAGAATTTATAGTTGAACTGATGCCTGAAGTGGCTACCTGGAAACAGCGACTCAATTGGAATAAGGGAATAAAGGTGATATTTATTTAAAAGCCCTTCAAAGGTACACCCTGGGGAGACCAGAGGCTACTGCCAAAATGGACCCCGAGATGGACAACGAGTCACGAGTTCTTCACACTTTTATAGGTTTGGTTCATTTGCATATCAGCATAAATTCACCAATTAAAACTTTAGCTAATGATGTAATTTCTCCAAGCTTACCCCCCCTTCTCAAGATGTTGGTTTACACATTTTGGGCCTAGGACAGTCTGGGTGTCCTTGGAGAGCAAACCTAGAGAGGCTTTGTTATGTCTGCCTTAGCATGAGAGAGCAGCAGCTAGCATCTATAAAACACTTCAGAGTTTCACACTAAGCAATACAGAACTTGAAAAATATAAAAGCTAAAACCCAGGGCATCAAAACTTCGCAAGCTTTGAAGATGTATAAATAATGCTGCTCTCTGGGAAATTCTATCCCACGAGACAGCTACAATTTGAGTATTTTGCAAAATTACCCAATGAAATGCATAGAAGGTGTTGATCTTGGTGAACAACAGACAATTCCCAACAGCAAAAGAGAGTCTCAGAGAACGGGCATGCTGCAGCTGTCAACTTACCAAGCCAACTATCAGTAAGAAATATCTTGCTTCAGGTTCCCTGTATCCTGTCAAACTTGACTCTTCACATGGCTGGAGGTGATGCTGTGGGAATACTTCCCGCCAAATCACCAACTGCCCAATCCTCTGCTCCGCTGCCAGGGGTAAGAGACAGTAGTGCCGGCAATAGAAACCTACATCAACGAGGTCTTCCTTCGGCAAGTGATTACCAATCAAGTAACCCTTAATTAAACACAGAAAAGGAAACGTGTTCAGTGAGAAACACATCACCACCACGCAGCACTTCAGAGTACTTTTCATACAGAGATATCCCTGCTCCATGTGCACTGAGATCCTAAGGTTTCTGGCCACAGACTTTCCTTCTGGTGTACAGTTGTACAACACCGAGCTTTTGGGCCACATCTAAATAATCAAAACACGAAATAAATAAACCATCAGCATATATACAAGTTAGCAAAGGCAAGCTGGCCTTTCCCAGCTTGCAAAACAGCTACAGTGTAAAGGTGCTTCAATTCTCATTTAATTCTCTCTCCAAAAATAGTGAGCTTTCACTGGAATTAATAAAATTTCCAAAGAAGATCCACAGAATAACAATGGTGCCAGCACTAAGGGCTTTACAGCTGAAGTGCTGTCATGGTAGATACTGTGCAGTTCCACTTCTCTCATAACACTCCCAGCTCAAAGAACAATTGCCTGATAAAATCCTTAAAATTCAAGTTTTCTTACAGCAAAGCCTGTTACTATCCTCTTTATACTTTTGATTACACTGTCTATATTTACCAATGATAAATCAAGTTACGATTGAGACGAAAGTGAAAAAAGCTGTCAATACAATTTCTCAAGTCTTGGATTTAAAGACAGAGAACCTGCTATAAAAAAATGGGAAGGAACAAAAGAGTTCCTATTAGAATATCCTACAGTCTCAGTTGGACTGACTCTTATTACTCTCTTTCCAATCCTTGCATTGTACACCAAGAAATTCCAGTTTTAAACAAGTATTTTTGTTCTTACTGTTCATATAGGACATATCATTTCCCAACACTGATTTTTTCTGTTATGATGTTTGAGTTTTAGGTCTGTTACTAGAAATACCTACTTAAATCAGTCATATATTCATTTCAGATTAGTGAGATTCTGAAAGACTAATTTAGATTTCTAGATGCATTTTCCTAGTCTTTAGGTCTTAATCATTAATACTACCTTGTAAAAGAGACAAGAGCCCAGAATCACATATAATCTTCTCATGTCATAATAATCTTCAGACTGTTGGGGGAAAAAAAAAAACCATTGTGTAATTTTAAATTTAGCGTTTTTATTTTATTTACCAAATGCAAGTGAACTAATTCTGGTCAATTTTAATATACATATTATTTAATACTTTCGTATTTGACCACCTCTCATTACCAGTACAGCAGTTAATACTGAGCAGTTAAGGGAAATACCAAGTTTTTAGCCTCCATTATTGAATTTTATAACAATACAATTTTCTCTGAAAATTTCAGCTCAAAATAACTAGTTCCCTATTTAATTGTTATGTGTCCATAAACTATTTTTGTTAGGATATGTTCATTCTCACAGTTAACAGCAAAGTAGCTTTAGCATAACTACTGACACCAGGGGCCCTCCTAGAGTAAAACTTACAAGTCAAAGCATTTTTTTCTAGTCTTTGACATTTTACCACAGATATACCCATTCATTCATCTTTAATGCTCAGTGCTGTCCCATTAGTAGCACTGTTTTTAGGTGGATATACTGTATTTTAAGTTAAGTAGGTGGAATCAATTTGTGTGCAACAAACTGTAACTTATAAACACTGATTTCTGTAAATAATCATCCAAGTTGTTTGGTGCAGGGGTTCTTTCGAATAGAATTTTAAAGTAACTGTTCTGGAACGTGAGCTCAAGAGAGCTCTTTCATTACAAAGTAAAGCTGAAATGTGAATATGGTTACACCTTGCACAGCCACCAGTTACTTAGGTAAATTACTATCACCTCCTTTAACAGTAGTAAAAATAAGCAGAATTTGTAATTGCTTTCTGTGAACTGGAAAATTAAATTCTGATCCACAGATGTTTCCAAGGTTATTCACAATTGCTTGGGAAGGAGACAGTTATTTACACAATGAAGAAATATAACAACAATCACCTCTGTTGAAATTAGTTTTTGTAGACATCCCATGGATTTAAATTATATTAAATCATGGATTTTCAGTGACCAATCCTATAGGATTATAATATAACATTAAGCATGGAGAGAAATTCAGGATAAACTGCTTTGACTCCCACTTGATTGAAAGAAGTTGATGGATTTTGAAAATAGTGTTTGGTTAAACCACTGAATGTGACACCAAGGCAAGGAGATACTTTCAATGCAAACAAAAATAAAATGTTTACCAGCTCTGCAAAGTCAGCTGCTTCCAGATCACTCAGTGCTGTGTCAATTTCCATCTGAAAAACTCAAAAAATACTTTTTAATAGAGATTTCCAACACATTAATTTCCAATAATAGCATAGCTTGCTGTCTTGCTCCTCTCAGATTGGGTTTCACAAGTACAAAGTGAGCGGATAAACATTTGCACCTATTTTTTATTAGTAACATCAAATATCAAGAACACCTGGAGATACCAAACTGAAGAAAAATCCTTCCTAATTGCCTTCTATTTCCCTGCTCTTTGGAACTGTACAATTTCTCTGCTTGTGTGCCTGCTGACCCCAGTGTTTGGTACAAAGGAGATGTCACTCTTACTTCCACAGCGTGCTTTAAAACACAAGGTCTAGAGACAAACCTGGCACACTCCTGCATCCAACTGAGTTGTTATCAGAAAAATCTTTTATCCAATGGATTTAAGTTTTTTGTCTCTATGGAAGTTGCCAAAACTCTCTTAGCACATTATTTTTGTTCTACTGGAACTGCTTTAAGCTTCCTTATTTCTCTAACTGCAAGAGCTGTTGGTTAAATCAAGTTTTTCTAAGAATACTTTCCTTGGTCCTAGGCACTGAAACTCATGACATAAATGTGCTACTTAATGAAAAGAACCTAAATACCATAATTACAAACTTCTTGAGCTGTGTTAACAGGCTGCCTCTAATTGAAATCCAGCCAGTTTTCAAACAGAGAAATGTCAGCAAGCCTGTTGGCAGTCGACAAGTAACCAGCCTCTCAGCTTTTCCCCAGTCAAAATTTAAATGGCTTTCTGCCTGAAGAACTGACATTTTTATTTTTATATTCCTCATAGAATATAAAGATCTTCACCAAAACGCTAACTGAAAATGTCATCTTCTGCAACAACAACAGTTTTCTGGCAAGTGTGAATGATCTCAAAGAACTCTGGAAAGTGATGTCTGTGTTGTAAGTATCAATGACGCTGTTTCCTAAACCCTTTTAAAACTTACTATTTTTTAAAAAAAAAGCAGCCTGCAAGCTAAACTGGAGACCGAAGTGCAACAGAGTCTCTCAACAGAAACCTGAGAGACAAGAAAAAAGCATGGAAAACCCCCAATCAACAAATAGTAAAAAACCTACAGGGCAAGGTGGAAAGAACTAAATAATTGTCACTCTGACTAAAGATAAAGGAAAAGACAATTCTCCTTTAGAGGAGAAGAGGGAGAAGGCCACACTAGCAAAGAGAAATCTGTTTATAACTTGTAATATCCCTGATACCTCTTACTGAATCGTGGCAAACCTGAAATCATTCTGCAAACCCTGTCAATAGTAAATTGATAGACTTTAACCCTTCATCCTTTCCCCTCCAAACACTCCAATGAAAATGATACACTGAGGTCTTCCTAAACATAAAAATCAGAAATGCAGGAAAGTCCTAGTTAATGCTATCTTTAAATAAAGACCTATAAATTACAGAATTATGCCACTGCAGAAGAAAGGTCATTTTGAACATCCAAATTTGGGCCTTTCCCAGAGCCATTCTGAGAAGCAATTTTAATTTACCATCGCACAGCCTCTTTAAGTTCAGTGAGTACAGTGTTCTTTCCTTTTGTTGTTGTTGCTGACAAAATAAGTTTGGATAATGGAGTTTATGGTCAGCTCAGATTAGAATAATTTTCTAACAATTAGAATTAGCCTTAACTATGTTATCTACAAACTTACAAATATTTTGGGTCTCTCCATGAAAGAAAAACTCTGAATTTAAAATTTCCCGGCTGTTTTATTTGCATTAAATCACAACAGAGACTTATTAAAAAGTCTCCAAACTCTACCATGACAAAACTAACATTTTTTAAACAGGAGTCACAGATATTATAGTAATGAAAGTGAGGTTTACGACTGGCAGCTATAATGTTATTTACTGTGACCTACCTTGTGTATTACTCCTGCTTAAAGCACAGCTTGGTTTCTAACATGGAGTTAACCTGGCACAGTGAAATGGTGCAGAAAAGCTGTACCTGTCTGGTGTCAACAAATAACATGTGGATATTTATTTTGATTCTGCAACAGCCATTTATATCTCTCCTAAATTATCAGCAATACATGGGCTTCTACAATAATCTTTTCTGCCTCCCAAAATACTTCAATGGTCAAAATCAAACATACAGTTACACACCAGGGGCTGCTTTCCCTACTCTTCCTATTCGCTTCCTAGATAACTCTGAAGTCACCAAACTATACTCACAGTAGCAATACTACAGGAATGATAGTGTAGCTCCAAACTTGAATTTTATAGGAAAATGGATAGTCTGGGATGGGCAAAGCACTTAAGTAAATCACACAGTAACAGCAGAAGACACCTGCATCGACTTTTTGGCCTCTCATGCAGAGGTTTTCCTAGAGAGATGTGAGAAGGACATTACCTTGACATCCTGAGGCAGTGTCAGCCAGCGCAGGCCTGGGAGGCTGTCTAGGAACAGGGCACTGCAGGAATTCTGGTGCTGGGCACTGGGGCTGGTGCTGGACTGGAGCCTGGTAGGATGAAGGGCACGCTGGAAGAACAGGTTGAAAAAATGATCCAGGCGAGAAACATTTTCCACCTGGCAAAAAGCACTGGACAAACATGAACTCCAAGTTAGAATAACACTGAGAAATTTGCAGCTTGTTTATATAACCCTCAGTGCTACACAAGCCTCTTTACAGCACGATGCTACATTTGGATGTGTTTTTAACATGAAAAAAACACTAGACTGATACCTGGGCAGTACCTACAAATAAAGAACAAACTAAACCAGTGTGGTTTAGTTTATAGTAGATGTCTTAGAGCAATTTGAGATGAGTGAAACATCAGTCTCATCCTTTTGGAAACTGAGATTTATTCTTTATCTTTCTCTGCGGCATACACACATTAACCCTGAATTAAATCCAAGAATATGACTAATCCACCTGGGCAATTTTATTCAAGTAACAGTCAGACTGAAAATCTCCTGGGTGATTTTCAAATGCAGAGAAAGACAGTCAGTCTGCCAAATGGATTTGAGAAGTCCAGAGTGTTTACTCTGTTAAAAATGTAACACTGATACACACGTATGTTTTACAGACACAGAGGGTAACACTTGCAGAGTGCCACAGACATCCACAGTGACTTAGATTATGGGAATGATTTAATCTAATCAAGGACAACTTTCTGAAGTGACAAAGACTGCTTAAACAGTGTCTTACTAGTGTTAAGACTGAAATCAAAAAGCAAGAAGAACAGAACTCTGGTCTTATACAAGTGTAAAGTCAGATGCAAAGAAATTCCCTGGAAACATTAATCCTACTGTTTGTCTTTTTCAGTGACCACCAATGAAAAATGAGTGACTGAAAAGAAAATACTTTTGAAAGAACTCACCTGTCCAAAGAACTGTACATGAATGTCAAGGTCCTGACAACATCTTCAATCATGTTCCTCAGCTGAGAAAGTGGCACACTAACACATAAAAATTAAAACGTACAGCTGTGGTTATAACATCTTTACCATGAGTACGCAGTCCTCCTAGAACATGTAAATATGTAATATTACTGATGTTATTCAGCAGTCTCTACAAAGTATTTGAGTTTACCAAATCCTAGAATATTACTCCATTCTAACTTAAAAATATTTCTGGGATTTTATTCTCTTCAGAGGAAATGAAAACTGCAACAATGGATATATAAAAGACGTGAACAAAGTCAATCAAAATAGTGGAATCACAGGTATAAAAACTACTTACAGTAAAAAGAGTACATTTTAAGCCTTCTCTTTCTTGCCTTGTTTGTTAGAAAAGTACAATTTGAGGACACAAAATTTAAAGGAAAACAAAACCTTTCATTTGAAACTCACTTTTCTTCAGGAAGGCCAATTACAAGCAACTTGTCAGACTCTTTCCAGTAAACAACTTGAACCAGTTTTTCACATAAGAAAAGGGAGGAACTAGAAAAATGAAACCAGAAGTATTTCTGTTAACACTATGAAGTTATAAAGGAGCTGAAAACCATTTCACTGAACTAAAAGTCCTAGTCACTGTTGCCCACTACAAAGAAATTCCCCCAAATCAATGTACATCCAGGCTGAGCAGTCCAACTTCAGGCATGCTGTCGTAGTTAAAGTGTTACTGCTTTAACAGGTTGAGTTGCTCTGGTTTTGTCCAGAACTTGATGCATGACCCATGTTTGCTGTACATCTATGTATAAAGTAATAAAATAGTAATTACATTTCAAATATTTTTACCTGATAATCTCGGTACCAGTAACACTTTCCAGTATGTCAGACAGTGTGAGAAATATCCCTCTCACACTTTTCAGTTTTTGGGATGCTTCAGATATGGGATATTGATAAAGAATTTCTTGCTGTGAAGAAAGTCAGCTGTTAGTTAAACAAACCAAAACCAAAACCCCTCCAAAAAATCCCCAGAGAAAACGAGATAATGATTTCTTTTTGTGGCTATAGTTGGGGTTTTTTTTAAACATGAAATCTTTTATCACATCCTTTCATATGATATTGAAACAAGCAGTGTGCTGCATGGGCATACTGGGAAGTTCTAAAATGCACATGAATGTTTCTGACAGTTTTAAATTCTCTATTTTATAGAAAAGCATCACTTATTTAGAATCATTATTACCTGGAGAAACATAGAATGACAAAGAGTGTGACCACTGCATTTTACAGCTTTAAGTAAACGGTTAATACATCTGGTGCCAAGAGAGAGGAAGAAATTCTTTACTGTGAGGGTGCTGAGGCATTGGCACAAGTTGCCCAGAGAAGCTGCCTCATCCCTGGAAGTGTCCAAGGCCAGGCTGCATGGGGCTTGGAACAGTCCAGTCTAGTGGACCTGCCCATGGCCTTAGGGTTGGAACTGGATGATCTTTAAGGTCCTTTCCAACCAAACCATTCTGTCATTTCTCTGATTCAAGTATTTGTACAATTCTTTCAATATTTAAATTGTGACTTAAATCACCATCAGACATACAGCTCTTCAAAACTAACATAAGAATATGAAAACTCCAGTCTCTCTGTACAACCCTACCTAGCTGCTTTGCATGTATAGCATGAAACATAACTGCTGAATATTCTCAAATTTTAAAATGCAGCATTAAGATGTCTCACAAAACATCTGACCAGCATACTCTTACACAAATTATTTTGAAACTAAAGCTCCATAGAGATAAATATTTGTGAGTTATTTTCCTTTTCTAACCATTTAAAAAAAACCAATTCTTTTATGCAAGCACTTCCAAAAATTATGTATTATTTCAGCAACCATAAAAATATAGTAATAAGCAAACATGATTCTGCCTCATTTTTTGCTTTCTGCCAAATCATGATGGGCCAAAAATAATGCATGTAATATTAAGCATATCCACTGCAAAGATTATAGTAAATTATCTTTCAACACAAACAAACAAAACACAGGCATGATTAACATTTCCCTGTTTATGTCACTAAGCACATTCAGCCAGTGCCAACATCCATTAGAAAATTTTCTTTCATCAAGACTAAAAAAATGCGAAGTTTCATTACAGAAGGACCTGACAAACTCTTCATGCATATCCAATTTAATTAACTCTATAAATACTCATTAGTGACAAGGATCTTTTTTTCTGGAATCAATCCCTCAACTGAAGAAACCCTGCTGTTTTCTAATTACAGCACTGCAAAGGGCTAGAAAGAGCCTTTTTCCCCCCTCCTCACTATGAACTGCGGCCTTTACACAAAATCAGTTTGTGAATTATCTGAACACGTTCCCAGGGAAAGAAAAGCCAACTGTAACAAAAGGGCAGAGCTGTTATCATGTATGGATATAGTGATTTAGCAAGGGCCAGCACATGCCACCAGATCAGCTGTCTCCAAAGCAAGCCCAAAGGTCACAGGCCAATGACAACGGAATTAATAAATGACAAGTAGCTCATTTCTTAAAAGTGTAAATCCTCCCTCAACCCAAGCCCCCAAACCTTGACAGACTTCTTGTAGTAACAGTAGGAGGAATACATTATTCCTTTCAAGACATGCTATCACCAAAATCAGGTCAAACACAAAGATGTGAGTGTTATACACTGGTACAAATAATGTATAATTGTAATACCTTAAACTAAAATATAAAACCAGGCAGGATTGCCCTTACTCACTGAGAAACTGTTTCCATAGGGATACCCCCCACAGGCATACACACACCCCCAATGACTCCCAATACTACTTCCCTGTATAGCTGAGCAGACAGAGCTTACAAGTCTTAAAGCTCATTAATTCTATTTTAGGTGCCAAAAGCTCACAAGTGGAAGAATTATTTACAAGTTCTAGTTGCCATAGTTTACACGGATGTGATCTGCATACTGTGCCTCCTCTGGACATGGGTAAAGCAGCTTATTAAAGGGACCATTATATTTTTATTGTGCAGGATGGCTTTGGTGTACCATAACTTCACTACTCATTTAAAGTACTGTTTAAACTAAATCTGGGACACTACATCTACAGTGTAGAATCTGCTTGAAGTTCAGAAAATGAAATTAAAGACAAATGCCTTAAAGAAGGTGGCATTCTTTAGTAAGGATATGTTATCAAGAGCTTGATTGTATCAGCAAAGCATCTCTCAACATATTTGGGGCTGCATAATTGCCAAGACTCCTCAGGAAACAATTATTCCATGTTGTGAGGGGACAACAAGGGCATTACAATCCCTCTTTTACCTCTGCTCAATGTTCAGGATTAATCTCGTTTCTTGGGAAAGTGTAAAGAAACAATGGGGCAAGAAACCAGTACTCAATTTACTGTGAAGTGCAGGAATTGCAATCAGGCATTTACATGTGTCAGAGAGAAGCCAGAGGAAATTATTTTTTTTAATATTTCAGAAAGTTTACGTGGTCAAGAAAACACTGGTCTTTAAGTCTACAGCAACTATCCATAAGTGTTCTATGCACACAACACAGCAGTCTTGGACTACTACATATTATGGGATCATGTAATTTTCTAGGGCTCTCCCCAGCCCTGTCTCAAGAAAATAAAATTAAACCCCATTTTGTGTAGCTGTAACACTTTTTATCTATTACACATCACCAACAGAATGTAGACTTGTACCAGTTGAAAAATAGGATAAATAAAGGAAAGGTATCGCAATCTAAGGAAAGCAAAATGTTTTCCTTCTGCTCCCACTCCATCACTGTCCTGTCATCCCAATCCCTGGGGACTGGAATTGTTCGATGTCTCCTCACCACTAATAATGTAAGATCACTGGGACACAATGCTAAATTTGAGAATTCACACAGGGGGAGAAGAGTCTTTTTCCAAATGTCTGTTCCTAAGAAGTCCACTTTGTCCACTTGTCATTTCCAGACTGGGCAAGAGGCCAACCTCAACTCTGCATCCCTGCGTGGAGAAGAGTATTTGTAGCTATGGCTACATCCTGAACATCTACACAAACTTATAATGGCTTACATGTACACTGGCAAAATTTTCCTGAAGAACACAAAAAGGAAAGAGATGTGAAAGGAAGCTTCACAGGACAAAGGAGAAGTACTTCAGTGCTCTAAAATGCTGCCCAAGCAAGAGTCAGCAGCTGCCTGCTAACAGCAGACATGCCAGAGTCCTCTAAGAAAAGACACATTAGCATTTCAAAACAGGAGGAGCCAGACAGATTATGGATGTGGACTGCCAATAGCTCCTGATGGGGGAAATTTTTTTGACTAGGCAGATCTGGTAATTCAGATTGGAGAGGCGCGTTGAAAACAACCCGGAGAGCATCCGAGAGCCGGCTCAGCACTGGGGAATGCACCTCGGCTGTGCAGTCACCACCCTGGCCTGCTCCTCACCTGCTGCCGCTCAGCAGCGCTCAACTGAGATCAAGTCCAATTAAAAGTCTGTCAGCAGTGATGCTGTTTCTTCCCCCCTGGAATTTCAGGCCTTATTTCTGCCAAAGTGGGTATTTCACGGATGATTCACAATTCTGAACCATTAGCGGGATTTTTTATTTATCCTTTTACATCAAACGTCATAGCAGCTGCCGTGGCCAGTTGTTACCTTTCGCCTCAGATTTATTTAGCCAGCCACATACCTCATCCTTGGACGTGTCAGAGTCCAGTTTCAGCGTGAGGAACATGACAATGTGAGGCACGTCCTGTACAGCCTGCTGCAGGTCCAAACTGTCCTCTCCCCACAGGAGCCGAACCAGATTGTTCATACTTGACTCCGCCTGTTTGTTCCTTTGCTGAGAAGTTCCTTCAGGCTCAAATACTGAGGTTTCAAATGTCAGTTTAACCTATGAAGGTAATTAATCACTGTGAAAACGAGGCTGTACTTACAATTACATTCCAGTATCAGACGAAACAGATGGAGTTTGAGCCCTTTAAGAGGTTAGGTTTGCTCAGCCTCAGCTTTACTGATGAAGATGTAAGCATACAAAATTCCTGCTGTTTCAAGAAAACCAATTATACCAGCATTACATAACCATCTATTACAAAGGACAAAGCCAGCTATTACAAGCTCTATGAACCATGTGAGTAAGCATGTGGTTTGCTGTGTTTTCATACTTAATTCTTATGGGTTTGGGAATGGAAAAATATACTTACTGTTCTGGCTCTGTTTGAACACAAAACCCATTACCGTGCCTTTGAAACACACACAGAGTATTTGACTTCTTTCAAAATGTCAGCAGTTTCTTAAGTACATATCCTGAAGGCTCTTTCTTGAGCATTTCTTTGCCATTTTGAGTGCACTGACACATTTGCACAGGGAAATCCATCTAAATTTACATTGGACTGCAAGTCTGTTAAATTGCAACAGCAGCAATTCTTTCAATCTTCCATTTCCAATATGTTACCTTTTCTTCTTTTTCTAAGTAAATAAGGGTTTTGTTGCTGTATTTAACAATTTACACTACTACCAAGTAGCATTAAAATTGTTTACATCCCTTACTGTGGTGTGTCCTCAGAAGAAAAAAGATCAAAACACAAACAGAACATCCTCTCTTAAATAAAACTTTGAAAGTTCAGATGATCAAGCTTATTTTGCCAAAATAATTATATGATGTTTATAGTCTCTTATTTCCCAAATAAATTAAACCCCAGGAATTTTAGAATAAATGCGTATTTCCTGACACACAAGCTGCACATAATCAAATTTGATGTGGAAATCTACTTTTTTAAGCCCTGACTTACAAAAATGATGTTTGTTAGTTGTCTCAGCAGTGATGGAAGTGATTTTTTTTGTTTTCTGTGAATGAACACATTATCCTAAGTATGAAAGGAGGAGATGTGAGAAACACCTACCTCTTGACTGAGCGTAAAATTGTAATTTCCAAGGAGAAAAAATTCATTTATCTTCTTGGATGAGACCTTATTTTTTATCAGTCTTCAAAGTGACTGAAGATATATTTGGTCTAAGTAGGCATGCTCTTAGTTCCCTCTTTCACATGTTTTTACTCAAGACTGTTTGTCTGCCTTGAAATACCTGTAACATGCCTAATGACTGGGAAATTCTGAACATAACACATCACACCAAATCCTGCTTCTTTGTTAGAATCACTGACAGTTTAGCCTGAGGACTGATGCAAAAAACCCCATTTATATTTTCCCAGTTGCGATAAATTTTGAGAAGGCCAAGCAGAGTTAATTCATGCATTTAAAACCAAATAATTTTTGTTAATTGTGTATGTGTGCACACATACTTCAAGAGAGGAGTGCCAGCAAGAAATAATGATGCTTTAAAACACCCACTGCCTTTCACACTAGCTTGGAGAGAAGTGCCATTGTCAGCTCCTACAGCTACATTTGTGTCACTGGCTGCCACCTTCCTGTTCCACTTTACTCCCTCTCCTAGCACTTTCCATCGATTTTCTCCTCTATTTGGGCTGCTATCAGCCTTTTTTCTCTTCCTCTTCCCTGGTACAGCACTGCTCTCCTATCTTGTACTACCCCTTTCTTTTCTGACAGTAACTCATCCCTCACTCTCTCCTCATCAGTTCAGTTTTGATTCCCAACACTGCACGTGAACAGGGCTTGAGGAGCAGGAACATCCAGATAAGAAGCAGCTGCTTTCCAAGACCCAGTAACTTGATAGTTGACAGTTTCATAAGAGTATGTTTTCTTCTCCAGCATTCTGAGACTCGGTTCTGTTTCTTTGTCACGCCATCTGCATATATTTCAGAACATTTTCCTCATACCCTGTTTAACTTTTTACAGATTTCCTCAAGGCTCAATAGTTATTTCTCTTAACTTCTACTGCATCTTGTCTGTGGACATTTACTCATGACAGTTAGGCTACAGTCTCCACACTAATGACACACAGATGTCATTCTTGCTGCAGTCTATCTTTTAGTCTCTCAATTTTTTAAAAAAACAAACTCTGTCTTGTCTTAGAGACACAACCATACGATCCTCCAGGGAAGAGGTCAAAACAAACTGGACTGAGCAGAACTTTAACTCTCTTTCAACCTGGAGTCATCCATGCTGCCTCCCACATGACTGTAAGAGAAAAGGACCAAGAGACTGCATTTCTACATATCCTAAAAAACTGTTTTTTTTTTTTTTTGTGGAGAAGACATTAATCTTCATCGCGAGCTGATCTGATTAAATATGCACCGGATCTGATAAAATATATAAATTAAAGTCCCCTTTTATAAGTACTGACTGTGAAATCTTCCACAGCTTTGGTTCCATTTCTCCTGAAGAAAATCAGTTCAACAAACATGCAACAGAAAAGAAAATGACACGAAGAATGGGAAAAGCATTAGTACTCCACTCTATATATCATGCATGCGTTCTCAACACTTAGAACAGTTCTCAGAAAGAATTTAATCAAATGGCAAGAAGATGGCAGGAACAGCAAACTGTGAGGGACATGCATCATCATTTTCTGCTTAGGAAATGTAACAGAAGTGGAATATGACAGAGCTCTCCACAGCCATGGAAGGATAAGACATGGACAGTTAACTTTTTCTCGTAACACAGGAACATGGGGGTATGACATGCACTTGATTAGATGGCAATTTGAAAACCAATGATAATTGACATAATACAGATCAACTACATAAATCACTGCTCCAGGATGCCGTGGAGGTCAAAGGAATTTTAGGAAACAAAAGAGAACATAGAAACCCTCAACTGATTTTACAGGTCCTTTACTATTAACTGCTGGAAGCTCGAAAGTAATGATTGGAAGGTCACTCTGTATTTAATTTGTTTCTTAATACTCTTATACATTTCTCAGTGTAGAAAGAGAAAATGTAGCTGTTGTATCACTGGTCTGCCCCAGAAAGGAACGATTTCATCTGCAAGAAAGCTGCATGACTTGGAATATGGATTTTATTGCAGACTGAGCTGGGGGCATTGCCTGCCTTTTAAAGACTGCCGGCTGCTTCCTGTTTTCAGTATCTGCTTGCCATGTGCTTATGGTCTGCACAACTGTAACTCAAAATTTCAGGCTGAAAGTTCTGATTCTAAATGTCTGCCTCAGGCTGAATATTTTTAGAAAGTTTTGTGTAAAATGGTTCTGCAAATTCTGAGTATCAGAGTAAAGAAGAATATATTCTTTTAGCATATCTTGCCCTTCCTAGTCTGTCTTCTCTGTCTTGTGGTGCTAGGAAACAGCAACTATTTTGAAATGTAAAAAAAAGGACTAATGTAGCATTTGGACTTCTACTGCTCAGTAAATGCACTAAACTAGCCCTTACAAGCTTAGATCTAGTTGCCTAAACTGAGGTAAGAAAAACAAAATGCTGGAAATACAATAATGAGATGTTATGTCACATGGTGGAACTGCGAAAATCTAGGTAGTTAAGTTTTTGAAATTAATTCCAGCAATTTTTAACACGAATCCAGAAAAGCAGGGACTTCACTTAGGGAAATAATTTATATGTAAGCAAAAAGGCTTTTAAAACTGCATCTTTTTTGATATTTTGCAAGGTAAGATGAATGAGAACACAGTAACAATTTTGCTTGTATTACAAAATGTGAGCTACAACATCCCTCTGTTCCCTCAGCAGCGTGATTGCTGTGTACTGCATTGCAAAAAAACCCAGAACTCTATTTAAATCTCCACTGGTCTATTCTAGCCATCACTCATCTGGCTTGACTCAAACTGCACAGTAGAAAAGGAATAATTGCACTTTAATAAAAGGATTTGGAAAGCCACCATGACAAACTGTTACACATTTCAAGTAATCGCTGCCTGCTTGACAGATTTACTGACAGTGCAAACATTAACACTGCATCACAAAGAACTGCTCTGTAAAGGGCTGCGCTGCCTTTTAGCAACAAGTAATACCTCTACTCTAATCTAGCAAGGATACAATTACACAAACTATATCATCTCTGTTTTTTTAATCATTCTGTATCTAATAACAGTTCCAGCAACTCCGTATTTGGTCAAAGATGGACAAGAGAAGGTTTTTCTCCCATAGAGCTCTGCCAGTACCTGACCACAACTCCAGTAGCTCAGGCAAACTTCAGACTGTCAAATATCTTGGAAAGCTTCCTGAACTGACATCCCAGTACTCAATCTCACTGCAGTTGCAGATATATTTCCACAGGAACTTGCACTATGTAAGTTGCAAACAGAATTTTTGTGTTAAAGAAAACATAAAATTTCCACTTTTTAAAATCTCTGGACTGTAAAACATTTCAATTATTACCATCACCTTGTATATTCTACCTGAAGAAAAACTACCAAGAGACACTTTAATATTTAACCTGCTCCTGCTCATACCTCTAAGTTTCAAATTTTACCTTGTCTTCCTGTCCATCAGGAAGTGGATTTAAGCAGCATAACTCAAAATATTAAATTTAATTCTACTAACATCCTAGGTAAGTAACACTCTCCTGGTTTAGTTCTGAAACTATCTAATTCTGAAGCTATCTAATTCTTCATTACTTATTTAATTCCTCAATAGAGCTACAAAATTACTATTCAGCTAGAAGAAAAGATAAATGCAGTACGTTTTGGGGAAAGAAACATTATTCATCAGGTCAGATTTTTTGGAATTGTTTTTTTTGGTATCAGTTTTTATTACCGACTTCTATCAATTTCATCACTGTTGAGTTTTGAAAGATCTTAAAAGTCTTCAATCTAACATCTCTTAGAACCCCAAGAATTAATTATTCTATTTAAATATTAAAGCAGTATCAATTTCACCATTTAGATGCTCTTAAATATTTTTAATGACACTACTTGTTAATTCAGGCTTCTTTTTACTCTCTTGTGGTTTGTGACTCTTGTTTATATTGATGAAGATATAATTATTCTATTTTTTTCAGAGCAATTATTACCATTTTAAATGCAGTAACTGGCAAAAAAAATTCCACTACTATTCTGCTGACATGTTTATTTTTAGGCTAGACATCAGCACCTACCTATTTTCATGTAACTTACCAGAATTAAACTCTGAAATTTCTACTCTGACTGAAGTCAAGCAATGCATTCAAAAGGTAACGGAGGAAGTTGTAAGAAAAAGGCCATTTAATTTTGTTTCCTCAGTAAAAAAAGGCTAGAAGCCTTTAAAAGTACTCACTTTTACAGAGGATTTTTGGAATAAATGTTCAACTACTGTACCTGCATAGGACCTGGAATGCAAGACAAAACCCTCTCGATGTTTTCGGAATTCACATCGACATCATTTACGGCAACAAGGGCATCTCCTGGAGTTGGAACAGACAAGAAATGAGAAAGGCAGTTGCTATTGCACCACAACACAGACCGAAATAGCATCTTATTTTTAAAAATTAATATGCCATTCAAGCTGACATAAATGTCTATTTGTTACATTTAAGTAGATGTTTGCTACATGCAACATTTACCACATTTAGTCTATTAACTCAGTGCTCTTAAGGTCTTATGGACACACTCGTATCATTTGACAAAAATCATAGAAATAAAGAATGGTTTGGGTTGGAAGGAACCTTGAAGATCATCTTGTTCCACCCCCTGCCATGGGCAGGGACACCTTCCGCTAGACCAGGTTGCTCCAAGAACACTTCCAAGGATGGGGCATCCACAGCTGCTCTGGGCAATCCTTTCCAGTGTCCCACCATCCTCATAGTCAAGAATTTCTTTCTCACATCCAATCTAAATCTACTGTCAGTTTAAAGACATACCCCCTTGTCCTGTCAATACAGGTCCTTGTAAAAACTGTCTCCCCATCTTTCCTGTAAGCTCCCTTCAGGCACTCCAAGGCCACAATTAGGTTACCACAAAGCTTCTCTTCAGGCTGAAAAATCCCAATTCTTTCAGCCTTTCCTCATGAGAGAGGTGTTCCATCCCTCTGATCATCTTGGTGGCTCTCCTGTATAACAACTTTCCAAGCCTCTCCCCTCCATCCAGGCTTGTATCACTCTTGTTACTTGACCAGAAAACACAACAAATTTCACAACTTAGTCCTTTCTCTTCCATTCCTCGTCCCCTGCTGTGGCCCCTCCTCTCCATATTTTTATTTGCCAGTTTTTCCTGCCTAATGGCATCTTGTGTTTTGTCCATCTGACACACTCACCATCACTGGAAATGGGGAAAAAACCCCCTTAAGGTCCCCAAAAAAAAAAGGACATTAACTGCCAGTGGAAAAGGTTTGAAAAATTAAAGGCACCACTTACAAAAGCAAATAGAACCAAATTAGAGCTTACAAACTTAAAATCCACATTCCAGTTTAAAGCAGAAAAATCAAACTGGGATTTCTATATGAAGTGAAGGAAAATATTCTCAAGAAGTATCCCAGCAGTAATTAATCCCAGTGGTAATTAATTCCTTATTCCCCTCAAGAAGATGCATGTTTAAGCATGGAGTGTGCAAGAGGGATATGAGACCATTGGAAAAGAAAACCAACTTGTAAAGCTAGAAAACATAAAACTAAAAAACCATCAAGAGATAAAACTACATAGACCTATCAAAAGGAAGAGAAATTGGAAAGTGAAAATAAAAGGTTTTTTGACCATTCATTTTTTGGCCTCTTCTTGGAATGTAGGGGAGTGATCCCATCCAGAGTACTCCTTACAGTCCTATTCACCTGTGCCCAAGAAATCAAATGAGATCAGATACACAGAAGTGATACTGCAGCAACCATGGGAAATGAAGAACCTCTGGGTTAAAGACAAGGTGAACAAAGCCTAGGTGAGAAAACAGAGTGGAAATCAGAAGGTTCTGCAGACCCTAACCAGAGAATTTCTAAAAACCTTTCCAATAAGGGTACCTAGACCAAAATACCTAAGATGAGGCAACATAAATTTATGACAAGAATCGTAAGAAGCAACTGCTAGTGGCACCATGACTTGATTCATCAGTTCCTTTTCAGAGGCAAATATTCAACTTCAGAGTAACGAAATAGGCCTTATTTTCTACTTCATTTTCTTTGGTGTCACTTTCAGTTGTCTCTGCTTTCTGTCGGGTGAACAACTTGATTAGCTTCTAGCTTGTATCTTCTGTCTGTAGAAAAGGAAATAAAGAAATTAGCTTCTTACTTAATACTGAAAGTGACTTGATTCCAAGGTCATTCTTTGAACTAAAAATACCAAAAGCTCCTCACAAAGAGCAAACTGAAAACCAAACTTCATTTTCTTGAGCTGCACAAAGACTCTCCTAAAAAGTACCTCCACATCCTCTCCAAGATTATTAACGTGGCCTTCATCACTCAGGCAGTGGAAAGGGATTAGAAAAAGGATATGGAGCTGCAGCAAAAGTGCATGTTTAGCATAGTTATATTTTAAGCCTTGACTTGGCAACAAAGATGTGATCAACTGCAGAAACAAAGCACTGAACCACTGCAAGGTTCAGTAGGTATTTCAATTTTCCAGGGAGAAGACTTGCTCAGCTCAAATTGACACAGTGATAATGACATGCAGACTATGGAAAGGCACAGCCTGAATCTCTAAGGTCTCTCCATTCCCTGAGAATCGATTAAAGGCTACAGAATGTTCAAGTTTAGAAGAAAACTGGCAGTTACCATTACTTCTATGTTCTACCTTGTTAAATACCTTCAAATGCAACTGGAATTCTTCCCAGGTACAAGGTCGATTGCTCAAAATCAGTGCAACACACAATCAAGGCCAAAAAGAGAAAGAACATTCTTCTTATCTAACCATCAGTAAGGAAATACTGAATACCCCCAAAATGCAAGCAATATTCCTCTTTAATACACCAGGCAATAATCAACTGCTCACTCTTCTTTTACGTTGAAGGAAAACTAATTCCTACTCCTTCTGAATGCAAAACCAAGAAAAGGTTACATTTTATTCTACACATAAAGATGCTTTTTTTTTTCTCTTTCAAAAAGTAGCTCTCTCTCTAACCTCTGTGTTTCTTGATGCCCAGCACAGTTAAGTTTTAGCCTGTCAAATCTTCAACACAACAGTAATTCAAAGACAGAAAAACTGAAAGTTAAACAGCATTTAAAAGGAACTCAGTAAGTCCATGCCAGAGCCCCAAGACATGAAAATTAGTAATGAAAAGCAGAGCACTCAGGCTACTCTAATAAAACAAGAATTATAAACAGGATTACTATGGTCTTTGTTAAGAACACTGTATTAAAGATCATTATTCACAACTACAAGAGAAAGCCTAAATTGCTCTTGTACTCATCTTAAACTCATCTGCTTAAACAAAAGTTGTTTGTTTGACTGGATCCTTAGGAATTCTGTTGTAAAGCCATTCAGAGGAGCTGCACACACTTTGTGCAGACATCCCCACCTTAGCACTTGAGGGAATGTTTTGGAACCACACCTCTCAGGGTGGAATAGACAAAGACTTTGAAAGGAGAAGAGTCATCAGTATTTACATGTTACATACTCTGTTTTATTTATTCAATGCCTAATGTACACATGTAAAACTTTTATTACAGCAGTAAATATTTATTCCATCCAATTGGTAAAAATGTAATCATGGACCATACACGGAACAGCTTTCCAAAGCACACAGCCCAAGCAGTCCTGTAAGGCTGCCTTCCTTCTGCCAGAAAATGCTGTATCACTATCAAGAGCAACTTGACACACAACAGAGAAAATATCTACTGATTAGCACGGATTTTCCAGAATTGGGGGTGGAAGCAGTGAGGGTGGGTGTTTGCATTTTTTGCTTTTTTTCTTTTTGCCACACACAACAGCAGTCAAAGAATAGAGACTATGAAGTAACCAAATAAATTACATCACTGGGCAAAGTATGAGCTATGCAAAATTACGAACCCAGAGTATTTTTAAAGCAGGACATGACCACAAGATCTACTCAGTCTGATAATTAACTGCTATGAAAGGGTTTCTACATGCAAGTCTTACTTTGTAAGAGCTTGACATCTACATTTTATTTGAGAATTGTTTCTTGCCCTTTAGCAGTGTGAAAAACTTACAGAAAGACAGACTGATTCAGGTCTTCACACATTAATTATGTAAAAAAATTAATGCAGTTGCATGAAGTTTAATTTCACTTACCTAATGCTTAAACAATTCAGGTTAAATGAAATCAAGGTGTAAATAACATTTGCAACTGTTAAAGTTTGTCTAACAGAGCTAAGTCAAACAATGGTCTACAGAGTTAAGTCAAACCACCCCAGACTAAAACCCCACTGAATTACAGATATAGGGAGAAACATCAGAACAAAGTATCACTCAGCTCCGCTTTCAGAGATGCAGAGAGCCACTGCAACAGAGGAAATGAATTTTCTTCAGGCAGCTCCAGGATATCATTCGTTAAGTCAACAAATTTATCTTTAGAAAAAATACATGTCCTTCTGAAAGAAAGTAGTTTAGATTATGTATTAGGAAGAAATTCTTCACTGTGAGGCTCTGGCGCAGGTTGCCCAGAGAAGCTGTGGGTGCCCCATCCCTGGAAGTGTTCAAGGCCAGGTTTGATGGGTCTAGTGTGGGGTTAGGACACATGATCTTTAGGGTCTCTTCCAACCCAAACTGCTCCGTGATTCTATGATTCTTTTTAAGGAATTAAGTAAGCTTTACTTTAATCCCTTAATAACAAATGATCAAGCTCTTGAGTTCTATCACTTACTGTGGAGAGGTTCTCAGTCCACAAAGAAACTCTAAGACATCCATACATGTTCTCTACACAATGCAAAGCAGGACTGAATTTTACTTGAGTGGTGAAACAGAAAGAGGCGAGGCAAGAATTCTTTCTATTTTATTTGTTCTCATTTGAAGAGACTTCTCCCATCCAGCCAGCAGCAGCTAAGAGCAGTGTGTATTGACTTCAACAGCTGATGGAATTATTCCTGCCTCTTCAAGGACAAAGTTTAGGAAGTCTTTGGCACTGCTGGCATCCCTAGAATGTTTATTTCAGAACTGCCTATCTCTTTGCGAGGCACAAGACTACGACTTCTGTTAACCATGAATTCCCTAGAGATAAACCTGCAAGCACCATTTCTAAAAGTAGATCTCCATTGCATTAAGCCCAGTGACACTGACTGGCAAGTGATCATCACTTCCATACTGTAATGGGAAGTTCCCTTTTTTTTTTTCTGAAATCATGAGAATCAAGTTGTTCACATGGAAGAGGATGGAGGACACTTTTGTCACGGAATACTGATATTTTGTTTTCTCCGTTCTTGGTAATGACTTGGTGGGAGCACTTACAAAAGTTCCCCTAAGCCTTTCCAAAAAAGGCAAACTATGGAACGCATTCCTACTGAAGAAAGACAGATCAATTACTTGTTTTATATGTTAGCAGGCTGCTTTCATCCAAACCAATGCTGCTGTGCTTCAAGAGGAGATTAAAAGAACAAAAGTGACATCCCAACCACCACAGTGAGAACACAGAAAAGCTTACACAAGCTCTGTTTCTATCTTGTGAGCCCAACATCTCTACTCTGGAGAGTTTTTTCAACAAATACACCATGTATGGTAATTCCACATAAAAATCTCAAACTCTACCAGTGTTTTGGTCCTTTTAAGGGCTTTTTTTCCTGACAGGACTCTAAGGATATGGATCTTTCAAGTGAAGCTTGCAACAGCAGCCTGTAGCTTGTGCATACATGTTCAAAACTGGATTATTGTAGCCCATTTTTACTATCAAACAGAATTAATTCTTGTCAGTGGGGAGTTTTCAAAATTTTTTGACAACTGTATGTACTGATAAGGTGAGAAGATTCATGCTGAGCTATTTGGTGATGAGAACAATAAGATACTTTCAAAGAGGATAACAACAGTATGCTCTGCAAGTGAAAAGAGCTTTGCTCTATTTACAGTGTCATTGGAATTAATTTTTTTATTTTTACTATGGTAAAGATGATGCTCAGCAGCACTTACAAGAACTTTTCCCTGCCATGAATCCAACAGGTTTCAATTTGAAGGGGAGTGGGAATCAAATTATAACAGCATTACCTATCACAACCCCTATTTGTCTGGATCTAAACGTATTTTGAGAAGTTTTCCTCTTTGAAGATATGCTCAAAGTTTTCCACAGCAGACCAAGCTTTGCATAATGTTGCAAATTAACCTAAGCAAGGAAAATGTTTTGCCAAAAATACAAAAGACACTTAAAAAGCATGAGATAGAAGCAACTATATTTCATCTTAACCAAAATGAAACTGGCGACGACTTCAAAAATCAATGAAGGCTTTTCCGTTTTGAAAATTTAAGATGGATGCTGACCTGCTAAATATAAAAAGAAAAAATAAATGAACTGATAAACAACACATGGATAGAGTGCCATCTTTTTAGAGTTACAAAGCAGCAGGGTTTTTTTAGCTTGCAAAACTGCCGTATTTACTTTCATATGGTCAGCGCCTGCATTCCACTTGGTTAATAAAGTACAGCAACAAGACTTACGACTTCCATATGCAATCTTAAAAACAAAAATTAAAGTGTATTGCACAAATAATAAACAGATGTTTTAAGTGTTCAAAGCTATAAGGGATACACACTTCAAAACAAATAAGAGAAACCACCTGAGGAAAATGATTATTAAGGATGGGAAAATAAGTTATTTGTACTAAAAACGTTGAAGCATTAAACCACTTTGTGAGTCAGAATGAGTGCTGCAAACCGGTCACCAGGAAGACAACCAGATGTCATTTTAAAGCATGTATTTTTAAAGGAAAATACAGTTCAGATTTGCCTAACAAAAGACTACTACCAAGCTGGTCAGGACCACTGAAGGTCATTGAAATATCATAAAGCCAAACAAGAACAGGTTAATGTTTATGCACATACGGGTCATCGAAGATGAATGAAGTTATAACCAGACCAGCCAGCAGGCATCGTGCTGTGCTGATCAGGTATTCCTCATTTGTGATGGCTTAAGAAGCTGCTCACTCTCGTGCTAATTCTTCAGTTTTAGACTGACCACAAAAATGTCCTTTACTGGCTGTTTCCACAATTCTCAACAGGACTCCAAAAACCTACTTTTATCAAGAACAACTGAAAGGCAAAGCTCTACCGCTATTATTCTTGAACTTTGTTTCCAACGTCAGCTCCTGGGAATATCTGAGGAGCTAGCTACTTGCTTCTAAATCAGGCTTTGGGTGTACACCACAGCTATCCCATTCTGTGATGTGCTGTACAGAACCAGTAAACCAGACAGATTTTTGACAAGAACAGAATTTTTTCCCTGGATATTCTTTATGCAGACAACACTGAAATCTGAACATCTAATTTATGCAAAGCATCCCTATTTCTAGACACCACATAAAAATTCCACAGTACTCAGCTTCACTATAGATATATAATTTGAAAGTATTTTTACATTAAAATTATACATTTTCTACTGTTGGCACTGAATACAGCTCATTTTCCCAGTCAAGAGCTGAATAACCCCAGTCTGCTTAAAACTATTTCATTTTCAATGTGCAAAAAAACAAGACACGGGTTGATGATAGCCTAGGACATATTAAAGTGCAAGACTCTTCATAGATTAAGCTAAATGTTCTCCTATTTGAAACAAAAAACCCCCACAGTTTTTGTCCTCACTAGCTCTGGGAAGCATTAAGTGCAGCACATGAAATACTATCTCTGGTTAGGTCAGCTTGATCTCCTGGATCTGGTACTTGCCTACACTGTTCTGACTTCACACCTGCTCTCACAAAAATGTTATATACAAATCTGTGTCCCAAAATTAACTAGCAGGTTACAAACACCCACTCTTACACTAACGACATTAAATACCATTAAGCAGATCAAGTTGAAACTCGCTCTCTCCTCCCCCTCCACCCACATCCCCCACTTCTTGACTAATCAGCTCTTGCTGGTAAAATTTGAAAGTTATCCAATTTTCCCTCTGGAGTATTCTTTAGCATCTCTACCAAAACCACGTGCTGGAACAATCAGCCAGTCAAAGCATGATGTGCCTTGTTACACACACAACACTGGAATTTCAAAAGCACTCATGCTGACTTTGTGGGATTTGTACTACTATAGCATTAAGATTTTTAATGATCTTCTAACCAACATCACATCTTTGCTCTCCCACTTTGTGAGCAACCAGCTTCAAGGATAATTAAGTAATCTTTCACCCTTTACAGATGTGGCCTGGTTGTCTCACACTTACTGTCTCTGAGGTTGATGTCCTGTGAGTGCCAAGTTTTTAGTGGCCTCAATGCTGGGAGTGGGAGTATTTCTGCTCCCTCACTGCCCCTCACAGCAGTTCATTCCCCTCCATTATTCACATTGAGGTGCTTGTCAGACCTTCTGTGACCCAAGTTTAACTTACTACACCAGCAAAATACTAGACAGCCAATTTCTCTTCTGGGTTAGTTTCCTGCCAGGTTATTGCATCAGCTCATGGAAGTGTCCAAGCAGCCAAACCAACACAACGGCTGTACTGGCTCACTGCCTCCCCAAATTGCTGCCCTGCCATGGATTTGGAGCCTCCCAAAATCTAAACTACTGAGGAAGCTGCTGTTAGGCTTGCTAAACAGAAAAATAACCAAACAAGGCTGTGCAGAAAGTTTGTAACATATGAATGTATCTTACTCGGTATTTTTTCTCCTCATTTTTATGGCACTAAATCAATTTAAAGCATATATACAGTAAAGCTTTTTATCTAAGGGAGATGCTGTGGAAAAAAATGAAATCTAAATAGCTTTTCTGGCAGACTATAAGTTTTCTCCAGTCCCACTTACCTACTGAGCAAATCCTCAGTTAAAATCATAAGTTAAAGGTGGTGGTGGGGTATTTCTTGCTCCAAGCTGCTCAGTCTCTGAACACTAAGGGATGGTCATCTCCTTACTGTATTAACACTTTTTAGGTTATGCCACATGTTCTTAAAATCAGTAATACAGTAAAATTGATAAGGTAACAAAACATCAGATGCAATGACACTGCCTTAAAACAATCCCTCGAGAACTGATGTAATTGCTTATGTCTCAAGAATATTCAAGTCAGCTGCCTCTAACAGCAAAAACCCCATAAATCTTCATAATAAAAGAAGAGTGTAGAACTATTCCTTTAGTTACTTACCAATCAGGATTTGACCTGTTTTCATGGCAGAACTACCTGGCACCAAGCCATGTACCACAAGCTTCTCTTCACTGACTCCTCTGGTGGCTTTATCCCTCCTGCCCTGTTTTTCCACTCTTCTGCTGCTCCATGAAGACTGATGGACAATCCCTACTAAGGCCTCCAGCAGCCTCTGCTGCTCTTCTTCCCCAGCACTGTAGAGTTTTCTGGGATTTACATAAACGGACACATCTTTGTACTTTTGCTGAACAGTGACACCCATTTTCTGAGCAGACTGGTGTTTCAATATGGAAGTAGGACCAGTGGGGTGCACACTGCAGCTTCCACTGCCTTTCTTACCAGAACGCTTTGGTAAAAGACTCTTCTTTTTTAGCATTTTGGTCCATTTCTTCAGTTCACATTTTCTTTCCTTTCGTGATCCCTCTTGAATAATTTCAGCTTCATTTTCACGAAACCTGACATGATTCACTGCTGGCATTTCTGGACAGCTGTTCTGAAGCAGAATTTCTTCTTCGCTTTCACTCAGTTCTAAATAAAATAATTCCCCATTTTTCTGCACACTATCCAACCATTCAGGCTCAAGGTCACTGGAAAAGAAAGAAGAATGATCAGCGAGCTCTGATAAGGAAGATCACTGTGCAAGTGACATCTGATTATTTTAAGTAAGGAGGGGACAGAGAGAGTGCAAGGGTTAAATAAAAAAAAAAGGAAAAAAAAGTAGTTGCCTCCTGAACCTTGAAAGCTCAGCTGCTTTAAGTCTGCCATGAAGGTTAGAGCTTGTTTTAGATAAATGATATCTAAATATCATGGCAAGGATATGGCAAGGAAAGACATCCCTCTCACAAGTTATAATAGTTTCTTCAAATGCCTTAGAGGAAAACATCCACCGCAAAAAGCAGTATTCTCTTTTCAGAAAACAAACAACATTTCTTTCACATGAAAGTTTTAATTACTAATTACATTCATGTGCACAATGGGACTTTCTCTTAAGACAAAAAATTCCATCCTATTTGTTCTCTCCCATTATTTTTTCCCTTATGCACTTGCAATATAATCATGGCATGATTTTTGAGGTGGTCCTGTGCAGAAGCTGGAGATGGATTTGTTTGTCCTTGTGGGCCCCTTCTAACTCAGGATAGTCTGTAATGCTATGGGAAGACAGATTGTACTGCCAGCCCTTTGGAAAGAGAAGATTAGCATTTAAAAATCACTTAAATTTAACATAAAACCCCTCCCCAAACAATCTAAGATGAAATCTAGGTAACAGTTTTTAAAAGCCAAGTTCCACATAGCATATGCAAGCTGCCATGCAAAAATACACACTAAAAATGTAAAGAGGCAGCACTGCTATAGAAACAGATCTGGCAGCTGGAATGGATCACCCGAAGGCAAAAGCAAGACACTGCTGCAAAGCAAAGGCAAAGCAGCTCCAGGATGTTAACAGAAGCATCATCAGCACAGTGCAAAAAATTTTTTGTCCTAATTTGGCAACGGTGATGTGTCAGCCATGTCCAGTTTTGGGTAGTACGTTTCAAGAAAGATCTAATAACTGGAACATACCCAGAGCAAAGAGACAAATACTAAGTAGCTTATAAACACATTTTAAAGGGAAGGAGACTGAAGGAATCGTACTCTTTTGGCTGAGAAAAAAAAAACCAATGAAAAAATGCCTGCTGAAAGGCAACAGACCAAATGAACCTCAAGGTGAAGTTCAGAGTGTTACTCCAGATGGATGAGGATCAATAATGGCCAAAGTAAGAAGAGTACTCAGAGGTTTAATTATCTGGGATGTTCTGTATGGAAGATTTTCAGGAACAGACAAGACCAATTTATTCCTCCTGACCAGAAGACAGAGGTCTTGCTGTTTCATAAAAATCATATAAGGAAAAACGAGAATGGAGATTTACATCGTAATTAATATAACTGTTTAAAGTTAACACACATTCATACATTTTACACTAGAATTAGTTTTACTGAATAAAGAACGCTGATTTTGTTTAAAGCTAGCATTAAATAATTCAAATAGAGCATTACTTTGAAAACAGAGATAAATGATAAGGCTTCAAAGTTTAGCTGAACATCCTACAAAGACAGTGCACCAGAGCACCTTTAAGGCTCAATGAGAGGATCTGGCTGGACTAACAATACAGACAACATTGCCATTACTCTCTTTCTGGAGCCCCAGCTACTGAGAGAAATCTATGGATGTTGCAGACAGGAAGAAACATCACCTACCTCTTCTGCATTTATTAGCTTTTTTTCCTAAATAGATAGTTTAAAAGAAGAGCCACCACTTGTGATAATTTGGCTACACCTGATGGTCAGGGATAAATCCAAGTTTGCAATTTCTGCCGAGTCTTACTCAAAATCCTAAGTTCTTACTCAAGAAAGTATCAGAACGCTAACAAAACCTAAAGGCTGTCAAAGCCACACTCTATCTGATCCAACATCTCTCAGAAGGTGGTAGGCAAGAAATAACATGACAAGAGTTTTTCCTTGGTTTATTGTTTAAGGCATACTACATTCTGGCATATGTAAGCAAAATCAGGCAAAACCAAAAATCAAACAACCCCACCCCCTCAACCCCCCAAGCCAACCAACACCGGCACACCCCCCC
>VZRV01010998.1:0-63160 GCA_013398115.1 Falcunculus frontatus | reverse complement strand
CAGCCGCCCCCCGCCCCCGCCACTGACCTGTGCAGCAGGACGCTCTGCACCGAGTCCAGGTCCTCCAGGTTCCTGGTGACGGGCCGCGGGATGCTGTACCTGCCCGCCCCGAACATCGCGGGAGGGCGGGCGGCCGCGACCCCCGCATCGCCCGGCCCACGGCACCAGGACTGCGGGCGGCCGCGGGCAGGTGGGAGCCCTTCAGCCCCTNTCCCGGGGCCCAGCGGCGCCGCGCCGCGGGGCGCGGGGGAAGCGCGCCCTGCACAGCCGGGGAGAGCGCGACTGGTCCTGCAGGGATTGCGCTCTTACACGGTATTGTTTCTGTCAGGGACTTGCAAACCGCGAAAACCCAAGTTTCGGATAAATGCAGCAAAGTCTTTCCTTACTGCAGCCGTGGATTTTTTTTTTTTTTTATCCCCCAGAGCTTCATCTACAGCTCCCGCTATGTGAGAAAATAGTTTTCCCCCATGTATTTTCCTGCTGGCCAAGATAACACATTGCCCAGTTGATCTTCTTTCCTTAAGTAATAATATGAATAATTACCAATCCCACAAAATCCAATCCAGCCTTTGATTCCCTCTTTCACAAAACAGTAGTTAAAAGAGGTTCCAGATGATCACAGGACTCCTTACTGGGTTCCTATCTGCAAAATTCTGATGCAGTATATCGAATGGACAGCGATATGGATGTATAAAAGTGGTGTGACCCATATCTTCACCATTTTTATTTCTTGTCCATGAACTGCCATAATTTATTTTCTCTGCTCTCTTTCATTTTTTATGAAATCAGTTTTCTCTAATGATGAGAATTTTTCAAGATGTGGTGGTCTCCTCCAGGTTTTCTCCGAAGGGTGACATAAGATCAATAGCTAATAAAGTCTTGAAATCTGTTACTAAAGGCATCAGCTTTAGTTTCGCTCAGACATTGTGCCTGGGATAATTACAGCAACACAGCAATGCAGTAGTTGCCCAGAAAGACCATAAGAGGAGGACCACTGGCATGATACACAACGGATAGCAAACTGGAAACCACTGAATGTTTTAGCACCCAACTCCGTGGGATGGCGGCCACTACATGGAACAAAAGCTTCAGTCTTTTTGAAGACTTTGGCTTGAGTAGACGGTGGCAACAGCTCAATTTGGGGAGGGTGAATGCAGAATTACTGTGAGTCTGTGGCTGAGATTCTCACCAGGTAGTGTGACTCAAATATTCAGGTATCTTAATATATTTTCCTTTTCTTAAATTTTTGTTTTCTTTTTCTCTTTGATACCAGCATGAAATTTTAAGAGAAGGACAGTCCCCTCTGAACCCTACTCCTGTAAGAGATGCAGAACCACCGTCATCCACTGAGGTGAGCAACAGCAACATGAGTAACAATTAAGGCCATAAAACCTTTGTCATGATTTTTGACACCAGGGTGCCAGGGAAGCTGAAGGTACACCAGGATTTTGTGTCTAAGTAGCGGTGACTGGAGGAGTTTGATATGTACAATATCAAAATCAGCATAACGCTTCCACAGTGGGCACTGAGCAAAGAACTTTTTGCAGTACCCACATCTTGATTTCAGAAAGCTCATGGAAAATTCATGGTGGTTGTGTCACCATTGCCTTAGAAAAACACTTAGGCACCATCCGTATTTCTAGGTGACTGCACCAGTGGGCAATGTGTGATCTGAAGCTTAAAATATTTCATATAAAAAGGTTCCTGGAAGTACAGATCAGATGGCAAGGTGAGAATTTTTCCTCCTGTTCACAGCTATAGCTATTTTTCTTCCCAGTGTGTCTGCTATGGTAAATGAGCCCTGAAAATGTGGGGGAGAGACAAGACAGGTCATTTCAAGCAATTCGTTCACTCTTGTCTACAAGCTGAATTGAAATTTAAAAAGGGCAAAGATTAGCTGAGGATGCTTAAGGTAGCACTGATCAATCAAAAAATATTTGCACTTCCTCCTTGATGTAATCAGCTTTTGGCAGCTCACATACGACAGCATCGTGATTAGGAACCAGAGCTGCTAGCACTGTATTTTCCTCAAGCAAATAGGTGGCAGGAGTCCCTACACACACGTACTGGAACTTGGGCAGCTTATCTGGACTGCTAGATTCCCATTGGTCCTGTACAGTGTGGTTTTCAGAATAACATTATGCAACAGCAGCAGAGCAAAAGGCTGCAGAGACTTTGCTGTATTTTTTTTCACCCTTTGTACCGTTTTTATGCCCTGAGGGAGCAGAGATGTTTAATTTGTACACAACAGGGGTGTGTTTTCCCAATTCACTTAGGACAACACAAACCCCACATCTGGGGCTGGAATTTGATGGTAGAAAACAACAAAACCCCCAAATATTACCATCAAAATCACCCTCTGTGTCCAGAAGGCCTTTCCAAGGTGCTCGTCAGCTTTTCTTTTTCTCTGGGTTCCTTCTCACTGGGAGACCATTTTTTTGGTGTTTCTTAAACTACTGACCTAATGCTGAATTTAATGGTAATATCATCTGCTACTAGTATTTTATTTTTACGTGGGTTTAAAATTGATTGTGAAGATCTTTATTAGAATTGATTACAACTCACAAAAACTAGAACATGTAAATGTAGGTATAGAGACCCTCAAAATGTGCCAAAATGAGAGAAGGTGACTTAGGTTTTGTGTAGCTTATGAAATGGCAGATCCCAAAGCATGACACTGCTGATAAGCAGGCCAAATTACTAATTTTAAAATCAAATAGAATGTTTTTTTAGTTATGAGTTACAACTTCTACCACATTTAGTGTGCCTAGACTCAATATTTACGGGTGACATAACTGGAAAATGAAAGAAGAGCAGAAAGTCAAAAGTGATACAGTGGATACTTTCAGAGCCCTGTACTTTTTCCTGAATATATTTACATTACCTTAGTTGCATGTAAGTTTCTGAAGTTAAAAGACAGGGGGCTGAGCTAGCATTAATCCTGTAACAACTTCTGCAGATACCCCAGCCTTTGACATTTACAGGAATTACTTTATTGAGTTTTATAGATTGAAGTTTCACTAAAATACAAAGTGCAATTTCGTTGTATTTTCTGCAAGGTTTTAGGCCACTGAAAAAGGAAGGTCACTATTCCGTCTGAAGTTTGTCAGCACTTGTATTTGTACATGAATGAGAACATGGTACTACAGAACATTTTCCTGAATCCAATGAAATACGTGCAGTTGGAGAATGATTATAAAATTCTGCAGTGCAGAGAAACCAGACCATTAGGGATTGGGGAAGGAGGAAATCCAATCAGTTTAAACACACAGAAATGACAACAACAGAGAATTTTAAGAGACACCCTGACTGCAAAATAACTGTAGCATGCCTGGGTTCCCCTTCTGTTTGTGGCACTTTTGCTGCCAGCTGAATTGCCTTATGAAAACCTTTCTGGTTTGTTACAGAAAAATTCTGGTCTTGCTAATGTAAAAGGAAATAATAAAAAAAAGAAATAGCAAAATGCTGTGATGCTGTGTTTATGACATACTCCTCTTTCTGAAATTATACTGTGTTTTTTTCTCCAGCAGATGTTAGGCTCTAATAGATTATACAGCTATTTCCTATGCTGGCAAGGTCAGAAGTTTTTGAGTCATAATCCCCTTTTGGAAAAGACTAAAAGAGGTCATAAAGCTACTTTTGCAATATTAGAATACTTTTGATCTCCTTGACTTGGCTGGTGAGTCTTAGCGTGCCTAGGGGTCAAAGATTAACCAGCATTCATGGGCTGCACAAGGTGGAAATCAGCTCATTACTTCATATGTATGACGTGCCTTTTGTGTCATGAGTCATGAGATGTTAGCACATGATGGGGAGTGTCGAAATATTTTGGGAGAGACTTCATTCCTTCAACTGAAGGAAAAAAAAAATCCCTATTTTTCTTCTGTTCGATTATACCTGTGAGTAAGGGACGCTGTACGTTACTGTTTTCAGTTCCCAAAGTAAGGGCCATGGCAAATGGTTATTAGGGTACAAGGTTCCTTTCCTGTTCTGCCATTCTGTGTAGAAACATTCCTCAAATCTGTAGTGGTTTATTTTTGGTATTACTTCTGCTGCTTAACAGTGGGTAGTGATGGCAGTTCTGTGGAGTGGGTATTGTTCTTGGACAACAGGGTAGGTTCTTCTTCACCAGAAGATGCATCCTTAGGCTGCTACTGCCTGTCTGTTGTTGCCTTTCATGTTTGAAAGACCAAGGACTGGGATTGGTAGGGTATTTTTCCAAGGAGATGTTTCCAGGCTCTGCCTCTTGTCTACAAACAGCTGTCAAAATTCTAAGAGGCAGAGGCAATACTCTAATTTTCACTCCTGATGCAATCAAATATGGATATCCACCTCTGGATTTGCTTTTATTCTCATTGGGGCTAGTTGCATATGAAAGAGATCCAAACACAGAGAGATTTTGGTGTTACTGCATCACTTAAAGAATAGCTCCTTCTTTTGGGTCTGTATGGAGACAGCTGGGTTCCCCAAGCTGTCCTGTTACCTTCCTTCTGTTGCATCAGCACTGCACTGCAGAGAGCAGAAGGAACAGCTCTGCTACACTGAGTTTAATGATCTCTTCTTCTCAGAGGGCAAGGGCACTGAACATTCTGTGCATTCCAGGGTCTGCCTTCAGTCCAGCCTTCCAGCAGCAACAGAGAAAATCCAGTTTATTTGTCAAACAAATCTCCTACGGCTCTGGGGTCTCTTCAAAAGCAGCCACAAAGGCAAGGCTTTTGGCAAACTGGTGAAGTCAGCAGTACAGGAACCCCTGGAAATACGAATTTATAGTCCATGAGGAAACCATTAATCCAAGGAGTAAGTGATAAGCTGAAGAGCACCATAGGATGATGTCACTCATTTCCTATCAATCTTTCAGTTCTCCAAAGACTCTGTTTTGCAGAACAGTGGGGATAGTTTGGCAACACGTGGCTACTTCATGACCTTTAAAACAACTTGCTGGATTCTTATTACTTCCTCTAAGACAGTTTTTGTACCAATGAGATACCTAAATCTGATTGAAAAAGCCACCCTAAAAATTATTACATGACTGATGTATTGCAAAGACTGATAAAACAGAATTAGATTTTGTTAAACTGAAGCTGATAAAATTCTTGTAAAGTTGTCTATAAATAGTTTGTGGCCATGTGGTCTTTTGAGAAATAGATCAGAACCGTAAAAAGGGGCAACTTATGTTTTATATGAACATCTGAGCAAAGTATAAGAATATGTTGGAAACATGCTAAACAAAAAAAAAATCTTCAACTTTGACACCAGATTTATTTTCTAGGATTGATTTTAAGGCTCTCTCTTCCTCTTAGCCCCAGCTTCTGGACTTGTCTGAGTTTCTGGAAGCACAGATTTTGCTGCATCACTTTGGAACAGCCTGTCTGTAATTTAAAAATTTACAAACAAATACATGTACTTTACATGTGCCACCTTGCAAAACAGCACTTCTGGATTAACATGAATTTTCTTTTTTTATGTGAGAATCTTAGAGAAGCATATGTAGAACTTTTATGGATTAAACAAATTATAAAACTAATTTAATCGTGAGAGAAGTAGGATTATTTTAAAGGCTGAATTTAATTTTTTAAATTTTCCTATCAGTTGTGCTGGGAATCTTCTGCTTCTTAAATATATAAATGCATAATGCCAAAAGCAGTCACAACTGTTTTACAGCATGAGAAAATAGATACCCTTCTTGCTAATTTAGTTTTCATCAGAGGTTATTCTTTAAAAATGTTAATATTTTACTAAGCAAGATTTTAAAAAAGCAAAATAGCACCACCTGGTGCTGATCAAAGTTTTTACGATCAGTTCTAATCTCTTAGTTTGAGATTATTGCTGTACAGATAAACCACTGGCTTTTACAATATCAATTTCAGGTCAGATAAAGAAATAGCCTTATTACTATTTCTATTTTTAATGCTTTGGCTCCTTTTTCTTATAGACCTTTCCACCCCCCCCAAAACCTTTATCCATTATTTACCAGTTTTTAGGGGCTTATAGAAAAAGTTCTTCTTACAGCTTAAACATTCTGGATATGTGTAAGGAGTTACTGATTAGAATATGATTTCTAGGCTTTTCTTCAGCTGGTTGAGATTTGAGGATGATGAGAAACTACAGCTAAAAGTGAACTTCACCACTCTTTTTCTGTGTTTGTAATTCTTTCTGTGCTTCCTTGTGGTGCTCAGAAATAAAAGCATAATTGAGGTTAAGCCCTATATCCTGAAAGGATTTCAGCTGCCTAAGGCCTGTCAAAGCCATTGGACACAAGTGCCTGAGGATGAATCCCTAAGAATTCAATTTCTAGGCATTATGTATTTATTTCTGCTAAAAAAGTTCCCCTTTCATTTCTCTTCAGTGACTGATGGTAACATTATGATCACTTTGTCCCACAAACAGCACTTTGTGTGTCACTGTTTTGATTAGGTTACTTTTTAAAAATGACTTGCACATCTCTTCTTGTGAAGTAAAAAAATTATTTTTATAAAGCCAACACATTCCTGGAATAAACATCAGCACATTCATAAAATAAACAAACCAATAACTAGATAAACTCTCACAAATGAGTAAGGGATAGCTTGTGACTTTGTCACAACATTGTTTTGGAACTTTTTTTCTGTTCTATTTTGATGTGTTTGAAGTATGAAAACCAACTAAAAGTGGAACTTTCTTCAGATTAATGAAAAGGAACTAAGTACTTACGCACAGAAATTGCTGCCTAGGGATCTAAGAGATACTGGGGACATATCTTCCTGAGTGCACACAGTAGGAGGGTGGGGAGATCTCGGCTACCAAGCCAGAACCTTGCAGAACAAGGGTGATACTGTATGAGAGAATTGCTTGAACATAAAAGCACGATCAAAGCTGTTTAGCTTGGGCACAGTGCTGTAATGACACATTGCTGCTGCTGTGCTGCATGTCAAATCAAAGTAGCCATTGCTCCAAAAATAATTGTTATTTCTTAGATAGTTGCTAGCTAGATGACAAAATCCTGATGTTAGTGTAGCTTTTGTAATTTCTGCCGTTTTGGGAGACAACTCTGTAAATACATTGTGTCATGTCTTGGCTTGATTGTTGTCTTCCAGCATCAGGACTATTTCCCACTGTGTACACCCATAAAATTCAGGGCCATCGTGGAGTGCTTTAGGATGGCGTGCTCTCCCTGTCTCTGAGATAATTCACTTCTAATCAAACTACACTGCATCTTTAATTTTTTCTGCTCTCTGCAGTTCCAGCTGTTTCTTTGCTTTGCATCTTATTGAGGATCGGTGTTTCATGGTGTGGCTGTATTTACAATGGGTTTGGTTTTGATATCCACGGAGGGATTTAAAAGCTCAACTAACCAAGCTTGCTAACAAAATTTCACTACAAATTTCAATTTCCAAGCAAGAAACACTAGAGGGCATTGCAAGTTCTGTGCTCATCCGTGTGGTAACTCTGCAGCACTCTACTGTAGCAGCAGTCTTCTCAGTTAACTAATAAATAACTCAGATTAACTAATAAAAGGTTACTAACATGATGGAAAAAGCTGTGGAGACCATTTGCAAACTGCAGAAAAACTTCTGGCACTTAAATGACGAATACAGTGTTTGTTTTGGTCAGCAAGCACATGCAGCACATGCCATCAAAACCAATATAATGTGAAGCTGCACATGGATTTCTCTGAAAATGGAAGCAAAACTATGTTAAGTACATCCATTTCTGCAAAATAGAATTGTGTAACTCGTGACTGGCAGCTATCAGGATTATATATTCCAAGCCATCTCTGGTCTGAAAAGTAGAATATTTTTTCCCCATATGCATTGTACAAATTCTGTTCAAAATGTAACAAAAATACTGATAATTTCACTAGGGTCAGTTTTAAGTGAGTTCAAAGAGGTGCATGTGTTTTTATAAAGAGAGAAGAAAAGTACAGACAGAACGTATACACACAAAGGGGGGATTTTAGGAGTAGTTTGGAAGTCAGTGATGGGAGTAGAATTTGCAAGACTGTTCTTTGATTCTGCTGCCAAAAATGCAAGCTTCTGTCCCCTATAAAATGTCACTGATTGTTCTTCCCGGAAATACGAGTGCAGGAAGAGTTCCAAGGACACAAAAGTTCTTGAGACAGAATTGCTCATATGGGATGCACAGAGGAATGTCTTCCTTTGAGGAGACAAGTTGCTTACCCTTCCTTATCTCTTTATCTGTTTAAAATGGCTGTTTGTGTCTGCACATGTCAGACTTCAAAGAGGTTTGTGTTTGGGTTTTTTGTGGGGTTTTTTGGTTTTTTTTTGGTTTGGTTTGGTTTGGTTTTTGGTTTTGTGGGATTGTTTTTGTTTTGGTTTGATTTGGGTTGGGTTTTTTATTTGTTTGTTTTTCTTTTTTTTGTTTGTTTTATTTTTGGGGTTTTTTTTTGATTTTTTTTTGTTTTGTTTTTTGTTTTTTGGAAAGCACAAATGGTGCCACAGTGTCAGAGATGAAGGAATGATGCAAAGTGGTGCAAGGAAAGGCAGTCTCCTCCTGCTTCCCTGATTCCTATTGGATTGGCAAACCTGCACAGAACTGTGCACTGTCACAGGCTTTAGTGTTTAGCCAAAAATGATAAAGCCTGGATGTTTTTCCTTAGTCATTTTGCATGTTGGTAACTTACCCAGCCCATGTAGCTGTTTAACAACATCTGTCACGACTGAACTGTTCTTAGCAATGTTGTAGATTTCATATCAAAAAAAAGACATTACTCATTTTTCTGAGTTTTCCTTTTTGGAAAAATCACAGGAAATGGAGAACTAGGATACATACAGACACAGAAGTCATTATCAGGGATGTCAGAAAATCGGAAAGCCAACTCCACTGAAATTTGCTTCCCATGACTTTAAACCAGTCTCAGCAAAGGCATATTGCCACTAGACAATGAAGACACATAGGGAGGAATCCTAGGAAGTTCTGCAATAGGAAAACAAGCAGACAGCAGTTCTCTTTTGATTAAAGCTTTTGTGCAAAATCCAGTGTAGAATGTAGCATTTGACTTGCGGATAAAGTAGTGGTGACTAAAGTCATGCTTCCACAAATAGAATATATATTGTTTGAGGATCTGAATTTTGCACTATGGCTACAATACAGATGATCCTTTCAAAAAAGTATGTTTTGTAGGGAGAAAGAAAGGGAAATTAAGTTTTTTTCATCACTGGATTAGTGTTTCAAGTTCACTTTCAAAAAGTCTAGTAATTCAAGATAAACAAGAAGTGAAATGTGATCACGTCTGAGAACACTGGTGGCAAGGTTATTGTATTTTGTATATTTATTCGTTAACAACAGGAATAAAGAACAAGGGAGAACATCAAATGGACTCTCTGTACCTGTCATAAGCCCTGGGGCTTACAAAAATAACAGACATCCTATTGCATTCTTCACAAGTTGTCAATAAAAATCTGTGAGGCTTGAGGTCACACAGAAATGTTTGGAAATTACAGAAAATCTGCAGTGGAACCTTGCAAAATGAGGACCAGAAGTCCCATAGTGTTTTCCAGTGGAGCAGCATCAGATTTGTGTTTGACAGTTCAGGCTTCTGTGAACTGCAAATTGAAAAACTGCTGGAGTGGCCACTGGCTCTAGTTTTCACTGGAACAATTGCACTGTAAGATTTGAATTCTTTTCTATTCAGTGTCAGATGCCATGGATTCTGCTGTTTGGTAGCAGCTGTTATGACAGGGAATTTAGGTGCTGGCAGATCAGATGAATCCCATCCTTGATGAGATGAAAGTTACTAAATGAGAGGTCTTCGGGAACTCAAGCACAGTGTCTGCACCTTCTGCACCAGAAATACCTTGTGTTTTGGCATTGGATTTATCGTTAAAGCTTGTTTTCTTTACCTCTCAAATATTTTTTCTGTTCATAATCAGCTGTAGTTAAGAACTTTGGCAGTTCATCGGTGCCTACTTGTCATCCGTTCTAGGCAGTGGTAAATCATAGAATCATTTTTTTCTAACTATGGCTAGTCAGAAAATTATTTCGGCTTCTCTGGTGGTGAACTTGCCACAGCAATCAATGCATTAATCTGCAACTTTTAGGTTCCAAACAACATAAACTTTAATATCTACTATCTACTCTCCCTGGTGCACTCTGTCTCAGGGTTTCCAGCACATTTCTGGCACAGATCAGGTAAAACATGGGACCATTATTTGTAGCCAGGTTGAAGAGTCAGATGCATAACAAGAACTTGGCCAAAATGAATTAAAGGACTTTTTATTGACTGTTGCTGCTGTCTAACCTGATTGTAACACCTTTGACATCAACAGGAAAACATGTACGTTGAGTTGAATGTTAAAGTCATAGTGTACTTTATGCAGATGTAATTACTTTTAAAAATTATTAAGATAAAACCTTGTTTTCTCCTTGGGAGAATCTCAAGCGTTGGAATCTGTAAATTATTTGTGCATCTTTAATGTGCATAGAACAACTGTGTGACTGCTGTTAATATTCAGCAGTTTAATGAGAAAGAAAACTGGGATTCATCAGGAAGATTATTAAGAAGAGGAATCAGATCAGCGTACTGCCAAACAGGAAAGCAATATGAAAACTCCAGGCCATGTTGAAGGAGACTGCCATGATATATACAGGCAAAAAGGAAATATTCTGTTAATTTGGAACACAGACTAGCTTAAAACTCTTTGTAATATCTGGTACCTGCTGCACAAACCACTACAAATTATGTTTAGTTGGATCTCTCTTGAGAACAAGTGGTTTATATAAAGAAAAAATTCAACTGCAGTACAGCAGAGCACATCTCTTCAATTTAAACCAGCAAGCCAAAATAATACCAATGCATTCCAGAAACATCTATAAAGGCACAGCTAATGCAACTCTGCTTTTATTAATGCCCAGTTATGTCAAGATGCATAACAGACATTCATTATTATAATAAATCAGTGACAAGGTATGCTATAAAATCATATTGTAGCTTAGCGTTATGTTTTCTGATTGGTAACTGATGAGGTCAGGCTATGGATTTACTGGAGATCGCTGGAAGGGCAAGGTGCAATCATATTGTTTAGATTATGCACTAGTTTCCATCTCATAGTGAACTCTAAAATACTCCTGGGTTTTTTCTGAAGTGTTATTTGAAATTTAGAATATTTCTGCCTGCATTACATGTAGACATTGTTTTAAAAACTCTTATAAAAATAATTTAATACACAAGCCCTTCAAAGCTCATGGATCTTAGTGACTCTGGCACCTTTTTTGACAAGTACCCCATAGTGGTGCTGTGCATACCTTTGGATATTTATTTACTGGTTAAAATATCCAGTTTTCTTCTTTATGTCACTGAAAATGGATGTTCAGAACAGATAGGAATAGTTAAAGAGCTCTGAGAACAGCAGCTGATCGTGTAACTAAAAGCACATTCTTAAACTTGGAGAATTGGATTCTTAGCTTTAAGGCCTTTCATGAAAACAGAAATAAAACTTTTCCATTTACATTGCATCAGTTCCACAATAAATAAAATTTTGGAATGTATGCAGATTTTTAAAGAGTAGTTCAGTATCTGACTAGAAGATAGAGCTTTCAAGAAGAATCTCTCTGATTTCATCCTAAATATTGAGGAATGGATTGAGAGAGCGAGTCTAGGATGTTCTTTTGCACCCCCAAAACAGAACATAAAGTTACTAACAAGTTACTTTTCAGAATTCTTTTGAGGTTGGATGTGGCCTGATTGCTCTCATCATTCTGCAGGGCAGCAGAGGCAGCTCTTTCAGCTCTGTAAAGGGAGACCACGACGAATTGCCCTCTAGCCAGTTAAGGAATTCTGTAAAGGTTAAGGAGTTACATTTCTGGAGAGAATCCCAGTTTGATCTCCTCCACAAAAGAGGCCAACGGTAACAGCAGGGTGTTACTGATTAAAGGCTGGAAAATGCAGACAATATGATTTCACAGAAGACTAAAGAAAAAAATTCATGTTGTGTAATTTTAAAATATATTAGAGCAAAGATTTAAAACCAGTACCTATTTCATCAATTGTAAGAAATTATTTTTAAGTTAACAAGTCATTATACCTAACAACTTACGCTATAGATAACCTTTAAATAATATTTTTGTGTTTGAAAACTTTTTTGTTTCCTCAGATATAAAAATAAACATTCCAGCTCATACTTTCTGCTCAATAATAAAATATTTTCTCAAACACAGGATTTAAAGAAGCAAATTCTGCTTAATCTGCAGATACCATTGAAAACAGCCCCAGCTAGCTGCTCCCCCAGAAACCATGGGAACTTTTCTTGAGTACTGAGCCGAGGAGAGAGGCCAGGAAACAGCTGGCTGCAAATGACTTTGTATGTTGTTGTTTGACCAGAATTGCCTGGAATTACTTTACACTTCATGTGTCCGTAACAAGTTCCTGATAACCTTTCTCTGTACCATAGGTCATTATCTCTTTTGTCTAATCTGATGCAATCAATGCACATGAACTTTCAAAATCCTAGACATTTTCTACTGACAGTTGTGCTTGTGTTTGCTGAGTCATGAAAGGCTTCCTTTGGGCAAAGGTAGTTAACAGCCTTATAGGTATAACAGAACACAAGAAGCATTTTGAAAGATTTCCTTCCCTACTTTGCCATCTATTTAGTTGTTGGCCAGCATTCTTCCTTATAAAAAGGCAGTTTAAGAACTCCTAAGAGGTTAAATGGGGCAATATTGTTACCTTCCTGTCCTTATATAGTGAAGAATAATAAACTCATTAGTATTTTGAGGTATGTTTTATAATTAAGACATCTATTCCTTTAATGGTGAATGCAGTTAACAATCTGTGCCCTATCTCCAGTTTAACTTTGTCCTTCTTCAGCTACAGCCATTGTCCACATTGTTATTGTTAAACAGAATTTATCTTTGTCTTTTCTGAAGATGACAATTCTTCAGTTGTTAGGTTTCGGTTTTTTGTTTTAAATAAATGGGCTGACCAATGTACATTCTCTCACTCTAAGATGATGCAAGAAGAGAATGTGCCTTAATGTCTGTGGCATGACCTTCTTCAGCTCATCCCCCAGGCTTCCAGTTTGGCACTCTTCATGGATTCCACACATTTTAGCTACTGCAATTTTATATTTACTTCCAGATCATTGATCAAAATATTAAATACCAATAAACTTAGTCCTATTACTAGGAAAATCCTATCAGATGCAGTTTTGTTGAACTAAGATTTCTAATGGATATCAACTCTGAGATATATGAACAAACCTTTTCAAGCTAGTTAATGTGCTATTTTAAAGAATAATTTTTTCAGATGTAATTTAAAAATCTACATATATTGCTGTTCAGTTAATAATGTGGTCCAAAGCCAAATATTAATCAAGGAAAGTTTCTTTATTTTATTCTTCTTTACAATGTGAAGTTTTTATTAAATGAGTCTGATATATTTTTTCATTTATGTTTGAAATGTCTTATTAGGAACAGCTTAACCCCTCTTGATTAACTGTAATGGGAAGAAACTTTTCAAAACAGGGTTTCCTATAGATTTGCCTCTATAGAATGAATTTGGAAGCAGGACATCCTTGTTTTCAAAATAACCGAAAATCCCTCTTACTTCTGAGTATTTGAAGTTTTCATCAGATTGCAGAGACAAGATGAATGATTTTCCCACCGTGGGTGATATGGTCACCATCAATAGGAGACTGCAAAAGTCAATTTAGATGATTTATTACGGGCCAGATTTGATTTTGTGATGTTTCATATCTTGTACTGGCTGTACATTGAGTTGTTTCAGCATGTCCATAGGCAATGAATTTGATTCTTCAAGGGACAAATACAGCTCTCAATTTTTACAGGTTCATGTATTTATTTTCATGATGCTGTACTAAACATAATGGGTGCATTTAAAAATATACACAGCATTTGATTGCTTAAGCATTTTTTTCTCCTAGTGTTCCTATCAGATGTGGAGAGCTGTCAGCATGAAATGGGATCCTGTAACTTCTCAGCCTTATCTAATGAAAAAAAAATAATCACAACACCAGAACATTTTATGGATTTTTATTGTTTGGAGATGCCTGTAATTGCTTTGTATTGCAAAAATACATGCCATGTTCCAGCTATGCTCTCCAGAGAGCTGGATCAAGAATTCCCCTTGCTAGCTTTTAGTTATATTTCTCTGCCTGCTGGGGCTTTTGTTTTAAATTACCCATCCAGTCATTAACTTTTGCAGATTTTTTATATTAAACGCAACAGTTACAAATGCTTTAATTTTATATTTTATTATTCGCTAAAGCCCTCCAGCTGGCCAGATTCCTCCTGTGTCAACATTCTGACACTTTTGTTTAGAAGATATATCAGCATGTACAAGGCAATGGCCAATGAAATCTCCATTATCTCTGTTTGACAGGGAATGCTTTGAAAGGCTGTGTATTTTTAATGAATAGGAAAAATCAAAGACGGGAGAACATCTTGGGCCTTTGCACATAACAAAGGGGGCATATTTATTGACTCATTAATACTGAATGTCAGATGGCTGTGTTGAGAGTCGGCAGTCTCAAGTGTTCCATCACCTACAGGGAGTATTAAATATAGAATAAACAGTTCAGTATAAACCGAGGGGCCATTTTTCTATCAGAATAGCGGGTGGGTCCATTAAGTTAAATTATTAACAGTGAAACTGAAGTCACAAAGCCTCAGATGAAATTCCAGGCAATAACTCATAATTTTATGGCTTTCTATCCTTGATTATTCCCTCCTCCCCAAACCTTGAACATATTTCTTTCTACAACAAAAATAAGCCACCTTTCTTTTTTTTTCCACCTCTCTTTTGACTCTTCTTTCAAGCTTGGTATTGATTCTATTTTTTCTCTCACTTCCCTTGCAGAGGTTTTAACAGCTCATTTCCCTCCATTCTATTCCTTTCTTGTCCTGTACTACTGGCACATCTCCGTTCCTTGTTGTTCTAACACCCAGTATTTGCTCCTCCAATTTCTTGTCTTATCTTTCCATAGAGCTCAATTTTTATGAAAGAATGGTCATGGAAGCAGCTCCAAGAGGTATGGTTATTGTGTATGTAAAGGAAAAAACTAGTTATAGTGGTATGATTTGGGAAATGTAATGGCCATGTATTCATTTTCCCAAATATATGTAATTTCTTTTGGCTCCACTGGGATATCAGATCTAATTCTTTATGTGTATAGAAAGGCTGATCATGCCTGAATTTAAATTATATAAATAAGCCTAATTTCCTGATAAACAAACGAGAAAAACATTAGCTCACAAATTTTTAGGCTCTCAGACTGTTTGGGTTGGATGGTTCTCTAGACATTCCTAAACTGACCACAGAGTGCTATTGAATTTGTATATACAGAGGAGCAAGACCTTAAATAACTTAAAGATTCAAGTTGTTCCTAACTGGAACTGATCATACTTCCTAATTCTTGAATGTTTAAAACTGGACCGGGACAAGATAGTCTTAAGAGGAAATGTGAGCAAGAGATTTCCGTGGTGAATCCTTTGTACAGGTGTTTGCAGGTGTGGAGGATAAGGGATTGAGACCTGTATTGTGCATTGCATAAAATCTACTCACAATCTGCTTTGCTATCAACAGGCCAGAACTAAAATCCTCACTATGAAGAACCAGTGAATGAAAATCTTCGGCAATGCAACTTCTTCCATTGGTAAATATTTTTTGCTCCAGCAATTTCAGCCCACGAAATTTTCCTGGATCTTATGAGAGTTTGCTAGGACAAAAATGGGTATAATGTATCAGGACAAGAGCAATTACCAGTCCATTTGATACCCTATAGCAAAAGCTCCAAGAAGTCTATCCTGCAGTTGACCCTGTGATGTCAGCAGCCACTGCATGTGCTCAGGGGGACTCAGCTCTAGCACTTATTTGATCACAGGCCAGGCCTGCTGATTGCTGAATGTCAAAGAAAACAAGAAAAACTGAGCAGATAACACAAAATTGTGTAGAGGAGGAATTGTTGCTGAGAGAGTTCAAACAGAACATTTTGGACTCGAGTCAAGAAAAAGCTGAGATTATTTGGAAAAGAGTGTAAGGCAAAAGGATATGCCAGTGAAAAGGTCAAAAAGGAAGTTTAAGGCGAAGCAGCTTGTCTTAGATGTTTGAGAACTTTTAATTAACAGACTAAAGCTTGATATTGTTGCAAAGAACCAGCAGCTTTCTCAGTTGGGCCCTATCAGGCTATTGTGTTTACACATGGCATGACTAATGAGTCCTGAAGTCCTTGCTCAGATACAGCAAGGCTGGAGTAAAACATGTCCCAGATCGTACAAGGCAGTTCTTACATGGAAAGAGGAAGAGACGTGTAACCAGTTACCAAATGTAGTATTTGCTACATCCTGTACCCTTATGCACTCTTTGCATTTATGTAAATGACAGTTATGTAGATAACATGTACGTAAATAACATCTTACAGTAGTTATACATTAATTAAATGTATATAATATATTATAATTTTAAAAAAGCCACAGGTCAGTATGACGGGCTGGGAAAGGACAAAATTTGGGATCTAATTATGCTTTCATTAGTCCTTTTAAAGCTTGTTCCTTCTGACACAAACTTCTCCCTTTGTTTCATGAACACACCTGCAGAGTTTGTGACCAAAAGGACAGTTCAGCTACAATTTGGCTTGGCCTGATTTGACATTGGGGGGATCATTTACTGTGCTGCAGAAGAGTCAGCTAACCCTTGCAGAGCTGCCTATTTCAGAGGAGTGATATAGGCATGAGCACATTAATTTGTTTACTTTGACCTGGTTGCATTTCAGTAAGCAGGGGTTGAAGTAAAAAGGGTGGGAATAGAAGATTTTCTGTAGAGCCTCTCTCTTAAGTTGTCACTGTGTTCAAGACTCAATCACACAACCTTCAACTCAGATGTTACTTGATACCCATAAGTATTACAGGTTAGAGAATTCTATTGTATTTAGTACTAGACCTGTGTCTGGGGAGCTTACAAATAAAGCAAATGGAGAATACAAATAAAAATGGGAGTAATTTCTATATTTGACCCTGAAAAATCTGTCTCCCAGGATCATGACTCTACTGGAGCAGGGCAGTCTTGTACCTCTGTAAAGGTACTGCTGCAGAAGTCGTGCCATTTTCTGTGAGATACTGAAATGTGCCCTGACTCAGAATGACTGAGAGAGAGAACAGTTCTCTGACTCGGTGACAAGAACTCTTAGGTTATGAGAAAAACAGTTCCTGTTCCAGTGAGCCTTTAAAGCGTATTTGGGACAGTTGGACTGTTTCAATGGGAGACAAGGGAGATCTAGAACATCTTGAAAATCGCAGTTGTGATCCTTCGTGTTTTAGGGGTCACCATAGCCTTCTTCATTTTGTTTGCCTACCCCTAAAATGCTTCCAGGTGAGGTGTTGAGGCAAAAATAGGCAACAGACAAATTCAGGAAGTAAAAAATTTTTTTTGATAAATAGTCTCTTTCACAGAAAGTGTCAGCAAGTTGTGAATATTGATTAATGAAGAGAGCCATACATTACTAATTTCAATGTGACCTCCAAATTTCTCTACAATTATTGCTGCGCTAAAAAGCCCATCAAGTCTCAGCTGAAAAATTATTATATGTGTTATATATATATAAATATATTATTAATTCAGGATTTTAAGTGTTTTTGAAAAATAAAGTCAAACTTGAGAATGGTTAGCATGGAAGAGCCCAAATGTAGGGCAGAAAAAAAAATTACCTAATATTAGATGTTCCCCTTTTCAAAATTACACAATTCTTGACTAGATAGGTTTGTATACACAGGATATAATCACTAGAGTCACAGCTTTGCTCTGTCAAAATTCTCCTTCCAAATGGTACTGAACCTCCCTTCATAGTCCAGAAACATCAGACTGATAGTATCTGGAGAAGAGAATGCTAAAGTAGGACTTAAACCTTAAATCCTCATTCTATCATTATATCTATTTAATGATGATTTAAATAGACCATCCAGAGAGAAAACATCAATAGAAATTCTGTGATAAACAGAGCTTTAAATTGGTTTAATAAAATAAAATGTCTCAATTGTTATGAAAACATTGCCGAGAGCTGTGAACAGACTCCACTGCCTTGTTTTTAACATTCAGCTGAATTCTACGTGTATTTTAATATTTTTTTTGTTCTGAAAACAGCAATCCGCCTCAGGCAGATCAGTAATAGGCAATCTGGCATAGTCAATTGTATAATTGATTCTGAACAAGCAGCTGAAAAGCAGCTATTTAGAAATCAGCAATCCTATTTCAGACTGAGAACAGAATAAGAGACTCGGAAGCATTCTCTTTACTAGGTTTTGTTACTATTTGAATTGCAACAACAGAAGGAAAAAACAGGCTTTTTTCTTTAAATGGCAATATTGAAGATATTCCTTTCAAAAATGACAGTAAAGCAGAAGCGAGTCTCTTTACATACAGTCCAATTTGCATCATCCTTGCACACACAGAAAAGTCAGTTACCGTGCTACTTTTGTTTGAAACACATTAAATATAAGAACAGCAACCTTCACTTTTCTTTTTTGAAGGAAAAGCATTATGAAGTTACAGAGATAATTATTTAAAAAATCACATTCAACAAGCTTCCATTAGAATTTGCCTTCTTAGCATACATATTTGTATCATATATCAATAATTAATCTTAAAACTCACCCTCAGCTGTGTGTCTGGAGTGATTCTGAAGGTGACAAAGGGCACCTGTTGTTTTTAAACCTATATGCAGCTCTTCCAGTGTAAGAGCACAGCTGGCTCACCTCACTCTCTGCCTCCCACTCTACTGATTCCAGGGCTCCAAATCTTTTCTCTTCCTCTTTTCCCTAACCTTAACCTAGTCCATTTGCTCTTACAACAAGCATGCTAATTGTTTTTGTCAATAGGATGGGTCAGATGCTTTCCTTTTTAACACCAGTGACTTTCCTGAGGCTGTTTGTAATTGAGAGGGGGAGATGGTGTTTTCTCATTAAGACAGTAAGAAAAACATCTTGGAGCACAAATATTTCTGGGGATTAAATGCATCTATGTATGACTGTCTCTTTCGTGTGTCTGTTATCATGCGGCATCTTCATTTTTTTGGACTGGTCTCCTGTAAAAAAGTTTTAATTGATCCTTTATCTACTTTTATTGCAGCAGAAGTTGAGTTAGCTACACTTGTGGTAAGAATTAAATATGCCTGTGTTATATACATAGGAATAAGTAAAAGGAAGTGCTAAACTAAAAAATTCCAAAGATTTTGACAGGTGAAAATCATAGTTTTATTTGGCCATTATATGGGACTATGTACATTTTTCCATTCACAAAAGCTGCTTTCCTTGAATTTCAGCCTTTGAGGAAATACAGGTTTATTTGGTTTTTGTTAGTGATTCCTACAGTCAAACTATGAAAGTAATGGGGAAAATTCACTATTTCTTTTCTGGAGGTGATTTTGATGCAGAGTTTTCATTTGGAAGATGGAAATTAATATTTCAGTTAAGATTCCTGTGATGATGTCATCAGTGACTTGGGTGTATCAAGTAAAATACACATTATGCTGTGAATACTCCCAGATTTTACATTATTGGATGCTCCGAGGAAACATCACCAGTCACCTGACAGGACAGGAATGAATTCACTTCAGCAAGGAAGTCTGCCTTTGTGACTTCAAAAGTTTAGGGAATGTCTATCCTTAGAAGAATTGCAGAGGCATATGAGTAAAAAGGTGCAGAATTAAATTTCCTCCATTTATTTGGAAACGGTGTATCAGATTATGCTTTTGCTATCTGTTATCTTCAAAGCTGTGCCAGTGGAACTGATAAAAAGAATATCTGCTGTTAAAACTGCATTGTGACATGATAGTCTGTACTGCCTTGAGGGACTAACTTGCCCTTGCACATATTCCTCATGTATGAGAGTTTTTGTACCCTTATATAATACAGTAAGAGTCTTTTCTGAAAATAGAAAAGCAGCTCAAGCCCTGTTCATGTGTCGCAAACCAACAACCATATATTTAAAGAACAATAAGCACTGCACCTGATTCTGACTGGATGTTCATTATGATTTACTTAATAATTGGTTATAATTATTTGTTTCTTTAGTTAAATTTTTGCTGAGGATTTTACAGTGTGAGGCTAAGCCTTGTGAAGTCTTTGGACAAAATGACACAAAATTGGAAAGGCAGCTCTATAAAAAATTATTAGGCTTGGCAGGAGAGAAAAGGCTTGGATGGGAAAAAAGTCGTGTTCTCTAAGTCCTGTCATTACTTGGATGTCATTGCTTCGATTCATCAAGAGCATTTTCTGTTTGACAGAGTAAACTGATATAGGAAATTCCATGGGCTAAAAATAGATTACCCTGCTGATACAAAACTGCCAGTCAGAGTCATTGCAGTATTTGGCTAAGAATACTGGAAATGGGAAGAGATTAACATTGTTTTCTCCTGGCATCTTGTTTAGTTTTTCCAAACTTGCGGTCAGGCATTGCGTGGTAGTTTTTGTGAAGTCTTTTGTGTTGCTTGTTGGCTGAAATACAGCTTGAACCTTTTAGGATGGGTAACAGGTTCTTGAAGAACGAATGTGTTGTCTATAATTATTAACAGAGCAGTCAGAGGAAGGGATGTGATTGTTTGCTTTCCTTTTGTTGTCATTCTCTGCCCATACTCATTCTTTGTCTAATAATATCTTGGCTACAACATGAGCTGGACTTTAAATCCCATTTTAGCGTTCCTCTTCAATAACAGGACTAGTTACTTCCACATCTCTCTGTGTCAAACAAGGTGGTCCTACACTGGATACTTGGGTGACAACATCCTGCTTCCCAGCTGTGATAATAAATAAGGGGCATAAGATCTGGCACTTGTAAATTCTTTTATTCTGGAAGCTTCTGTCCAACATCTGGATTAAATTATTCAAAAACGTATTCCTCCAGATTAAATATTTTTATCTAAACAGTGATACGTGCCATGAGTGCAGATAAACTAATATTATTCAGGTACATTGATTAACAGCAGCAACATGAAAATGAAACTATCTCCCTCCATCTGTTTGTTTGATATGTGTGCACGGGCTTAACTCATAAATTATTAAATTATGGCTATAACTTGTACCTCACACTGTATGTATTTTAATCAGGCTGTGATTCCTTTTTCGGTACTTTAATAAAACAGAAAAGAATATAAAAATGAGTGTGAGTCAGATACCTGAGGTGTAGGTATCTAGAGTTATTTTAGGTGCTTTGGTGTATCCCAGCTGGTTTCCAGCTGCTGATAAGGAAGGACAGCTCTTCCAGCCCAGCTCTTCCACTTGTCAGACTGAGGCAGGCAAAACTCCTGGATGCCCTAAGGTATCCAAGATGACAGTTGTTGCCACTCTTCAGGCACATGGATTCTTCCAGTTGCTCTTGCTGGCACTGCTGGCTAATAAGGATCTGTAAAAAAGGGCTGGAGGTGAAGACTTTTCTGTTAGCAGAGCTTCCTACTGTGATGGAAAGTTTAATCCCAAATACAGAGTAGGGCTTTGGCAGCATGTCTGATCAATAACCTGAAGCAGTTCTACATATTTTCATACATGCTATAAAGCTGACTTGGCCCAATTGAAATAAACTGAAAACTTTTTAAGGATCAAATCTCAGAAACACTTTAAATTAAAGTTCCATTTATAAATAGTCTTTTAATATCTGTTACATGGTTTCCAGATGGACTCCTGTTCTTTTATAGCTAATGATCGAGTATGTTGTACTTCTTTCTTATTACATTGAATTCTCAGCAAGTGATTCCATTGCAAGAACTATAAATAGGATGTAATCCAAGTAAATATTTTTAAAATATGCCTGGTTTATACCTTTTATAGATTATTTGAAGTCTGAATTCTTTTGGCTGTATCAGAGTTTTGTTTGGGTTTAATAGGGCTTCACCACTGTGTCCTAAAGTGGCTCTGGGCCATGCTCTGACCATGTCCTGGGCTACATCCAAAGCACCGTGGGCAGCAGGGGAGGGAGGGGATTGTGCCCCTCTGCCCTGCTCTGGTGAGACCCCTCCTGCAGTGCTGCCCCCAGCTCTGGGGTCCCAGCACAAGACAAACTGTTGGATCGAGTCCAGAGGGGGGTCAAGATGGTCGGAGGGATGGAGTACATCTCCTGTGAGGAAAGGCTGAGAGAATTGGGATTGTTCAACCTGAAAACCAGAAGGCTTTGGTGTGACCTAATTGCAACCTTCCAGTACCTGAAGGGAGCCTGAAAGGAAGATGGAGAAAGACTTTTTACAAGAGCCTGGAGTCACAGGACAAGGGGGGAGGATTTTAAATTGAAAGAGGGTAGATTTAGATTAGATATTAGGAGGAAATTCTTTGCTGTGAAGGTGGTGAGGCACTGGAGCAAGTTGCCCAGAGAAATTGTGGCTGCCCCATTCCTGGGAGTGTTCAAGGCCAGGCTGGATGGGGCTCTGAGCAACCTGACCTAGTGGAAGATGTCCCTGCCCATGACAGGGAGTTGGAATTAGGTGATTTTTAAGGTCCCTTCCAACCTAAACCATTCTATGGTTCTATGAAAATGGGACGAGAGTCCTAGTTCCCATACACTATCTCTTCCCAGGAGATTTATGAAAAAGTAATTTTGATCAGTTTGATTGACACTGTTTTAACATGTCCTGAATATTTCCATTTTCTTTATGGATAAGTTTAAAAATAGGATGTATATATCTGTGTCTCTGGTCAAAGTCTAACTCTCAGATCCATGGTATGATGGAAGTAATGTGTATTACAAATTCACAGATTTTTAGTGATAAAATCTTGATTAAGTTGGTAAATGCACCTGCTACCTTGCCCATTTATTAATTATTTCCTTCTGAAAATCCTGTAGGCTTTTCATTACTCTCAGTGTATGGAAATGATTCCTACTGTAGTTACTTTGTCTTTTTAATGAAGTGATTGAGTTACAGTTTACTTTGGTTTTAATTAGATTTTTTTTTTCTCATAACAGAAAAATATTTTTTGGGGGGGTAATATGAGACTGCTTTTTTCTTTTCCCTTTTGTTGAGCTATCAACTAAAGCTATGTCATCAACAAAGTCTAGAAATTCAAAATCTATATCATATCTCTGTATTTCTAATATTAAAGTTAATGGTAATACCAAACATGACAACATCATTATTTAGTATCAATCTATATGATTAACCATTCCTTCAAGCCTATGTTGATCTAGGCAAGCTCCACCGTAATGATGGCAATAATTTTAGTTGGAACATAATAACAAATCAAGATGTTCTGTACTGGTTTGTGATAGAAGTTCTCCATGTGCTGGGGAAATCTATGAACTTTGTGCTGAGTGGTAAAAACAGTATTTGATGCTCTCTTTGATGTTTTTACTGAGGGTAAAAATCTGTCCAACACATGAGATGCAGCTTGCTCTTGCAGCTTGTTCTTGCTTTACTTCAGCTCTAAAAGGAAAAAAAAGGAAGAAAGGTGCTTAAAATGATTATGTCCATAGTTTAGCTCACCTCAGTCACTGTTACACTAAGTCACACTCACGTAAAATACTTCTTCTGGTATTTCAGTTTCAAGTGCTGTTGTACCAAAGGTTTTTCTTGATCCCATGTAATTCCCCTACATTCTTCACTTTCACAAACTTCAGCTGTTTCTAGGTCTTCTAGTTCTCACTTTGTGATGTGACATGTTTAATATTTAGTTCTCGGAATGTTATCTCATTGGTGAAGTGTCCTGTGATGCTTGCTGAGTTAATCCTTGAAAAGTAACACTTTTTGGTTTTTTTCTCAGTGTTAAAGTTTTTTTTCTGTTTATCACTGACAACATTTCCAGATTGTGTAAACTGGTTTACTGTAACTTAATTCAGCTGATAAAGTGATTTACTTTTACTTCTTTTAGCAACCACTTCAACCTCTTTGGCAGTATTATCCACATTCTTCCTCTTGCCTTTTACCTCCGTTTTCTACTGCCCTCTCCTTTGTGTGGGAGCCAGCTGCAACTCTATCATGCCTATGATATTGCCATGTCAAATAGACTGTGACATGTGCATGATGCCTTCTTGTGATGGACCTGGGTGATACAATAGCTGTAATCTGCTCTTCAATTTAGTTTGAAATTGCTGCTCCAATGGTTTCTATTTCAACTCTTTGAGAGTGCCTTTTGGTGGAATGGCTTTTGCCTAGTTGTGAAACCTAAAAGCAAGTGCGGTTTTGCCAGGCTTTCCATGCTCCCATTTTGAGACTGGCTAAGTTCGTTTGTAGCACTCAGCTTCATTTTCCATGTCCCCACCCTTTATTCAAAAATAGGTTGTAAAATGCACAGGGTTTTTCAATTAAAATATTATTTATTGACTTTCTTGATTGAAGTTATTGCACTGAGAGGATAGCCACACTCTTTTGTTGTGCTCCCACAAAAGGCTGTGACAGATAATCTTGTGTGGAATACTGGCAGTACTTTTGTGGTCATGTTGTTTGTTTAATTGAAATTGAGATGCCTGCAGATCGAGAATTTGATCTGCAAGCCAAGGCACAGAAAAGCCATTTTATTAAATTTTAGACAAATTGTTTCCATAGTACAAAATACAGAATGGCTTGGAGAAACAGGAGGCAGTCTGGTGCTCACTGTTGCTGTAGCAAGTGTTCCATAGGGTAAGGATGCTTGGATTTCCTTCTGCATTGAAACCTGGCAAATGGCTATAGCCCACCAGTTTGAGCTAAAGTGCTTTCATTTGGAATTTCTTTTAGAAATAGGGTAAGACTTCAGGGATGTAGAAAGGTGTTCACCTGCAACATTGTTTTCCACATTTTCTTAAGAGGCCGTGTTACTTGGCTGATAGCTACAGTCTGGCTTGCGAGGGAGATTAAAAACTCTTTTTACCTCTTTTGACTTGTTGGTGGTTCTACACTACATTCTCAAGTAAAACATTACTAGGCAGAATCATTCTGTACATGACACTTTCAGTGTATAACACTAAAGATTAAAAATGTGCAACCTTATATATCCTCATCATAAAAATGAGTATCCTGTCTTGACAGATCTTCTGAAAGACAAAAGTGAGCACTTTAAGGGGTTCATTAAAGTTCTAATATTCACTGTCAGATATGTTTTTATGCTAAGAAATGACAGTTCATGTCTTTTGTTATTCATGTAGATCTACCTTAGTTCCTCAAGGTTTCTTTCCGAAGATAAAATTGGTTTAGCAACACAATATAAATTAAATATTAAAATATTAAAGAAACATTAAAGTATTTGAGGACTCATAAAGAAGAGGTGATATTCATGGGAGGTAACCCTCCCTGTCTTCACAATGAAATTATTGAAAAAAAATTATACACAAGTCACTCCAAGTTAAAACTCTCAGAAAAATAGGTAAATAAATAATCAGCTGATGTATTTGCAGTGTCCTAGCAGGTTATTAAGTGACTAGAAAGAACAAACATGGAATTTTCAAGATAAATCCTATTAAAACAATCTAATTTTCATCTCTGGCAGGATTCCTTGTGTAGATTAGAAACAGCATGTCGCATGCACCTTAAGAAAGCTTTTGAGGTTGTCTCAGATGACATTCAGCTAAACAAATGAGTACAAATTGGTGTAGATTAAATTACTCCCATGTGAATCCAGATTTTGCTGCAAAGTAGTATTCTATGCATCAAAGATTCCAAACAAAATGGAAAAATACACCAAATGGAGTTCTTCAGAAGTTTCTTCTGTGTTGATTATTGTTCATAGTTTCATTAATAACTTGAATGATGAAATAAAATATTTTATTGACATTTCTGTGGAGAAAATAATCTTTGATTTAATAGTTTTGTACTAGAATTAACAGGTAATATTAGAATTTTAAAGTATCTTGATCAATTGGACAAAAGTTTTGACGTATTTAAAAGTACAATTCACTCGTGGTGTGTAAAGCCTGCACTGAGGTAGGAATAATCAGAGACTGTGTTTTCACGAGATCAAATACTGAATTGTTGATATTGTGTGGCTAAGACAGATAAACACAGAGCAGGTCTCAGGGAGAACCTGTTGGACATTTTAAAGAACAGGTTAGAAAAACACGTATGAGAGATGGTTTATGCCTGTTCAATGCTGCCTCCCAGCAATGGGATGGATCAGAGAGCCTCCCAAGCTCCCAGACTGCTGTGGAGTCTATTATCAAACGAACCTGGTGTGCTGGCAGTAGTCAAAGCTGTGAGGATCAGATCTGATCTGATCTAATGGCACTCAGCTGTCTTGAGTGAGTGTCTGGTTTATATGACTGTAATTGAGCTACAAGTTAAGCCCTATTTGTGGGGCTTTCAGAAAAGCTGTCTCAGTGTCTGTTTAATTTGCCCTGAACACAAGGTGTATAATGCCCACTGGAGTAACCTAGCTTTGAGATAAAATAAACACTTTTGAAAATCTCACTCTATTTTATTTATCAGATTAATTTCATTTATGGATCCACATCACTGAATGTATCAATACCCCATGGTTTCTTGCATCCATGACTGGATGCTGGTACAAGCAGGGATGACCTGCATTATTCTGCAGGATGCTGGTTGCTATTCTTTGTTCTGAAGGGTGTTGACAGATAAATTAATTTCCCTCTATTGTTTTCTTTCTTTAATGGCATACCCAGCTAATTCTTTTTCTTCTCACTTCAAAGCTTTCTGACAGGCCAAAGATTTGCTGATGGCAATACTGTTGAAATATTGCTGGTCTTGGTGGGAACAGAAAATGATACATTTTAATTTCTGAGGTTGCCTTAGAGCCAGCACTCTTGTACAAAGGCTCTGTTTCTGTACTGGCAGCTCACAAAACCACAGCAAAGCAAAGGAGGAGAGTTTGGGACAGGACTCCAGTGCATCCAGAATTTAAAGGTGGCTTTGCGATCCATTTTTCCTGTGGTGAAGCTCTCCCCTCAAATACGAAAAGAGCACTGAACTATAAAATGCACCTTTTCTGTGCTGAGCAAGTTCACCTGCTCTGAGGGGGTGACACTCCTGTCTCAGCCCAAAAAACAGCAGCCAGTTCAGTGGGAACAGGGAGCTTTTCTCCCAGCTGCTCAGCCTTTCAAAGTAACAGAGCATACACTAACCATGGACAAAACAGATCCATCCACTCTAGCACCTTTCAAGGATCCATGTACCAATCTGTAACCCCCACTGAACATTTACTATTTAAAGGGAACCTGGAGCATCACATCCACTGTCCCAGATTCCTCTGAACCTGTCACAGATCTGAAATCACACAGCCAGCAGACTGGGAACACTGTCATAGGAATTATTTTCTCAACTTGTGAATTAAAATTTCTATGAATCTATGGCATCTTTCCTAAATTGTTTGACTTTGCAGAAGCCTGACTTCTGTCGTGTATGTAGAGACAAATTCAGCAAAATTGCTGGACTTTGCTTTTTGGGTGGAAAAGTCTTTCTGTATTACCCATAACATTTCAGTCTTGCAGTCCTCTCCTGAAGCTAGAGATGTGATTCACATTGAACCTGGAAATATCCATAATGTATGCGTAAGCAGTCAAGTGAAAAACTGCATATTTTTGACAACTGCAGCCTTTTCTATTAAGAATTTATAAGATAAACACCTATATATTTGGAATCTAACCTCCCTTTCTCCCTCCTTGAAGCGGTCAGACTTTAGAAGATGCGTGCAATGAAATTTCTAATATTTACAGGACTACTTACAGATGTTTGCATTAAAACATAAGCTGTAATAATTCAATTCATACCAACAGATGATGTCAAAAGTCACATCCTATGATGGGGAAGGGGGAGTATTGCACAGAAGTGCTGAAGAATCCTGGATTCCCTCTCCTACTAGACAAGCAGTACCTCCAGACAAACACCATCACCTTTGCACAGGTTCCTTGGCACTCAGTGGCACATTAAGGGGTACAAAAAGAATTCTCACATTCCTTTTCTTCTGTGTCCCACTTGCTTCCTTTTAGAATATGTGGGTGTCTGCTGATATTTGTGTGCACCGGCAGCCCATGAAAGTTCTTACTGAGGTGTCTTCCTGAAACCTTTACTTCAGTGGGACTGAGCCTGTCGGTTCAAAAATAGAACGAAAAGTTTGATAGGAAGCAGAAAAATTGGAAGTAAAAATGAGTCAGGAATATTTTAAATTCCAAAAGTCCAGTTGATTTGCCTGCACTAAACAAAACAGTTTTAGGGGTTTTTAAAACTGAAATAAGCTGGAGATTTTTTAATTTGAAAAGGTGAAAGAATTTTAAAATCAAACTTTGTTGTGTGACTTAGACATTAAGCTAATCTGTGGCTTTTGAACTAATTTTATTAAAACACTCAGATGTATTCACTTTTTACACGAGTCATCCTATTTGGGGCACATGGGAAAATTTAGGAATAAAATCAGCAAACTCTAGTCCATAATGGGAAGAAAAGTCATAATATCTGAGTTTTAAAGTCCAATCTGTTCTGATACTATTTTTATAATTTTAATGGAAAGGGTCACAGGTACCTGTACAAGTACCTGTACACCAGGACCCTGTGTCCGAGGAAGCCACAGAGCCGTGACTGTGACACACGATGTGGAATTTCAGGCTATACCAGTTAGCACTGACAGCAGACTAAAGCTTCCATTGCCCTCTTCCAAAGAACTCATGATCAAATCAATCCTGGGACTGCATGGTGTGTTCTCCTCTGAGAAAAAAAAAATGGGATTTTTTTTCTTCTTGTAATAATATTTTTACCCTTTCCTGTGAGAAACTTGAAAAAAACGAAGAATAAAAAAAATTCTGACTCAAGCTGCAGCGGAACTTGGAAGTAAATGTGAGTTTATGTCCCACGGTACTTTGCAAGCAGAAGTTCTGCTTTCCATTTTCAGATGGCCGATTGCTGGTTGTGTTGTAGAGTCTAGCTGTGAACTTTGGCTTTGCTTTGGCCTGGACGTGTGGCATCTAGCTTGTTTCAGCACAGAATATGTAAAGCATTTGGCTCTATAACTCTCCAATCCCAGAGGAGCCATCTTTCCATATCTGACATTAATGAGGCACACCTGCACAGCGTTTGACTATGGCACAGATCTCTGTATCATTCCATGTATCATAGCTGTCTGATTCCAGCAATGCACCATAACTAAGACAATAAAAAAGGGAACAGTTTGCTCATTAGGAATGCAAAAGTTTCAGTGTTTTGGCTTTCATTCTTTGTAACATCTGTTGAACAGCACTAGGTTTGATCAATGTCTAAATATCTACATACCCACTTATGAAAATAATAATGCAGTTTAAATTTCTTCTTCAGTGTTGTGGGAGGAGAGGGGAAGGTGCATAATTTCACATGTGGTCTGGAACCTGGTAAAAAGAGACGCTGTGTCAACTTTCTGCATTTTGTTTAGATTTAAAGCTATATATTATCCCTGTGTAATTAACCAGGTAAACCACTAAGTTGTTTGACTGAATATGTGCCCATGTGAGAAAGAAATTCAGAAATTCATCCTGTTAAAAAACACAGGATGAAGAAAGGAACGCAGGACTTACAGAGACAGCTGCTATCTATAGCATCACCTGCTTTCTGTTAGGGTGAATCTTCTATCCTAATGCCTGGCTTTAGACTTCTCTTTGGGCAGAAATGCTTTTGTACAGGGCAGAGCGATTCTGCTCTGGACCTTGCAGAACTGGAGACCAGATAAACATTTCCAAATCTGGGAGACTGAAAACCGGATCAAAGATCCTCAACAGGGAAGGCAAAACTGGGTGAGAGCTTCTCAACAGTGCAAGCAAAGTTCAGTTTTGTGGAGATGTGATTCTGGCAGAGATGCTGAAAAGCTGTTGGGTGAAAAGCAGTTGGATAGGATCAAGGAAAACTGGAGCAGATAAGGAGGGTGCAAATCAGAAGAGTGCTGAAGAAAACAGGGAAGTTGAGAAAGAGAGAGAAAAGGGTTGGGAGTCAGAGAGAGAGACGGAGAGGGGTGACTAGTAAACAATTTGCATGGGTAAGAAACCAGAGGTGTTTTAAGGGGTTGAGAAAGTTGTGTAATTGCTTTTTTTCCCCTCTCCTGCCTTCATGAAATTATGTAGCCTTCCCTTGCCCTTGCATCCATGCTCTTTTTTTAGAGGGTTGAAAAATCTGTTTTAATCACCAGCTCCCTTTTCTCCCCTATGCTTCGTTCCTCCCACTCTGCAGAGCTTTGTGTGGCTGTGAGAATGAGGGAAGGCCAGAGAGCCACAGTTGCTTCTGCTAATTGAAGAAGGGGGGCAGAAAGGGAAATCAGCTCTTGCTACTACCCCTCAATGTGGTAATTGTTGTCCCATAGGAAACAGCTCCCTCATGTTGTGGTGTCCATAGCATCAACTCTGTTTTCCTAGGGCTCTGATGCACATGAAGTGAGGAACAGAGCTGCAGACATCACCTTCTTCGGCAGCATTACCCAGGATAACTGCAAAAATACTGCCACAAAAGACCTGTTTTCTGGAAAAAAAAATCTTTGTCATTGGTTTTGGTTCAGTCAGAAGAAGGAAAATCTTTTAAAAGTAGAGTGCCAGAGAACAGAGACGCACAAATGTCTGTTTGCCTTGAGACACTGTTATTGTGTGGAATGCAGCTCTTAACAGGAACGACTCCATCAAGGAGTTTATTAAAACAATTGATTTACTGAAGCGTGTTGGTGAACCTGGGACTTTGTTGTTCTGTATCAATGATGTGTGAATTCAGTGGAGCAACATCCTATGACTTGCAGGTTGGTGAGATCACAAATTAGAAACCCATTTGTCCCTTAATACAGAGCAATGTTTGGGAAGGATAACCTGGCTTCTTTGGAATTACTATGGAATTTACATAAGTGGGAAGAATTTAGCTCTAGGAGGCTAATGCTGATAATATTTGGGTTACTTTCACTACTTGCTTTTTTACCTGCAAATTATCTAATTACTTATCTTTAGCTGTTTATGTTTGAGTAGTTTGCATACACTTTTAAGAATTAGGATAAGAAAAACCTTGGGATTTTTTGGGTCTGTACTGAGACTCCTTCAAGATATACCTCTCGATGTAGATGCAGTGCGTATCCTAAATATAATACTGGGAAGGCTTAAAGAATTTTTGATTTTATTGTTGCAGAAACACATTTTAATAGATTTGTCCTTGTTTTGCATATAGCAGTTCTAAGTGTCTTCTGACCTTACTATTAGCTGTGATTTTTCTGGTTTTTCATCAATATATCTATTCATTAAAAAAGTCACCAAAAAAAGGAAAGAACAGGAAACCTGAAACTGCTATTGCTTGAGAGGCAAGGATGACTATTTATTTTACATAATACTCCTGTAAGTATTTCTACAGGGAAATAGAAAATAAATTACATTTCTGTAGAAAGGTAGATAACATGCTGAAGTGGAAATGTAAATGTCAGTGTAGGCTGCTGCTTTTTGCTTATCAGTGTGTTCTACTTAGAGAAAGAAGTAAAGAAATCCCAGGCTGTGTGAACCATCAGGGAATTGCTGTAGCACTGGATTGCTTTTGAAGAATAATTTAAGCTGACACTGGAAAGCAGCATGCTCTGCTTTTATTTCTGTATAGTTATCCTTGCCTTCCCACCTCTTTTCAACATGATTTAAACGGTTGTTGTCAATGACAACAAATTCTTTTACATGCTTCTGCTCCAGTCGTATATTTTTCCAAAGTCAAACAGTCTCTGTTCCCCTTTTAGTAAGTATTCTAACTGTTGTGAAATTAGGATTAGGAACTCTTTATCTCGTTAATATTCTCATCTACCAGATAAGTCCCTTCCTGGAAATTTCTGACTCCTCCTGCACTTTGGACCACTTGAGTTGCACGAAATGAATAGGAAATACAAAGAACTGACTTAATATAATAAGGATATCCTCTTGACTTTAAAAAAATAATATTTTGCCTCTTATGCTGGCTATGTGAAAGGCAGTCATCTTCAGGAGGTGATGAATTGAACAGTATGTCAAATGCTTTGAAACTCAGTACTTTTGTTTACTCCTGTAGATTTCTTATATCACAATATTTCATATCAGTTTAAAGAAAAAAATGAAGAAATACTTCTGAAAGGCTCTTGTTCCTTTCGTGTTATACAAAATTGTTTGTCAATAGCAACAGTCACAATTTTTATTTGGTGAGCTAGAAGCCAGTGAAATATTCACCATAAAACAAATATCCCAAAGAGCACATGAATCCAGCAATAAAACCGTTTCTAATCAGGCAGCAGAGCACATGGCACAAGCCATAACTCTACTCCAGTAACCATTTGCAACTTCTGCAACACTCAGGAGACTGCTGCCTCTCTTTCCTGGTAATGTGAGCCACAGAATGCAAATCAGAAAATTGAAAGTTAGACAAAATTACATTACAGCCCACCTATGAAAACTCTTCCTTGGTCAAGGGTCTGTGAGATGAACTTGTCTCCAGCACTTGTGACCTGCCAGATCTTGATAAGGGATTATTTTTAGTAGTCAGCTCAAAAGGCAGAGAAAGTGGGTTTGGAAACGATATTGCCAATGAACATAACTGATAAAATGAAGCTACAAACCAAGGGGCAGAAGTATCTACTGTATATGATTACATCTCTCTGTCAGCAAAATTCTGAGGATTATTCAGCAAAATAATGCCTAACTTCTAGATACATTCATGGACATGCTTTTAAATTCAGTTTAGAACTCCAATTTATCCAGTCTGGTCATTTTGCTTTAGGTAACATAGTGAAAACTGGTATAACAGTCACGTATTTATCGAACATTAACATTGTAATTAATCAAATTAACATTAATTTGTATTGTAGCTCTTCCTATCTGTTGAACTTCAGGAGAATTAAAGTGGATCTGCCTGTGTAGCACTGAAGATGGTGTCTGGAATTTCATATGTGACAACCCTGGTGGGAATAGCTGGATTTCTCTTTGATTTCAAATCTCCTGTTTAAAATAACAATTTTCCACAGTAATCTATGTGGAGCATCCTCTCAGCATGGTAAAAGTATCAGTAATTAAATATTTGTAGAGGGTTCTGTTTAAGAACCAACAGAAGAACAGCAGCATGACTTTAATCTCCTCTCAAGCTTTCATAAATCTGACCTTCAGAAATTCCTTCCCCTTTTTTCTCATATCATGCAGCAGATTTTATTTTGCATTCATTTTCCTCCTGAAACTTAACGAGTATTGTATCACTGGGATTGAAATGGGGCTTATCATCAAGACAAATTAATTTCAAATATGTTTTAAAAGCCGTTCCTCTTCAGAAATACATAATGTATAAAAGAGGCATATAAAATAGCAAGTCAAATACATTGGGGTAATTAACAAAGTAAAATTAAATTACATTATGTTCAGATTCATATGTCAGTAAAAGGTTTTGCCAATTCATTTCCTCACTTAAATTGAACTTTGTCTTCCCAGCTCATTTATTAAACTCTGTTTTTTCTGGCATCTGTTAGCTAAGAACATAGACCTCAACAATAGCATATTTGGGAAAACCTTTGCTCTCATGTCACTGGCTGCAAAAATGCTTATGCTGTATTTGGATTTTTTTCAAGGTGGGTTTTTTAACTCCCAAGACACTAAAAGAAACTCTCATGGATGCCATTTTTCAAAATGATTGAATTTGATTGAAGAAAATGGACTGTTAAAATATCCCCATCCTTTAAGTCACGTAGAAGAACATCAAAGGATTTGACTTTTGCTTTATTACTTGGGAAGGAGATTTGGTAATATATTCCTATTGTTCAATTTATTTTGTAAACATTCCATTCATCTGTTTTTGACACAAATGATGTGATAAGTTGTACCCTGCCTGTATCCTCATACTCCCTCTTACTCTGAATTTTTTTTGAACTCCCAAAGTGCTTTTAAAGATGTTATCTCAGTGACCTCAGTACCAACCAGATTTCTTATTTTGACTGTGACTACCCAGTCCTGTCATGCCTGTACCATCACATGGCTTCCCATGTGGTGATACTTGGCAAAAAAAGAGTTTCTTTTTTTTTTTTTGTTTTCCACAGACTAGATAAGTGTGTAATAAAATTTGTATTAAATAAAAAAAGTATACTAAGAAGATACCACAGTCCTCTGCAGGAAGGGTGTTGTCACCCTTCGAAATCTCTTGCAGTTAAAGGAGACTTTTAAACTTTTTTGTTGTGTGTGAAAGCTGTTAAAAATATATAAAATTTAGAAATCTCGTATAAATAATAAGCTATATAAAAGTGTTTAGTGACAGAACAAGGGAGAATGCCTTCAAACTGAAAGAGAGTAGGTTTAGATTGAATATTGAGAAGAAATTCTTTACTGTGAGGGTGATGAGGCCCTGGCACAGGCTGCCCAGAGAAGCTGTGGGTGCCCCATCCCTGGCAGTGTTCAAGGCCATGTTAAGTAGAACTTCGAGCAGCCTGGTCTAGTGGAAGGTGTCCCTGCCCATGGCATGGGATTGGAAAGAGATGATCTTTAAGGTCCTTTCCAGCCCAAACCATTCTATGATTCTATGACTCTATAATATATACTATAATAGTTTATATTTTTACATATATGTATTATAATATGGAAATGCTTCTGTGATTATACAGATATGGATTACTCAGGGTCTGTGCTGTTTGCTGTTTCTGTGTGGACGTATCAATAGCTCAGTCAATTCTCCTGACCCTATTCAGAAAACAGACGAAGGATTCTTTAGAGTAGGGAAGGGCAGATGGCCCAAACAGAGGGATTTATGAAAAGTTAATGTAAACAGATTTCCAGGGTGAAAAAGCACCCTGTTCTGGTCCTTCAGTTCTCGCTCGTGAATATGTTTGCATTGAAGAAAATAGGAATTGTTGGTAAGACTATGAAATATTTGAATGAATAAAGGTCCTGTGATTTTACTAGAGGAATTGTAGGAATAGGCGGTTGTAATATTGGATTAGAGATTTTATTTATTCATTATTGAGGCTGAAATTTATTGAGGAAGGTAAATTTGATTTATGAGTCGGGTTACCGGAACACAGCCTGTGTGTGCCTCCTAAATTCTCAGTCTGACATCAAGTGAGTATCAATGAGTTTATGCTGATTTACTTAAACTGAGGACATGTCCCTCTCCTTTGAGCTGCTTCCTAAGTTCCCATACTTGCCAAAATACTCCTTTCTCCTTGTACTCCCTTCTTTTGCTCCCTGCCCACCAAAGCTGTTTGCTGTGAACTGCACTGCCTATATATCTTGGCTTGCACCAAGGAAAAAACTTCAATATTTTGCTCCTCTGGGCGCTGTAAATGGTCTGATAGTATTTTTACCTGTGTAGTATTGCAAAGAGTAATTATTCATATTTTTCCCTCAAATGTTGCCTAGAGGGCTGTTGCTTTACATAGTTTATAAACAGAAGTAAAGCCAAAACCTCAGCAAGCAAATGGTTTCCGCTTATTTGTGTGTGAAAGCTTAATGTATTCTGGTACGGAAATCTTAATTTGATACTTCAGCAGACAGAAAATTTGTTATTAAATAGACCCAAAACAACAGCCTGATGAATATGAAGTTCCTTGGGAATGTTATTTTTGGTAACTTTTGGGAAATGGTTATTTTAAGAAGTTGATGGAAGTTGCACTTATCCAGAACTAGAATTCAGCCCTGAAATTTAACAATTTGTCCAAAATTTAGACATTATAGTGGTGTTCTTGAGAAAATACAAATTCTTCTTCCAGTGTGATCGGTATGTGTAAGCTTCTGAAACATGTCTGTCTTGTTTAGCTTTTCTGTAATCAAAGTTCATGAGACTTCAGCCATTTTTAGAAGTTCCTCTTACTGGCTGTAGAAACTTTTGCACCAGAAAACTAGTTAAAAAAGGGAAAAGTCTTTTAGTACAGCTTAGACTAAGAATAGCCTGTATTTTCATGATGATACTGAAACTCTAGATTTCTATTTGGCACACGTCCCTGTTTACTCTTCCTGTCTTGGCTCAATAGTTGGTCATTTTTACTCTGCATAGCTTTTCTTCCTTTCACAGCAGTGGGGATGTGAAATACACTTTATTTTACTGTTTAGTAAATATTTAGGTTGTTTTAGATCTCAAACAGATAAGAATTTCAGAATTGATGCTCCGCCTGTTGGTGAAAATATAAACTTCAAAATGCACTTAGAAATCGACATAAAAGAATTAGACTTTGTTTTAGAAGGGAACTCAGATTATTTTGGCCCCAACTATGGAAGGACAGAAAACATTTTAAGGCTGTTGGCTCGAGTTTCACTTACATAGGGAAAGGTCATCCCCCCTCTCCCTACAATGTGCATATCTGGGCATCCTTGTTCTTCTTCAGTGCATTCAAAAGAGCTGAATTCTCTAAAGGTGCTGTTCCATGAATATAAAAGTCTGGAAAACTATTGGGATGAATTTCCTGTGCTGCACAGCTGCAACAGGATGTTCAGCTCTATAAATTTGAATGGAACATCTCTACTGCCCAGAAATGCATCAAGTTTGAAAATTCAGTGAACCAGGCAAAACTGCACTGGAAGATCCCACAAGATGGAGTAGTTTTAAAGAAACTTCTGTAAATCATAGCTGACCAGAGCATTTTTCCAATAGTTCAGTAATCATGAACAGAAACTGTGAACTGAAAAGGAACCTTACTGTCCTTGAAATGTAAAAAACAAGGGTTTGTATTTTCTACCTGAGCTCTTGCCTGCAGTAGGTAAAGACTGGTGAGGTTGTTTTGCTAACTAAGCTCACCTTTGTGACTAGAAGCTGAACTGCTGCAAGGAAAGGAGGCTTTACTGCCACTGAGTTTTCTGACACTGCCATGTGCTAATGAATATCCATCTGCCTAACCCCCAAACACAGGAGTTATTTGGGTTTGATTTACAGGTATGTGTTGGATTTATTGGCAGATTAATCACTACCTCCTAGAGCCAATATGTTTCTAAATTCTTCTGTGTCTTCTTACTCAGTCAGTTCCATGTGTTTGTTCTAGATTGAAATTTTAAGAATGCTCACCCTTGGGAAAAGGGGAGGTATGTGGGCAGAAAAAAAGGAGCGAACTGCAAAATTACATCCTTCTTTACTCAATAAATGATCTTTTATTGCCAGCTAGAGTAGACTTAAAGCTCCACTTATCCAAGTAGCTCTCCTAACTGAATTAATCTCACTGATGTCCCCTGTTTTTTACTGATATGAAAATTAACCCAAAGGCTACTTCAGATGACTGTGGTTTTCATGTCATGATAATTAAAATCTTCCATTTGCTCTGCTCACAAACAGCAACAATTTAAGTGGAACCACCGAAAAATAAGATCTTTTGAGTAAGCATTAGCAATTACAGGAAAAATATTTTCTGCTAATAGTTTTCTGTCATGATACAAGACTTTTCCAAGGGTGGACCCATTTCCTTTCATTCTTCTGTATTTCTCTGTATATGAGCCACACGTTTGGTACAGTGAAAGTTCTAGGTGACCTCAAGGGCATTCATGTCACAGATACAGTTCTTTTACACCTCTTTGTGTTACAATAAACTACCACAACAACCTCTTGCTATTTTCTCTAGTGATTCTTCAGATTTAAAGAGAAGTTTCCCTTCCCTGGCAAATAACAATTTTAGAGTAAAGCTGAACTGAAGGGCAAAGGATGATTCCTTTAAATTTTCAATATTCCTTTGCACAGATTTCCTAATTAGATGCAGAGTGCTAAACTTGGCTTTGTGGTACCATCGGAAAAGTCTTTCCTTGAGGCATCATAAGTAGTTATGAACACAATACCTAATGCTACATTGACCTAACAATCCAAAATGAATATTTTGAAATTAGCAAATATTGTTACTTTGTCTGCAGCTCGCCCCATCCAATTTCCAGATCACAGCATCTGTTCTAGCCATAAAGGTGTTGATCTTGGTAGTGTGAGCAGATCCAAGTTCAGCAGCAGAAAGCAGTTTGTACTAAGCAGGAAATAATTCTTATTTATTTATTTTACGAAACCACTTGTCAGAGAGGAACCTCACATTTCATCTGTCCGTTTGTGTTAGTAATACATGTTTTTGCTTCAGCTGACATTGGCAAATGGGGATGGGTTAATTGGCAAACCATTAAGGTGATGATTTTCAGCTGAGGAACAGGAAATTTTGGATAATTATGATGCTGATAATCAGCAACAACAACAAAGAAGGTAAAAACCACCATGAGGCTTTCAGGACACAAAATGGAATTGGTGTGTCTCTGTCACATATAATGGTTTGGAATATATGCTAAGCTGAGATCATTCACCTGATCCTTTTTTTTTCCTTTCTTTTTTTTTTTTTTTCTTTTAAATTTCTGAAAGCTGTGTTAATTCTTACAGCCAGAGGGAGTTAAATGTACCCTTTTGTGGGTGTGGTCTGACATTGTTTTCTGTGGCTTAAAACAAAGCAGTGAAAGACATTCCCTTTTGCTAATTTTCCAGTGCGTTTCTGGAAACTCAGACCATGAAGTTTGCCTCAAGAAATTGGTTCAATGTGGCTAAGACCCTTGTTTACTTGTTCTCAATTAAGTAAGCCTTAATAAGCTGTTTCATTTGCACACAGATTGCCCAGAGAGGGTATTTTTGCTCTCTTTGGGTAACTTTGGCAGTAGTATATGAAATCATTGTTTTATAGTTCAAGGGTAAAACTGTATTGGAATTGAAAGATCTGATATTTAGAAACTATGTATTCTTAATTCCAGTTCTTCTTTGCTTTACAATAGGTTTCTTAGTCTCACTGAAGAATGAGTGTTAGTTTTGTTAATTTTGGACACGTTAGAAAAGATTAAACGGAGTGTTTATTGGATCTTTAGTATGAAATATTTGAGATCCTATAGGAAGCGATCTGAAGTATTCTCAGTGAGTGTTTCTGCTGCACTGTTCTTGGGAGCAGACATTGAATGAGTTGCCTTTGATGTTAGTGATATCTGTTTATCCTTGAATTAGTTCTGCAAGTTTACATTTCCTTCTTGTACCGCCAGTGTGCCAGTGGTGACCCAGCAGCACGTGTCTGCAGCTCAGTTTGTATCCTTTATCAGAATATTTCACTCTTCTGCCCACAGTGGCACCGCTTACAACGCAGATGTTGGTCCAACCATGACAGGCAGTCGTGCCGTGACTGGCAGCTTGCTGGAGCCAGGCATTAAAATATCCATCTGCTTTTGATTGCTTGCAGGATGTTCTTCCTCTGAACTGGGGAATAGTATCTCATTTTTGGTTTTGAATTGTCCATTTGCTGCTGTAGGGGAAGCTGTCATTCCTGAGTGAAAACTGGAGTCACCCTGTGAGGAACCATGAATCAGATGAGGGATGGACAAATTGAAGGACTAAATCCTTTCCTTCTCCTTGCAACACAGGACAAAAATCCCCTGGAAATGGACTCATCCTGGGCTGTATTAGCTGTAGTGAAGCTGAGATGACACTGATAGGGGCCCAAAATTTCTGACGGTGACTGAAGGTCTGTGCATGACATAACCTCATACCTGGCCCCTAGCAGGTACCACTCCAGGAGCAGGAGCTCCTGGAAGGAATTACTTATTTATCTTGGCTATGGCAGAATTAATTTAGAGATTAGAGAAGTGTCTCTTCACTTTCCTTACTTCTTTCCTTACTTCTCCTTGCTTCTGTGTCATGTCAATGCAGTGTTTATGTTCTCAAACCAAGTTAGCCACTGAGAACTTTATCTAAGCTGTGGTTTGCATTTCAGTTTGTTGTGATGTCTGGAATCAGTGGAGATAAAACGTGGGCTTTATTTTCTGGACTTCATTTTACATGGCTGACGTTTGGCAGTCTGGATCTGCATACTTAATTGTCTAGCTCTTAAAATTATCTTTGTTAAGAGAGCATTTAGGAATGTTGGCTTGATGGCTAGAAGACTTCTGTGTAGAATAGTCACAACCCAGCCTTTCTTTTATTAAAATTTTTGTTCTGTTTTGTTCCTAAAATGAAATAACAGGGATGATACAGGACCACGAGTGGGCACTCTGGCTCTTCGAGTGCTCCTTCTTAAACTTTTACTGCGAAGGACTGCAAAAGAGACTAAAATCTTCTGAAGAAAAAGGCTGATTTATTTCTTAGAGAAGAAATTACAAAGATGTATATATTTTATAGCTTATCAATAGTCTTATCACAATCTTGGTATTAACTATGCACAAAGATGATAACACTGGTTTTGGAATGCATTTGTGAAATGTGTAAAATAGAAAGATGCACCATGGATCTTTCCTGACAGTTACCTTCTGGATTTGAAAGCAAGTGAATTTTCCAGTATATCTGTTTTTCTTGACACTGTCAGTCTGATAATTCTACCAAGTAAAATACACAGAAACAACAGTTTGGGTTTGCTGTTGTTGATTTTTTGTTTAAAGGCATCTACCAATAAGCACACATGATTACTTCATTTAAACCAGCCTGACTTGACAGAGAGTGGTGTTTAGTATTTGTCTCTGCGTGCATTTGGCCATTATGATTTTTATAGAAGTTGTGTATTAGTTGAGAGATCTGAAATGAGCACACAAAATGTTGTGGGGTTTTCTACCTCTGTGTCAATAGGAGTGATTTTTGAATGAGCTGGTGAACTGCTGAACACTGATCACAGTTTCTCTTAGTGGAAAGGTTACTGTGATAATGAACCTTTTGTAGCCTTTCTCACTCAGCCAGATTCTTTCATCTGCTTTTAGACTTGGAATGGACCCTTCTGAAGAGATTCTGCTAACAGTGCTTTCCTTCTGTGAGTTGCACCTTACCAGACTCCCCAATAACAAAACTTCTGATTCTTTTTCACCGTTTTGCGGTTCCAATGCCGCTCGGTCATTTCCGTGAAGGCAGCTGATTGTTTGGAATTAACCAAACCATTAAAAAAAGTCCCCATTTCATGTGCCTTTGACCACTGTCACTTAAGAAGCAATTACAATAAGAATCCTCACAATCTCAACCCCAAAAGTAGCAGGGCTGAAGGGCATTATGCGTTTTGTTTGGCTGTTCCTGGCTTTCAGCAGAGCATCGCCTACATGACAAACAAAGATGGGCTTGGTAAGAACCCCCGGTTGTTGAGCGCAGACTTAGCTGCTCTTAGCGAGGCTCTGACAGGCAGAAAGCTCTCAGGCAGTTCCTGACTCAGCCCCAGATCCCATCTTTTGCAGATTATAGGCTCTCTTTCTGGCCAGTCACCAAGAAATCCTTCCCTACAAGCCTGATTCCTATTACTAGCACAGGGGGGCCGAGCCCAGAGCACTGCATTAACCCATCCTTGGCCAGAGGATGGTTTGCATATTCTATCATCTTGCTTTATTTTCTTTCAAGACTCCTGGTTAGGAGTGTGCTCCTCTCTGTCTTCATATCTATCAAATGGACACAGACAAATTACAGAAAGTTTTCTTTAAATTGGTTTGAAAACACAGAGGATCACAGTTTTTGACAGTGGCAGAAAGTTAGAACAGCAGTTGTTGAAGAACTGGTTAAAATACGTTGTCAGTGCCTCAAGTTCACAAAACACTGAGTAGGAACTGTGGGGTTGAGGGGAAGGTTTGTTTTCATGGCCTGTGGAGGGCTGGCAGTTTGAAGTTATTCCCTCTGCATAAATATGGCAACATTTGTAAGCTACTCCAGATCACTTGCTGGAATGTAAAGTCAGCAAAATTCTGCACTTCAGAAAACGATTGTACAGCAGGACTCCTGTAGAGGAAGTATTTTGTGTCTCAATAACACAATGTGTTCAGCTGTTAAGCTGCTTTAATGGTGCTCCTTAAGGCATGAATTGTGGTGCATTTCCTCACTTTCTGTTTCTTCCTCGTAGAAGAGTCTGTGTCCTGAGCTGCTTCTCTTTATTGTCACGGCTGAGCCATACACACTGCGGGGAAGGTTGTTATTTCACTGTATTTACCATTTGGGAGAAACTGGGCCTCCATCTCAAATTTCCTCTCCTCCCTAGTATTCACTGGCAGCCAGGAGTCATGGTCAAGGCTTGCATTCAAAACTCAGCTGCAAATTAAAGATCAGAGCCAACCTAGTAGCTGGTATCCAAACTGGTGTCCAAAGCACCAAGCAAGACACTGGGATCCAAACCAGCCACTGTGCTGAGCACAGAGGTGCCCACCACTGGCATAGGGAAAAGATAAAGATGGGGTGAATTGTCATATGGTTCAAGGAGCTTTCCCCACCCACTTGAGACCTTCACTCAGGACTGCTGCCTTTGGGGATGAAACTTGGTACATTTCTTATTTGTGGCACCTGGCCAGGATGTATGGAGACTTCTGCAGTTCCTTTGTCTGCCTGTGAGGATTCAAACTTCTCACCCACATGCCTCAGTTCTTCTCCATGTCCCAGGCCTGTTCCTGTCTATTATTCAACAACTGTTTCGTGCAAAATACAGAAGACCATCTGGCAACAAATGCACTCTCTTCTTTAGCTCTGCTAATTGTGCCAGATGCCTTCCATGGATTCTCCAAACCACAGTAGTTTTAGTTCTCAAAATGTTGATGATACATAAAGATAGCAGAAAGTAATATAATGTGGTAAATTGCTTTTTGGAGTGATTTCATGGAATATAAAATACTTAAAGATATAAAATGTAACAAAAACATGTGTCAGACAAATGAGAACGCAGGAAATCTGAGGTAATTTCCCTTTGGGATACTGAAAATGTTACGGGCTATGCGGCTGCTGCGCTCCCCAGGAGACTGCAGTGGCATTTGTGGAACCCCTTCTTGGTGCTCTCTTCATTCAAACTGTGTTGTCTTTTTTGAAGTTGGACACCTTTGTTCTTTTTTTTCTCCAACACTAGGTGAAATCAGCGGGTAAATTTTTTTTTTTTTTTTTTGAGGAGTAATGTCCTGTGCAGTATTTGAAAGGCTGGCTGTGAGGGAAGTTCCAATTGATATGTATTTGAGTCAGACTTGAGAACTCAGATATTCTGGTAACTAGGTCACTTTGGCATCAGTCTTCTGAAGCTGTGACAGTTTTTGTGGCTTCTCTGCTGAGTTTCACACTCAACAACTTATATCCTGCATATCCATGCCAAACATCTGCGCCTATTACTTTCCTTTTGTGTTATTTTGAAAGTATCCCAGTTCTTGACATTAGAATGGGTGGCTGAGAACCTGGTGAGATCAATTAGTGTTCTAACTATTGGATAAGGACTCTTGACAAAAAATAGTCCTGGCCACTGTTAGTTCAGGTTCACAGATATTGCAAGTGTAGTATTCTTCAGAATTTTAAGAAGTATAATCAACCTCAGGGTTATTGCTAAGCTACTGAAATCAGCAGCAAATGCTGGCTGCTGCTTCGAGGCTGCTGAAGACTGAGTTGCTTTTCCCTACTTCCGTTCCTGGCTGACATGGAAAACGTAAAGTAACCTGAGATGAAGGTCACAAAGCAGATGAACTAAATCTGTGCATTTAGAGGATTACCCAAAATCAAAATGTTTAAATGAGACTTTCAAAGGTACCTTTTCCATGTGGAAAAAAGGAAGCTCCATCCTTTCTTTCATCATGGGAGGAAAGGAGGGCTGTAGTCAGAACACAATTATGCTGACAATCCTGGGAGATAAATATGGCTGAGGACCTCTGGAAAAGGGGTTGAAGCCATGTATTATTCTTAGGAAGAGAAGTATTGTCGAAGACCATCAGTGAAACGTGTAGTTACCTTTGTAAGACTTCCAAATTTCAGCAAAATTGTTATACCCTGAATAATGGTAGATTCAGGCTTTGCCAAAATGCAGCTGGGCAAATCTGTTACTTCCCATATGGAAAGCAACTGTTCAAGCAAGTTATATAATTATACATTATAACATTGCTTCTGTCCAAAACCTAGGGCTGCTGCAGACATAAGCCAAGATTTTTTTCTTTTCTTGCTATAACTAGATTCTTTTTTTTTTTTTTTTTGGTGAGTGTGTGTTATTCAATTAAAACCATAAGGGAGTAAACAATTCCATTCTTTTCTCTTTCCACCCTCACCATTCCCATATCTGATGATTTACCATTAACCATTCTGGAACATGAGTTGGCAATTTTGGCCTTGCTGCTGTACGTTGGTTTCCTGGATTGAGGCTAATGAAACAATGAGCATTTTCCTGCTGTAGTAAGCCTGATTTCCCCACCCTGCACTTCAAAATGGGGATTCTGAAGTAGATATCATAACTAAAAGAAGTCAATGTAAATTAAAGAAAGCAATTTGGAAAACAAACAGATCTTCCCCTTATTTTACATAAAAAGCTCTAACAGTGTTCAGAACTTAGTGCTTGTCTTTTGAACCCTCTACAAATATTTGCTGTACACAGCAGAGGTCTATATTAAAAACTAATATCCCCAAAAGTGGGGAAAAAGATGCCTGTATTTAGAAGAATATTAGCCTAATTAACTTGGAACTCTACTTGACGTGGTAACCTGAGAAGGTAGGGCTGCAAGACCTATTCACTCTCTTGCCAAGATATCTCTGCTGCTTTTTAGATGGTGATGGCTGAGAGGCCAAAGGACATCTGGATTTTATGTCAACAGATGACTTGCGCTTTACCACAGCAGTTTTACGCCAGCTTTGAGCTGGTGTAATTATGATCTGGGTTAAGCCTAACCCAGAGAAAAGCTGTGCATGTTTAACCTGGATCACAGGTAGATATGGGATTAATCCAAGTCATTGCGCTGCAGTCCAAAGACTTGTGGTGACCTGAGGGATGGAGCGGTGCAGAAAGGGACAAGGTGGCCTTCCATGTCAGGTCCAATTTATTATGATGATTTAAAATGCCTTCAGACTTACTGTGTTTCTGTGTGATATATTTCCATAAGAAATAAAAGGCATTGAGTACTGAGCTGAGAGGCAACAAAGGGAGCAAAATGGTTCAAGACATTGTAGCGGTACTGTGCTGATTTCAGGTACTGATTTTGCTGCAGGAAACTTGGAAAAGGATTGTTTATCACTGGTAACAGCACTGCCTAGTCAGACATGGCCTCTAATTCATTTGGAACATGCTAATAATAAAAGAAAAAAAAAGAAAAAAGAGAGGTATTTATTTACCAAAAAGGGGTAAAGTGAATAGAATTGCTGTTTATGTGTGAATGAGTGAGGTTGTGCTCCTGTGATTGAGAAGAAGGTAAATGTTGGGCTGTGGCGTGGATGTGCGAACTACTTGGGGAACTAAATGAAGGAAATGTGAGGAGTTAGACAGAGCAATTGTTTTCAGCTGGAGGTAGATGTAGTTGTTTTCTCCTGACAGAGACGTCACTGGACACATTGGCTCTGAACAGCTGTGTACAGCTGGAATCTAAAGCCAATGCTTAGAGATTTGGTGCCTGTGCTTGTCCTAGGACTCACGTCAGGACATTACCAAAGTGCACAGCCTGTTTGTGGTGTAACGTGGTGGTTCTGTCTGTGGAGCAGGGAGTGTTTTTGTCTGCTGCTCTGATGTTTGGCTTTTCCTGAGCTTTGACCAGCATGGTCTGTGAGAACTCCACAGTTCCTGGCTGCAGGTACTCAGTCAGGTCAAATTCTCACTCCAGACTAGGATGAGACAGGGAGTTGCATCCCCTTCTCCTCACCTCCTATCTGGCTTCCCAGGACAGGACGGAGGTACGCTGAGCCCTGAGCATCACTCTGAGTGGCTGAGGGAGGCGTGGGGGGATTAGGGATGTGGGGAATGCTGCAGGACATGGCTGCAATGCATCTGGGACATGGATGAGCACACCAGCCCTGCTCCTCTCCAGGGTGCCCCGGTGCTACCGAGCACACAGCTGTAGAAAACACCAGTGAAGCACCACATAGCATTGTTTGCTCTTCTTCACACAGAAAAACCCAAATGGCTAAGCCTGAGGAGGAATCAGTGAAGGGTTTATTTACCTTCAGAAACAGAGAAATGAGTGTGTTTAGGATTTTGGTGAAAATTCCTGTCTTCTTATTTGAGCTCTTGGTTTCAATAATATTGCTGAGTTTTTTTGAGGCCCAGTTTCCCTCAATTTAAACCACTGTTTTTCATAGGAAATTTAATTAAAAAACATGTATGTCTTACTAAATGGAAGCCTGTACTACAAAAACAGTGGAGGTTTTCTGAAGCCAGTACTTGTCTGGTTCTGGCATTAGCAAAGGAATTGCTTTTAAAATAGTTCTCATCTTATGAGAGCAAAACAGAACCAGGATCTAAAATCTTAAGATTTGTTTTAGAACACCATGATTTTTTTCTAAGTTGAATTTTAATAGAAAAATGATGTCTCAGAGTTATAACAATCTCTGAAAAGTATTTATCTTTAAGACTATTTCAGGTTTTATTCTCACTTTTTGTTTTTTATACTGCTACAAACTGATGCCTGATGTTGTATATGAATCTTAATCTAGCAGACATTTCCTGGGATGCTTCCCACCTTGACTTTAATGCTGGACATCAGCTTCTGGATATGATGTGTCCTTCGAATTTTTCTTTTGAAAGAAGATTAAAATAACCTATATATATTTGCATTTATGTTTTCCCCTCAAACAGCAAAACCATTTTTTAGTTTTAGAGGTAAAATATATGTTCTTTTAAGGAAAATTCCATGGCATTTGAAATAAAATATATAAAAGTAGCTGATTTCCCAGCTGCGTAACAGTTCTGAGGGTCAGTTATAAAAAAGAATTTTTCCAGTAGCCAAGTCCATGAACAGTTTCTTTTCAAGCCTCTGAGTTATTCTCTGAGCATTAATCACTTTTAAGAAAAATAAAACCTCTTTTTAATTGTTGAAACTACATTTTTTCAATTTTATTCACTTAAGCAAGTGGAAGGCTCCCATGGTTCTCACCCGTGCTCATACTTATTTTTCTTTAAAGCACGCTTTGACACTTTAAAAGGGCCACTGTTTAATAAATTAGGATTTTTATTAAATGACTTCACAAAATGTTAAGTTTTCATAATTTTTAAACCTGCTGTTGAAAAAGAGAGGTGCTAGTGGAAAACTAAGCTGGCTTAGCACAGACCACAGCTAAGTCATGCTAGTCTGGGTGGGACATTGACCAAACAAACTGTCTCACTGCCATCAGAGCCTAGTTAGTAGCTCTTACTCCTGAAGAAACCTCCTGGAGCTCCTTCTCATCCCTCAGCTCCTGTGAAAGGTGCCCATTCCTGAAACTCTGCTTAGTGAAACCTCATTAGATGTCCTGACACTTCTAATTGCCAGACTCCTCTGTTACTGTTGTCACAGCGGAGCTTAAGAACTCACTGAATCGGTGAGCTTAATACGGACACTCTTCCTGTTGTTCTGCAAACTGCTGGACCTCTCAACAAGTACTTTAAACATGTCCTGATCAATATTTCCTTCTTCTCTTCTCCCCAGACTTTGCTGAAAAAATCTGTTTGATAGAGGCCACAATATTGCCCACTGCTGCATCTTCCTGACAGTCTCATCTCTGTAAGTTCCTGGTATACATTCCTGAGGGTTTTTTCAAGCTTAAAATTAGATATGTTTATAGTTCTAAATCATTCTGTTGCTTACCTGAATCTGCTATGATATTTTGTTTTCCTGTTGAAAACCTCAGGGCATAGTGGGATATGACCGGAATTGTGTTGTCGGGAAGTCAGTGCAAAGCAGAAATGACAGTGCAGTGCTTTATGGAAATGTAATATCATATGGAATCTATCCATGCAACAGTGAAACAAGACCAAGGAAAGAGGCTTGAGAGCCAGGAAATAGGGAGCCCTGAAGAAGACACCTTACAGAAAGAGGAGTTTGGGCACTCAAAAGGAGTGGGGTATGGTAATCTACCATTTCCATGGCTATCTGTATCATAAACAGTTGTGTTTAAGTAACTGTTTTGCAGTTCCCCTGACATTTTGCATCCTCTCCAACTATTGCTTCATATAGGATTTGTTATTAGCAGGACAGAAATTGTATAACTATTCTACAACTGTAACATCATCGGAAATCTGTGTTGCTCAACATAAATTCATTCTGAGCGTCCCAGGCTACAGTGTGTGATGAGAGATCTAATCTGTCTGGGGAGTCCAAACCATGGGAAAAAAACCAGGGATACTAAAACTCCTAAAAACATGAACAGCTTTTCAAAATCATAGTTTGGGTCTGATTTTTTTCACCTAACTGTTTTCTTTGTGGTTTAAGTTATTTTTTTGACATTCTACTCTGTGTGTGCATCTGTGTGCAGAAATACAGAAAGTATCTTCAGCTCCTTTCTTTCTCCCCTTCCCTATTGTGCTCTTGCAGCTGTAGAGCTGAAACTGGTTATTATGCAATTTATCCCCTCTTTAACACTTAAAAAAAGAGAATTTAATAGAGTTCCAGAGTAATTTCATTTGCTAACTAGCAACAATAATTGTGTATGTTAAAGGCTTTCTGATTTCGGAAGTTCTAAGTCATTTTTATTACCAAACTTTTCAAGGTCTGAAAAGTTAGTTTAAAAATCCTAAAAAATTTTGATGTGAACTCTCAGTTCCAGAAGCAAGGGCTATGTGCAAAACAATAACTTTTGATCACAAGTTTCACAGGAATATTTGTACAGTATTTAGTAGCTAAAGCCTGGGCACTACAATGCTTTTGTCCCTCAAAAAATACAGGGAATTTGAGCTTTGAGGTTTTTAGCTACTGATCAACTTGAAATCTGGTAAGGGTATAGAAGAGGGGAGAGAATTTGAGGCACCATGCAAAGAGTACCAAGACATTATAAAGTTACATCTACCTAATTTTTTGGATGTCAGATTCTAGTTCTAAGAGGAAAATCATTATAGATTTTACAGGTAGGGGCGTAAAGGTTTTTAGGATTTTGTGTGCTTGTTTCCGAAAGGGAAATAAAATGTTAAATTAAGACTCTGAAATGCTTTACAAAACAGACAATTACAAAACATCTATGTTCTCTTGGGTTTTTTTCTCCTCTCTCCCATTATATCACACAGTTTCCTTTCTTGGTAAAAGTTTCTTCTGTATCCCTGGTCTTTTCTGTGGCAGTTAATCTTCGTACTATGAGAACAGCTGTCAAACATGGTTTGGAATGCCAAGATAAATGGTCTTCCTGCCCCTGATTGATTAATTCATCACTACAACAGAGAATAGCCAATGTGCATGTCATTTAATTATTTACTTCTAATATTGATGAAATATAAATTAAAAGTTAGAGACAATGCCAAGGGGGAGAATATCTGTGAAACAAAGCCAGGAAATTTAGGAGAAAGACACTAGCATTCCTCTTTTTAGATTTTATCCTAAAATACTCAACTGGATAAAAATTACTTGTGATATAGCACCAGACTTTATAAATGTGCTGTTACTGAACTCTTGGGTAGCATTACTTAAAACCAGCATGTTAGACTAATAGTTAAATTGCTATTATGTATTATAAATTCACACAATCAAAATACTTTGCAGACTGTAATTAATTCCCAAAATGACCTTGTGAAAGAGATAGCAGTATTCTGTTTCTCAAGAAAATGACTGGTTTTACAGAGTAGGACAAGTTCCTCTAAGGGATTTTTTAGAGCAGAAGATTCTGGAGTGCATCCACATCAAAGATTGTGGATGTTGCACTCCAGGTACACAAGTTAGCACAGACCTTCTCTGGTGTGGTGGCAGCATTGACTGAGTTTTGAAATGAAAAACTGATTTTGAATTAATCCATGCAGAGTATATGTTTTGCCTGGTGCCTGCTTATCATGTGAACATCTGCCATATGGTTGTGGGATAACTGTGGGATAATGCTGTGTGAATATATGATTCTTCTCATCCAAATATTTTGCAAGAAGCCATACAAAATCTATCTATTGCTGGCTTAGCGACAAAAAAGGTCCTACTCAGAAGTGCAGGGAATATAAGAAATAGAAAAGGTAGATGACAGGCTTGGTGAAATTCTCACATACAGGGATGGTAAGAAAGTCTACTGGTTTGCCTGCAACTGATGGTATGGCACTTTTGCACCTTCATCAGTCAAACAGATGCGTGACAGAGCTGTTTGGTTAATCAGTTTAAAGTTTATTTTATGCAGAGCAACCTGTGACAGACCTTTGGAATGACTCCAAGTTTGTCTGTGAGCTTAGTTTGTGTTTCTGATGCAATCATAGCAAAAGTATCTGAAAATTAGGTAATCAGGAGCTGCACCAAGGGCAGCTCATCCGACCTGTGCAGGCATGGGAACATGAACCCCCTGTTCTGCAGCCCAGGGCTGTGAATATGGGGTGACAGGACTTCAAAATCTGAGACCACTATTTTCCAGGCATCTGATAAATTGTAGGGAATTGCAGTACACAATGAGTTACTATGGTTTAGTGAATACATGCTGTAAGAAATCTGGGCATTTCTCCATTTCAGATCTATTTGGCTTAGAGCCTCTGGATGGAGCATAACCTCCCTCTTCCCCTTCCTTCAAAATCAACCCAGGTCAATGCTTTCTTTGTGGAGGTTAAATTGCACGGTTTAGTTACCTCCCCTGAACTGAAGGTGGTTCTAGACACAAACAAAAGGAAAAGCTATAAAACACTATAAAGAGAAAATATGAAACACATTATTTGTCTTAAAAACATTTTTAATATGTAAACAATGCAGAGGCTTTTGTGAATAGTAGCTCCAAGTCTGACAGTTAACATCTGAGGTCACAGACTCTTCCCAAGATTCCTGCTAAGACGTGGACAGATTAGAAAGGAGTTCTTTGAGTTCTTAGCATATTGCTTCAAATTTCTCTATTCAGTGGGATGCTCTGGTGCTCAGAGCAAGTGCCACACCTGGTGGTTTGGCTGTGCTGAAGGGGGGGAGTTGGTTACTTTTACAGACTCCACAACAAGGCCTCTTTTCAGTCTTACTGAACTGCTGTGTATTTGAAGGACTTTTGAAATTTGTCACTTTCAGTATGCAATGTTTTTCTAAAATGGCCAAGGACACCTTAGACAGCCTTTCCTTCTGCTGCGAATTCCCAGGAGTTTGCCCTTTATAAGAAATGGTTGTGATTCATGACCTCTTCCAAGCAGCACGTGCTGGGAGGGAAGAGAGAGTGGGAAGTGGAATAAGCCTTCTCTGTAGGTTACGGTTTGTAGCAGCCTGTTTCCAGAGACTGTTGGCAGTCTTAACTCTTCAGCTGCATATGAAATAGATTTTCTGTCCGTCGTCGCATGTTTCTGTCTTGCCAGTTCCAGTTTTAACTATCTCCAGAGGTGGTGACTCAACCACTTCCTTGGGAAGCCTGTTCCAGTGCTTGATAATCCACTGATACGGACAAGAATTTAGATGTCGAAAAAGAGGGATCAAATGTGGAAACAGATAAAACCCCTTCATTTCCCAAGCCATTTAATCAGTACTACTTCTTAGTGGGCATCATTCAAATATTTTTTTCTCTTCTATCCACCTTTTCAAACATCTGCATGACTCTCTGGGAACTTACTTTTTAGGAGAGTGACCATTACAGTAGTCTTAGGGACAACTGGACAGTCAGTGGAATCAAACTGAACTCATCATACCCTCATAAAAATCTTACCCTCATCAAAGTCTCCCCTCACCATCCCCAGAGGAACCTGAGGGAAGACTACAACCATTCTGCTAAGCTTCTGTCATCTGGGCTTCCACCCCAATGAAGGAATTAATTATCCACTGGGGACATCCATCTTGTTTCTACAGAAGGAAATTGCTGGAACACAGCCCAGAATTTGGGCCACTGTATCTATTTAGACATAAACATTTACACAGAGATGAAACGGCAAAACTCATTCCTCCTGTCAGACCACTGAAGCCTATGGAAATACGAAGGGATTCAACTGATCTAAGGGGTGCACTGGGGAGAGGAAAAGCTACCAAAACTGAAGATGAAAGTAAAAAGCCTCTCTGGACTGCCATTTTAGATGTTTCCTTCACTCTTTCAAGACTCCTTAAATCATTCTCTTTTGTGGCTAGATCAATCGGAAATAACCGTGCTTGCCATTTTCGTTCTAACCAAAGTATTTGAAGGAGCTCCCTTAGCCGTATTGTCTGGTGAATGGGTTATTTTAGTGACAGAAATATCCTATTTTCCAGGTTAGAAATTTAAGAAGCTGCTGAGAAATCATTGGCAACTAAATAGGCTCCAGTTTTACTATTCTGCTGCTGGTAAATTTGTTCATAGTATCTGTAGGAGTGGATGGATCTCATTTGTCAGTCAGTGGAGCAGAAGTGGGAACGATTCTTCGCAGGAAAAAGCAGTATAGGAGAGAAAATCCAGTGTTAGATTGTTCACACAATAGCTCTGTATTCCGTGTTTGGAAAATAGGACTGGTCTGCTTCTCTCTCTTGTCAAAAGCCTAAGAACTGGCTGGGGTTTAGTGTTGCCGAACCTGAAGATTAGAGAAGATCCGCTAAAGGCAAAAAGAGTGGACAAGGCCTGGAGCCTGTTCCTGCTTTGAACACTAGAGGAAAGCAAATGGCATTGTCATGATTAGACTGGGAGGCTATCTTATACTTTATTTAATGGCAGTCAACTATGAATGCTATTTTGGTAAGTTCTGAAATCCCCAAGGAACTAGATCATGGACTGGCATGGATAAGAGAAAGCAGAGTCATATGTTTTGTGTTCATGGCTTACAGTTTGGAATTTCTGTTTTAAGTGCAACTTTGGCTTCTCCTAAGTGCAAAAAATTTTGGATGATAAGTTTGAAGAATGCTGGAAATCTGGTAGTCTTTTTCATGCTTAGATACAGGAATAAACTTGGAAGAATTCTTAAAGAAAATGGAATGTAATACCTTAGAAGTAGCAGTTTAAGCATACGTTCCTTGGTTCATACCACGGTCTGACTGTAGTGTACATAACCTTTTAAAATCAGAGGTAATATTGCTGGATCATAAATCCTGTTCTTGAGTACTATGTATGTAACTCCAATTGACGTCAATGGAAGACAGAATCTGAACCACTCTTGCAGACATGTAAGAAGGAAAAATGAATAATGAAATGAAAATAACTTCTCCTTGAGTTGGCTGTAGATCTCTCCGTAACCATGTGTCTCTTGAAATGATTTGTATGAGCTATTATGGTGTTTTGTGGATTACAAAACCACTAAAGAAGGAGACCAAAATAGTTAGAGGTGGTGATTTGGAGTTTATCTGCCCAACTTGACATGTGGACTTGTTTCTCAGCTGTAGAAGAATCCACAGAAATCTATACATTGGAGGAAATCACTGCAGAAGTTCCTGTTGGACAACTATCAGTCAAACCAGTCTAAATCAGGGATTCCCTCCAACTCTTGAGTACTGGTTAAGAAGACAGTCTCCTCAGCTCAGTCCTTCCCAAGTTTGATCTCCCAAGCTGAATATCAGGTTATACCTGTGAGCCAGGTTCTGTCTGTGCTCCAGTGAAATTGCAGTCTGAGTTCCATTGCTTTCTAGTGGCACAACGAATGTCTGTTGTCAGCTATGGATATTTTTATACCCAAGCCATTGTATATGCAGCTCACACTTAAGCCTGAGAAAAACTGGATCAAATGCTTTGTACACCTGTATGCTGGTGTCAAGCATTGAAAGGTTTTATATGTTTGGATAATTAACAGTCCCCTACAAGCAGTGATTAAAATACTTCTGAATCTTTGTCATTTGGATTTTCATTCACATTCTGAATCATTCAGCTGTTTTTCTGCAAAAGTTAGAAGTTTCGGAGGGTATAGTTTCACAACTTGTCCTGGGCAAACACTCTCATGTTAAAGTTTTGTGCCTGATCTATCTAAATACACAAAATCTTTTCAGAATCATTTACTGGGACGTGGATGTGCCAAATGGAAAACAAAGCCATAACTTTCCTTTATCTTATCACCTCCCAATTATTTTCTTCAAGTAATCCAGCTCTTGAAGTCAAGTCTTTCATAGCTGGTGCCCACTCTTTGCTTACCAGCAGATCAATTGAATAAATATGAAGTATTGGAGGTCAGTAGGAATTGCAAGTGGGCAATTCAACTGTGCAAGCCAGTGCTATGCAAGCTTGTTGTGCTCGATGTTCTTGTCAGAAACCCTGTAAATTATTATAATGAAGCTATAAAACAATCGTGACAGCTTTGATCCAGTTGCCTAGACAAAACCCAAAGCAAAACATGAACTGAGGGACATCTCAGCTTCTGGGAAAGGAGGTGATCTACCAGAGTTGTTCCCTGAATAGAACAGACACTTAGCTATAGATTTGAAAAGATTTGAAGCATGAGGGGTATCGGCTGCTTTACATTTCCGACTCTTGAGACAATTTCATGCTTCTCTGCCTGCAAGATTCTGGATGCACATCTGAGCACTGTGTCTGGAAGTTCTGAGGCTCTTTATAACCCTGAGAACCTAGAGAATAAAGGGAAGAAACAACATATATTTCTTGAATGAAGTGGCTAAACAGCACTTGTGAGTCATGATATGAAAGGAAATAATTTGAATTAGGTGAGATGTGCATGGCAGCATAACGGAAAGAGAGTCTCCTCATTTTCATCAGCTAATAATCAAAACATTTTGACACAACTTCCAAAGGAAGCCAAAAATATGGAAACAATTATTTAGAGAAGAATACAGCAAAATGATGTATGTGCTTGTATTTTGCATCTTAAGGTAAACTGTACTTTTTTGTTTCCAGATGGATATCCCAGGCAAATATATTGACCCAGAAAAAAGAAAGCGAGACCTCTGGGTGATGTAAACAATCTTATATGTAGAAATATATAATTTTTTTAGTTACATACTTAAGTTGCCATGTGAATTCCAGTGCTTAACCATTGTATTGTGCAATTGAAGAGCAGAAGAAATGTTCTTGTCGCTTACATAAAGAAGCTTTTTTAAAAGTCAAAGAATGCGTGACTTCTTTGATGTAATATTTGGCAGCCATTTTGACCTTGTTCTTTCTGCTACAGGGTTTCAATGTCAATGGCAACATTGTGCAAATATGATTTTAAATATGAATTAGTTTTTTATTCAAAGTAGTGTCACCTGCCAAGTCTGAGGTTTAAAAAATCCCAGACATAATTTTTTATCTGTGTGAAAAGAAAGCATCTTAAACTCTATTGTGATCTAGTAACTTAGAAGATTTCAGAATCTTATTTTGTCATACTTGGCAAAGATCTCTCCAGACTCAGACCAAACAAAGAGAACTGCCCTGAAAAAACTTTTTCCAAAATTATGAATTAGAATCGGATTTTTATAAATACGAATAGCCACATGAACCATGTATTACTGCTATTTTCTTCTTCATAATTTTTCATCATTTTTGCTTGTTCATCATTCACTTGTTTGCAAAAACATTTGCTAAGTGAGTATGGACTTTGAATGGAGGAGGACAGATGGATTATGTGTTACTGCTGATTCAAAACGACACACTGCAGACAAAATATCATCAGTGCAAAGATACATTTTATATTCCTCCAAGGAACTGAACACAGCCCTCAAAGTTAAAGTTAAATTGCTTTTATTGCCAGTCCATATAGTACACTTAGTGATTGCTGAGTCCAAGCTTTTTCTCTTCCTAAATTGTGGACCACATTAGAAATACTTCTGTACATGTTAGATATCTGCAATAAAAGACAAACATCAAAGTACAACAACAGCCTTGTATTAATATTGTAAATTGTGGGAATGAAGAAGAGGTTGTAATGAAGAGCAAGAAATCTCTTCTTCTTGCAGAATATCAGATCTAATTTCCCTATTAAGTTACCTGAATTGGCAAATGGGGCACCAAAGTCATTTATCCACAGAGCAGAAATGACACGGCAGTCAAAATACTAGTATGGAAATAGAAATCAGAAAGAGTCTAACAGGAGATCATATAAAGACATAAGAATGCAATCAGAAATTATAAGGTGTGATAAAATATAGAAAGAAGGTACACAATGGGTAACAAGAAGGCGTTCTGCAAACACATTAAGAGGAGGACCCAGCATAGAGCTGGCCCACTGCTCAAAGAGGAAGAAAAGCTAAAAATAGATGCCACCCAGATGGTTGAAGAATTAATGAATTTTTTGCTTCAGTCTCCACTAAGAGGATAAGAAAGCTAGCATGGTATCAACAGCAAAGTGAGAAGTTTTTGGGTTAGGGAAGGAAGGAAGGAAGGAAGGAAGGAAGGAAGGAAGGAAGGAAGGAAGGAAGGAAGGAAGGAAGGAAGGATANGATTCAAAGTGACAATCGGGCTCTCATTCTTGGGCAGCCCCAGGAGGCAGGTGTGGAGGCTACAAGGCAGGAGGCAAGGAGTGATGGATGGAGAGCGCAGGAAGGAAGGAAGGAAGGAAGGAAGGAAGGAAGGATGGATAAGACGGCTGTCAATCAAATTAGATCGATTTTCAAATCATCTGTAAGTGCCAGACTTCCTCCATGAGCACTCACATAGCTCGATGAGATATGTCAGCATCAACAGTGGTTGGCTCTGAGAGCTTGCAGAAGGATGGGTGGGATCCAGAAGACTTCTGAGAGACCATGACAGTTCATAAACTCGCGAGTTGCTGCTGACTTCTCTGCTTTATTCCCAGCTGGAAAGGGCATTCCAACATCTCTCAGGGCTCTTTTTAGAAAGCTTTCCCCCTCTTTTGCAAGTAAAGTGGGTTTTGGTTTCCAGCCAGCCAGCCCTTCTCACTGCCTCTGGAATAACCCAGTTGCACTTGCCCAGTTGAGCTTGATGGGAGTCAACTGCACCTCATTATCTCTGCTCAGAAAAATCCACCAAATTCTGGGCCATTGTTTGTCTTGGCAGAGGGTGTTTTTTATAAGAGCAGGGGCATGACAGCACCAATCCTGAGGACACCAACCCTCATGTACAATCAGTCGTGATTCACAAGGTGCCAGAGAAAATAATTATAAGTTACTTGAAATGACTGTTAGAGAGCATGCAGATTTGCTTCCCAAGAACTTTGCCATTTGGCGGTTTCCCTGCAATAAAGAGTACATTTATCTGTGAAAACAATATGTAGGACAAAAAACATAATAAGGATTTATTTTGTTTGGTTTTGTTTGCACAAAATAGAATCCCGCTTAGTGTATTCCTCTTGATAGTTCAGGAATGCCCTGGGCATATATTAATTAATAGAGAGGAGTATTTTTTGCAGTTTGTCACTTCTTCAGTGTATCCTGATAACTTAGAGTTACAGTAGGTTTATAAGATTCGTTTCTTAATATCCTTTACTTCTGAATTTTAGTTTCCTTGAGCCTGCTGTACACCTGCTTATGGTAAAGTTGAGCTGTATTTCTTCTCCTTTCCTGGGGTGCATTCAGAAGAGCACTGCAAGCAGGCAGAGGGAGATGATCCTGCCCCTCTACTCAGTTCTGGTGAGGCCACATCTGGATTGCTGTGTCCAGTCCTGGGCTTCTCAGGACAAGGGAGACATTGAACTCCTGGAGCAGGTCCAGTGGAGGGCTACAAAGACAGTGAAGGGACTGGAGCATCTCTCTTAGGAGGAAAGGCTGAGCGAGCTGGGTCTGTTCAGCCTTGAGAAGAGATGGCTGAGAGTGGGCCTCACCAATATCTGTCAGTAACTCAAGGGAGGGGGCAAAAGATGGACCGGGCTCTGCTCGGTGGTGCCGGGCAATAGGACAAGAGGCAATGGGGAGAAACTGATGCGCAGGAAGTTCCTCCTGGCCACGAGGAAGAACTTTCCTGTGCAGGGACTGAGTGCTGGAACAGGTTGCCCAGAGAGAGTGTGGAGTCTCCCTCAGTGGAGATATCCCAGAACTGCCTGCATACAATCCTGCGCCATGTGCTCCAGGATGACCCTGCTTGAGCAGGGAGGTTGGATCAGATGATCCCACTGTGGTCCCTTCCAACCTGACCCATTCTGCGATTCTGTGAAAAGTGATGACATTTTTGATACAACCCATAATTAATACATTTTACCAAATGTGCAAAACAAGACCATTATGTAGCTGCATTAAATAACTTGAACTGTGTACATAAACTGTAAAACTCATCATTGCATATCTACAAAATTAATAATTCAGAAAAGGATGAAAGGTTTGTAATCAATAGTGATATCACATAGGGAAAAATTATGTTGTGCCTTGGGGCACAAGACAGGCACTGGCTGGTGGCCGGCTCTTCTAGGGATGGCTTGAATGTGGCTTGATTTAATTTCTGGTAAGAGGTTTTAAGGATAAAACCGCATTTGGGATAAAACTAAGCCCTGCGCTCACTCATGAAAGCTGTTTCTGCAGCATGTCCATGCCAGAGAACAGCTTGGAAAAGAAGATATCCCTAATGAGCTCTATACAGTAGTGCAAAATGATGGAATAAGCTTTGTCCTATAGAGACCAGAATTTAGAAAGAATGAAATAGATGCTTTCATTTTATCATGATCCTTCAGTGTGATGAATGTTCTGCTTTTTACTTTGTGCATCTGTTTAAAGTGTTCTTTGGATTCTGATGTATGAGGGCATGTTTCAATCCAGACTAACATCAATACAATTCTTAAATGAAAAATTGTGCAGGCAATCCTCATTGCACTGATGGTCAAACCACGCACAGTTTTCTGTTTCTTTTGTCCTTTTCCTTCCTGACATTTTAAAGAATTATTTTCCTAACTATATATTTGGAGTCACCTGCTTGTTAAAGTTTTTCTTCCCTGCTTTTTCTGGATGATGACAGTCCATTAAACTATCCGTCTATTACCTTCCATATGGTGACAGTTGGCTGTTGAGCAACTACTATAGCTGAAATGGGGAAGAGGTGGTGGAATTAGCCTAGCCTTAATATTTTAAGGAGAAAAAAAGGACACGGTGAGGAAAGTGCCATTACAACACTATTTCGTGTCTATTTTTATTGACTTTTTAACACACACTCTTAAAAAGGCTGAGATATATATAATTGATTTTAGTATTTTTTACTGTGGTCCTAAATACTCCAAACTAAAAATATAGGAATTGCTGCTAGTTGCATGTCATTAGTAAAATTTCTCCATCCTGTGTACAAAAAAACCCTCCAACCTACTTTAGAATAAATAAAATAGAAATATTAAGAATTCCTATTTATCACATTTTGGTGATGTGCTTTGACAACATTACTGCATTTTGCTTATCATTCCTAGAATAAATTATCTTTTCTACTTTTTGATTGTTTACTTTCTAGCTCAGAACAAATTAGCTTTGAGGTGGTACTACCTGATTTAGCATCTATAAAGCGGGTTTAACATGTCTTTTTCTCACATGCCTTGTTTGCAGATGTGTGCAGAATAAAAGCTTCAGTTCATGTGTCCTTTCTTAATGTATTTAGTCTGCTATAGTAGCATGTTCTGTCTGTGGTAAGTAGCTCTGGAGCAGGACTTCTAAATATCTGGGGGTTTGCTCTAATGGAGCATTCCAATACTTAAAAAATGGATTTAATAGCTTGCTTTTTGATACCAACTGTATTATGCCTCTGAGCATTTTGAATAGATGTATCCTGTGAGTCTTTATTGCTGTAAGCCTTGTGCAAACCAGGATACTTTTAATATCTTTCTTAATGATGTAGATGAAGGGACTGAGTGCATTCTAAGCAATTGGGTCTAGTGGAAGGTGTCCCTGCCTGCAGCAGGGGGTGTTGAAAAGAGGTACTCTTTAAGGTCCTTTTCAACCCAAACTATTCCATGATTCTATGATTATTTGAGTCAGATATTTGTGAGATACTATTTCTCGTAATTCAGTGCAGTTAGTCTGTGTGTGGGGAGGGATTGGTGGAAAAAGTCATTGAAGTTAAATAAAGCACACATTTAACCAGGACATATTTAATCACCACTAAAGTTACTTCAGGTTTTATTGGCCACCATGTACCTAAACTGCACTCCAGCAACTGAACCTGGGTTGTTTGATGGCTTCTCCTGTTGTGATGGTTAAAGATCTTGTTTAAAATGATCCATTTTTCCTTGTCGCTTGATTTAAAGGTCAACTTTGGCTCTAGAATTAGTCCCATGTGTTTTGAAATTGGAACCTGAAAGCTGGTTGAAAGCCCATGTAAATTTGGTACCAGGTTGCTCACCTTTGATGAGGAGAGGCCACAGAGTGCAGTAAACAGTGCTGAAATATGGCTGTGGGTGACAGGAGTCAGTGTACTGTAATTCTAAGTTATGAGACTCAGTGACAAACAATGTGGCCTACACTGAGTGTGCCTAATCTTTGTTCCACAAAATGGCTCTTTAAACTTACAACTTCACTGTTCATAAATTACATACACATTCTTAATCTAAGCGGAGGCAAATGCATGATGTATGGCATATGTTATATTACACATAGCTCTTTTACTGCTGCTGTTAATGTTGCCCAATAAGTATTTATAAGGCAGTTTAATAATGGGAAACATTTTTCATTAGCCTAAATGATTGCTTTTTAAACAATTGGTGTTCCAGTTCTTAATGTTTTAGCCTCTCCTTTTCTGATAGTTAGTAGGCTCTAGCCACCTAAATGGAATTGCATCTGTTTACTTTAGGATAAGCTTATGCTACACTGGTAGGTGTTTTTCTTGTCATCAGAACATGAGTACTTAGGTTTTTATCTGATGTAATAGAAGTATTGGTATTAGTAGTAGTAGCTTTTAATTATGAGCACTTCTTGTATTATTGATATATAAGAAGTAAATTAGGTAACTGTTCAATGCAAATTAAGAAGAAAATTAAAGTAAGAAGAAAATGAAGAATAACAACAATGCTTCCCTTTGTTGTAAGGTTTGTGACATCATTTTTTAGGAAAGAGTGAAACAGTGTTACAGCAGCCTGAGTTCTCTCGTTTAACTGAGCAATTCAATGCCAGTGACAAGATTCAGAGAGTAACATGAAGATCCCAGGAGATTACTGGAGGACAGGTGATGGCTTATGTTGTAACATTTCTCTATAAAAGAATTTTATTAGATTTTTAGAGACAAGATCAAAACCTTGTTCTTCTTGATTCCTCTTCTTCCTAGGAAATGTATAATGGTTTTGATTTGTATTCATCCAGTGGAAAAAGTAATCATTCAGAAAATGGCACAATAGAGGGGATTGAATGTTCAGTGAGTGGCAGGATCTGTAATTTCCTCATCTATATGAAATCTGACCAGGGAAATTTTATCTTGTTCCTGTTTCTACAAAGAGCAATATCAAAACACTCATTTTTGTCTTTAAGTTGTGGATACAATGAAATGGAAATACCTCTGGTGAGACAGGGACTAGAGAAGCAGCATTTCCTGGACCAGGACTATTAGTACTTACAGATACTTGTAATAATTGTGATAGACAAAAAAGATATGATAAATATGATACCAAAGAACACTGCTGTAAAAGTAAACTTGCAGCCCATCTGTCACAGAATCACATTCTAAGTGCAAACAAATATTCTTTCCTTCAGTTGATGAATCTTAAATTTTTTTGGTTTGGGTTTTGTTTGGTTTGGTTTTTCTCTTGCATCATTTTATAGCTGAGTCCGTATCTTCTCAACCAGAGGCAATTTGGGGACACCTGTGTTTTGAAGATGGTACTTGAGGAAAAAGTCCAGATACACAATAAAGCAGATAGACTTTTTCCAAAATGGGAACAAAAGAAACTGGTTCCCTCTGTGTAGTTCTTCAAGGGTGAAATTTACCCTGACCTGAGGTCTTAAGTGGGATTTAAGTGCTGTCTGAGCCTTGAACCAATATGCTAGAGAGGTGAAGGGGAGGTTTTTGGTTTTTCCCCCCTTTTTCCTGCACGAAAAGAAAACAAAAGCAGCAGTGTGTTATAACTATTGTAAATGCCCAGAGGATACCATGTATTTGAAAAGGCCAAAATGAAGATGCCCTCTGCTGATATCTTTTATAACTATTGTAAAGTATCTCTATTAGTAGTATTTTAGCCAGAGAAAACTTGCAAGAAAAATTGGAATAAAATATATAGCTAGTTGGGAATGGGGTGACTGAGATACTTGCTAGGAAATATGTGCCTGTATTAGGCTATGAAATCAGGATAGAGCCTGGCTGAACTTATTCCAGAAGTAAGAAGAGCGGACTGCCCCACTGAACTATGATCTGAATAGATCAACCACAGAGGTCTCCGTGTGTATTAAAACCCCAAAAGTACAGTGAAGTGAACAAATGATTCCCCTAAATATCATTATCTTGAATAACTTTTTCTTCAAGGTGAAAGCAGAAGAACAAAGTGACTGTCATAAAATAATGAACAGAACTTAAGTTCAAAGTGACATAGAAAACCAGAGACTATCGTGGACCAAAGCAGGAGTATTAATAGCATGCCAGAAGGAAATCTATTCTTAGCCCTCATCTAAAAAAAAAGGACAGAAAGAGGTTCCAGTTCTGACCAGCATTGAAAATAAGATGAGAAATGTGAAATCTGTGGAAAGACGTAATAAACCCAAATGCTGGTTTTAAATTTAGTAATGGGCTGAAGAACTCAAAACAATGAAGTGCAGTGTGCTTTGTAGCTGCTTATTTTCACTAAGTTGTGTAGGTAAAAGTCTCTGATTTCACCACACTTAATTTTCAAAGACCCCAGAGCCCCCTGTTTAATTTAGCAGACTTACAGGTTTTGAATAGTATCTCATATAAAATATCTCCATGAAGCTTGGCAGGAGATGCAGAAAAATGTTCAAAACCAGACGTTATTCTTCTGAAATCAGTATACAGTTATACTCACCAAAGAATTACGTTGCTAAAGATAATCTGTTTCTCAACATGAAGGAAATAAGAATCATGACGATATTTTTTGTTGATCTATATTTAATTTAACAAGTTGGCACCACAAGCATCTTCATAAATAGATGCTGATAAATAAATCAGGGGCTGATCCAAAGACTACTGGGAGGAATAGAAAGACTCTTGTTTTGTTTGACAGTATATGGATCAGTTTCTAAACCTCTTTCAGAAGTGAGATTTTTATTGTTGCATTAAAATTCAGAAAAAAAATTCTGGTTTTATGTAACCAGCATTTCAGTAGATGTCTGTGTCTTTGATACATGTATACATAAAACTGTTATTAATCTGTTGCTATGTATTTCAGAAGTTATGAGTGATGGATCAGATGCTGTGCTGTTAAAAAACCAGAAGTCTTCTGTGTCTGATGTTTTCATTGGGTCAGGTTGGTAGTAATGTGGAAATATTTGGTATGTAAGAGAAAATTTTGGTGAGCCATGTCCTGACTCATAATTTAGGTTCCAGTTATATGCACTTTATGCGCTGCTAGAAGTCCTAAGTATCTGAAGTACAGGGTTCTGGAGGAGCTTTTCTGTCAGCAGCGCCTCGAGTTTTAAGACGGAGTTGGAGCAACACTCCAAAGGCAGTTCTGTGAGGGGGCTGCAGTAGCATCACTAGGCCCCCTCAAGTCCCAAAGCTCCCAAACAGAGGAGAATGGAAATCCAGAGGGCCAGAACTTGTCTCTCTGGCAAGGCTGAGATTGGATGCATGTCCCGAGAACGAGGGCAGCAAGCGAAGGAGCAGAGGCAGTCAGATGAGAAAGGTCCAAGGAGCTGTGTCAGCAAAGCGACAAAAACTCAAAGAATGGACCAAAGTGTCTGCAG